>CM077481.1:15449233-15833630 GCA_039654755.1 Calcarius lapponicus
GTTCATGCACATCAGTCAAACAAATTTAGTTTGCTTCTCTATAAACACTTGAAGGCTTGGTGCTTCATTTTGCTTGCAAATTTTTTTTTAAGTGCAGAAATATGTTTGTACATGTGCATAAACATCTGAATTACATCTGAAATGTAATTACTATACTCAGTAGAATTAACATGAAATAGGTTTCAAACTTGTGTGATTAAAAACCAATTTAAACCTGAACAAATAAATCCACTGCAGAGCTAAGTAACAATTACATTATTTAACTTCATTTTTGTCAGCATTGGAATCCTAAGTCTGAACTATCACAGCATCACAGTAAAAATAAATATTATTAAAAAAATACATCACTAAAAAGAAAACATACAGCTCTCCAGGTCCTGACAGATCTGCTCCATTTTCTTCATAATATGGAAACAAATCCTCTCTTTCAAGCAGCTCTTGGTATTTTTCTTGATAATCTGGCAAAGTAAAAATGAGACTGAGTGATGTAGAAGACTACTCTGCTAAATTAACAGAAATATATAAAGTTTGAAAATTGGCTGGTTAACGAAATCATAAAAGGCAGGAAACGTATTAACAGGAAAAGATCCTTCCGCAATGTTTTCTCAGGACATTAATGGATGTCTAGGAATGATGCCTACCTTCTCATAGAACTGTAAAGGTTGTGACAGATGTCTTTACCTCAAATGATGTTTTGCCATGTTGTGCTCAGACTACAGATAAGGAAACCAAGGATTTTGATTTGATTTTGATACTAACAATGGACAAACAAAAGAAGACTTGAATATTTTTGGCTTTCTGGAAAGGTCAGATGCTGTGGATTACTGAACAAGTTCTTCTGACCTATATGAACTCAAATGCACATTCTCCATTTCAAACATCTACCTTCTTTAATGCAGAATAAATCCTGTCCTCTACTAAACCAGGAATTCAGGCAGAATTTTGTCTTTCAAGTTGCATAGGTTTTAGATTCTTCAAGAATAACATTTTATGTTCTTCAACAGGCTGTAAACTTAATTACAACTTTTTAAAGAAGATTGAGAAGAGGGGTAAGCCAAACTTGTGCCATACCTGGGTCTGCTGCAGTGAAAGGAACGCCATCAGAAGTGTAAAATGTTGGTTCATTCTAAAAAATAAAGTGATCCAGAAAGTTATATGTATTCAGAGAGAAAGAGGCTTGCAGTTTTGAGTAATGCAATTGTCTGTTAATCAAACCAAATTCACATGAAATTAAGGAACTGAAATGTCCATATATTCTTACCATAAAATAGTTTGGGTCATTTTCAGGGGTTGCTTCTGCATGTGGAGTTGTTCCATGAACTCTACCCCAGTTACTAGATCGCAGTTCTACTAGTTTCAGAAGCATGTGTTTCACATCTCTGAAATAGAGAAGTACTACAAAAGTTAGACTGTTTTGTGCCAAGCAAGAAATACAGCTTCTCTTACTGTGCAAATACAAGATAGTTAACTCCATCCAAAAAAACAAGTTCAAGAAGGATAATATTTGGTCCATTGTGTAGATCATTTTGAATTCAATTTCAAGTCTAGATGCTTTATGTGTCAGTAATGAGATATTCAACCTCTTTACTTCCTCTGTTGTTAAGTAGGGAGCTCACATGAAAAAGGAAACTGCTGTATTTTTTATTGAGATACCACACCTTGCAATACAAGTTGAAGAACACAGTCCTTTTTGATAAAAGGATAATACTGGGGAAAAAAGGAAGATTATCTTCAAATTTTATTTTAGTTATCTATTCTATCCTCCTAACTTTAGTCTTCTTCATCATAATGTTTTAGTCAAAAGTAAGACATAATGCCCCCAGTAAAATAGATATCAACACCCATTTAATCCCTAAAATAAGACAAAATTCCTTCTTCTTTTAAGCTAGTCTATGGAGAAGAGTATCGTTAAAGAATACATTTTAAAAAAATCCATTGTTTTCCCAGCTGAAATTGATGCCAAATTGATTTTTGCCTTTTTTTCTTTTATATATTCTCTATATTCTTTACATGTATATTTATAGCTCTGTAGCCTATTACAGTATTTGCAGCTAGCATTTTATCTACTCTATTATACAGAAAGACAGAAGAAATTCCTCGGCAGCTCCAAGCCGGTGGTCCAAGGTTAGATTCTCTGGGAAGCCAAGGCTGAGACCAGCTCTCCCAGACACATTTTCATAAACAAAGTTTAGTTCCTATCTGAGGGGGGGAGGAATTCAGAAGGGGTTGCCCTGGGGGGGAATTACCTCACCACTTATGTCTCTACCTGGGGATCCCTGTCAGTTATACTAATTTGCTAATCATACAGACATTGTACACATGTTATGCTGCTTTCCACCCAGCGAGTTGAGCACCTAAAAATCCTTGTAAGATAACCCCTTTTTGTTACTTGTGTCTGGCTCATGATTTTAGGACCAGTGAAAAGGCATCAAAATTTCTTTGTTGTTCTACATCTTTGAGGCCTCAGCTTGTGCCATCTATTTTGGTTCCTGAAGCAAAAATTTCCTCATCCTCCTTGTGGGCAGCTCAATTACAACCCGCAGATGTTATGAGCCACTCTTGGCCTCCCTCCATATGGCAAGAGATCAGTGTCTGAGCCCTCTACAGGTTTTTAGTAAATTTGCAAGAATATGAGGATGAAGCACAGCAGAATCAGATAACCTCATGCACACAGGCGGTTTTATGACAATTTCATGATTAGTCAGTCGCTAATATATTACTAATACATTAGTCAACTACTCATTTTTTCCAGATTAAAGCTAAAACCTTGCCAAAAAGGTATGCTCTCCAGAAAATAAAACCAAACAAAAATCAAACCACAAAGTATATTTCATGTTGCCTTTACATTTATAAAAATTTGTATCTATTTAATACTGCTACATATTTAGTACTGTTTGTATGTAATTAAGCTTGTTCAATTCAAAATGAAAAGTATAAACTATAAGATGTTGCCCCTATTTTTTCTTTGTATATACTTGCTTTAAAAGCCTAAAGCACTCACTGAAGATATTGAAACCTAATAGGTTAAAAAAACCCAACTGAATAGTGGAACTTGAATCTCTATTAAAAACTAAGCTACAAAAAAAAACCACCCCCCCCCCCAAAACAAAATCAACCCAACTGCCAAAAATGCCACATTACCCTTCAACTGAAAAACACCTTTTTCTTACATGGAAAATGACCTGCACACACAACACATTAATTTTCATAAATAAGTTTCAAAGATAATTTTTTTGCCCTGTTCATTACAGTTGAAGATTTTTTAAGGTGTTCTTTTTCATATAAACAAAACACTGCACATAAACTTATCTTCTCACCTGCTACAGTTTGCATCCAACACAACATTTTCAATTCTCTGAATAATTTCCTCCATATCATTCTTTCCTTTTTCTTTCCAGGCATCTTCTAAAACAGAACCTGTCAACTAAAGACAAGGGATTAGTATTTTTTAAAATTAGAAATCCTTAATAAACAGTCAAGAGATTCAGTAACAATTCATGACACTTGGACTACCTGATGGCTGACACTCCCAGCTGCCTGTATCTCTTTGCTGAACAGATTAACAGACCTCATAAATAGTTTATTTTAAACTACAGACAGTATAGGGCTCCGTGTCCAATATTTATGTTACCTAGAATTTCACAGCCACTTGTTTCAGTCTTGAAATACGATTTCAAAACTCTTCAGTAACATTGGTCAGATCTTACTTAAGTACATACTACCGTTATTTATTTCCTTTAAATCAATCAATCAATCAATCAATCTTATTTTTATAAGATTTATTTATATTTTATAAGATTCATATTTATATTTATTTATTTTTATAAATAAATCAATCTTATTTTTGCAGCTGATTCCACCAGTTTACATGACAACAGGAAATACTTTATTGAGCTTTAGAAACACTACAGTCAACTTAGCCAGCATCACACATGCCAGAGAATTTCTTCTGGATATATATAAAGGAAACCAGAATTACCTGAAGAAGCCAGCCTGAACTTTAATATAGAAAAGTGTATGAGGCTAGAACTGCTGTCAGGAAAGCTTTAGCAGGAGTCAGTCTAGAGCAGCTGTGGATGAAAGCTTTTTACTACAAGAATAGGTACTTCATTACCCAAGAATTGCACAGGAGGAGTGAAATCAGAAAAATAATTAGTTTGCCACTAATAGCAATCTCCTCAGCATAAATACTACATGATCAAAAATACTTGGAATGGCGCTTGATAATACAAAGGATAAAATCCCAAGAGAAAAGCAAGTATATTGGTCAGCATTTGTTTGGCATTTTTAGTACTCCACAGTGGTCTCACCTTAATCCTGGATAATTAGGTAATAGCATCAAGATTAATTAAAAATAAACATATTGCACAGCAAACAGATATCTATCACTGTATAAAATGGAAAAGAAAATGAGACATTTATTGCTTCAGTAGTGAAACGAAGGTTTCATGAGGCAGCCCAGTCTAGCTGGGCTAGATATATACTCAACATTTGTAGATACTATATAACGTCAGAAAACACTTGCATGAAAAACCAGAGTGTTCTGTAACACCTTTTAGATATAGCAATGTGTCATAAAACAATTTAGATGACTGGTTTTCTTCTTTTATTCTCTACTGCACTGTAAAGCTTCCTGATTTTTGTATTGCTGCTTAAAAAGATCCTTCAGTGGGCCTTTCTTCAGGGAAGCACTGCCAACATAAGGACTGACCACAGGAGCGAATGTGCTCACTGAGCACAATCTCACACTTGCTGTGAAGCAACCTCCTTGAACATCCAAACGTCAAATGAAGGTTTTAAATGACAAAAATCTCTCTTCCCTACTCTGTGTTTATGATCTCAGGAGAAGCTGTCAGAAATGAAATTCAGGATAGAGCAGGTTGAGAAGCAGTGGAGTAAGAGGAAGGGTAAAGAAGGAGGAAAAAAACCAAGCCAACCAAAAATCTTTAGAAAAATACTGTTTAGCATTTAACCTTCATTCCTATTTTAAACTGTTTTCCCAACTACAAGTACAATGATACCTAGTGAAGATAAGAGTTTCTCCTACATAGAGGCTAACAATTTTACAAGAAAAGCTATGGGTTATAAGCAAAGAGGTTTATTTTTCACATGAAAGAGAAATCTATAGATTTCTACAATAGTAATGACATAGCACAGAAGAAAGGAAGAGATATTAAGAACCTTTTGCCACAAAAAGTGGTGGACCCCAATGGCCAGGTGTTCTTCAGAACAGAGCATACCTAAGATATCACAATTTATTCAGACATGTTACAGTTTTCTCCTACACCAGAAGCAGCAAAATGAGATCTAGAGGAAGCATTTATTTGTTGGCACCTCAACCTCAGTTCTATTGCTCATTTGTACACAAATGGCCTTGAATTTATTTTTAGAGCATCTTGTTACTTTTTTTATTGGCTCAATTTCCTAATGGTACTAAGGAAAACAGAAATAGTAGTTTGCTCTACTAATGCTGTAATGCATAAACCCCTATAAATACTGTCTTATTTGCAATTTAGCCTACTATTCCCTATATTAAAGCTAGGCAGTTTAAGAAACCTGATTTTTTTTCTTTTAAAATTACTGTCTCACCTTCAGCAGTTTCACTGCACATATCAAATTACTGTCCACAGGATTAGAGAAGAGTGCATTCAGTAATTCCCGAAGGCCTTCTTGAAGAATTTCTGCCCGTGTAACCTGTCCCTTTGTTCCCTTAATCTGCAAGACATACAAGAAACCCCCCAATATTTAAAATACTTAGAAATTAATTTGGACACATTTTCTCTCTTGAATGCTGCATTATTTGGTTTGTGATCAATATAGTTGACATCTCTATGCCAAATACTGTAACCATTTCAGAACACAGACTTTCATGGAATCACAGAATGGTTTGGGTTGGAAGGGACTTTAAACATCATGTAGGTCATCACCTACCTCAATCTGCTGGCCATACATCTTCTGATGAATGTTATGCTGAGGTCCTCATCCACCACCACCCAAAACCCTTCTCAGCAGAGCTGCTCCTGACTGATTCTCCACCCAGCCTGTATTTGTGCCTGGTACAAGGCACAAATGAGTACTTGCACTTGACCTTGTCTGCATGGTCCCACCTCCCAAAGCTTGTCTTGGTCGCTCTGGGTGGCATCCCTTTCTGCCAGCACATGGACTGCACTACGCAGCTCAGTGTCAGTGGAAAACTTATTCTGAGTAATTTCCTTGCAATTCTGGCATAATAACGCATGGCTAGAATGTTGTTTCTCTGCTAAAATAAGAAAAGCTACCAAATGCCTGCCTAATGGTCCAAAAATTACCAAATTCCCAGAACCTCATGCTCTTTTCCATACTGCATTGCCTGTTCTCTACAGCAGTGGTAGCTTAGTTCTAGAAAGCAGTCTTTATATAATTAAAAAATTACAGAAAATGGTTTAAAACTAAGTGGTATACTCCAAGGACTATGGTATACTCCACAAATGGACAACTTCCCCTGTTCCAAAGTCTTTGAAAATCTTCATTATTTTCATCTAGCAAGTGAAAAGAAGATTTTAAGGACCACTTACGGTCCAGAAATGGAAGAGTTAGAGAAGGACCTTCCTCATGCCAGCAGAACATTTTTATAGTGTTTGCTTAAATCAAACCACTGAAACAATCAAGCTATATGTGTATTTTTAACTACACTACAGCAGGAAGTCAACTTGGTGAATGCACAGGCATAAAAATAAAAATTGTACACATTTTTGAACGTATCACAGATGCATGAAGTTGATAAATACAAGATTGCATACTTCATGCATGCATCAATGACTCAGCCACCAGAAGAAGTATCTTTAAAAGTCTGCATTTTTAATTTCTCATTTTGAGGATTTTCACATCTGCTTCAAGTGTTTGTTAATACCTCTTATTAGCACCTGAATACTGATTTACATATTTTTCATCCTGATCTGCTTCTGCTAGGCATTTAATAACATTTAATATGTCTGTTAAGTATAGCCATCCAGGGATTTTGCCAGTAAAAGAAAATAAAAGCTTCATTTCAAAGATGTTTGTGGGTGGCTCTTCCCATTTTTATACATTTCTCTTCTAATGATCTTGTCTTTTTTTGTTTATAAATTTCTTGGGCATATGCATTATAATGAAGCTGTTCTAAAGTTCTTTTACTTTAGTGCCCTCTGCCTTTGGAAAAACACCTCAAATTATAGTCCACTTCAGTGTTTACCTACACACACCAAAAAATGTATGAAAAGCCATGTGACAGCAGACTTTCTTCTTACCTCTAAGTTAAGATAAAGTTCAGCTAAGAACAGCACAAAGGCATGAAATTGTTTTCTAGTAGTCTCATCCCCTTTAGTAGCTTCATCTCTGTTTTCATACTCTGTTCGACACCTGTAAAAATTAAAGCAAAATTACACTATCTGTAGTCATTCCAACATATGTAACATGCTTCTCATTTAAAGGAATACTGAGAACTTCAGAACTGCATGAAAACTGTTACATGCTGAATGCTGGGCTGTATGGTCTGTGAAGGGAATGAGAGGCCTTCACAAAGGAACAGTGGACTTGCATCCTTTTAGAGAAACACATATGATTACATGATTAGGTCTTTAAGCATTGAGATATCTGATGCAGCAAAATTAAACAGAACAACTTACAACATGTAGATATCAAGTCACACAATTTCTACAGCTGAATATGGGTCCAGGATGTGCAACAGTAACACAGGCAGCCAATGCCCAAAGAAGTGAAGTAGACACGTTTCCTTCTTCAGGGTGCTTACCACATTGTCTTAGATGCTTTTACACTTATTTGATTAATTCTTTATCTTGCCCTGTTAAGTGACAGTGATACATAATTCATGACACCCAGCTGAGCGGTGTTAAGTGACACTCTAGAGGGAAGGGATGGCACACAAGAGGGACCCTGACAGGTTTGAGGTGGCCTTGTGCAACTCATGAAGTTCAATGAGGCCAAGTGTGAGGTTCTGCATACGGGTCAGGGCAAGTCCCATACGCGTCCCAAGCACTAAGAACAGCTTAGGTAGGGAAGTGGTTGAAAACAGTCCTGCCAAGAAGGACTTGAGACATTGGGTGATGAGAAGATCAATATGACAGGGCATGCTTGAAGCCAAGAAAGCCAACTGTATCCTGCATCCAGAGCCCTGTGGGCAGCAGGGAAGGGAGGGGATTCTGCCCCTCTGCTCTGCTGAGACCCACCTGCCTCCAGAGCTGGGGTCCTCTGAACAGGGAGGACACAAACATACTGAGTGAGATCAGAGGAGGCCACTAAGGTGACCATAGAGCCCTGAGCAGCTCTCCTGTGTGCACAGGCTGAGAGAGCTGGTACTGCTCAGCGGGCAGCAGAGAAGGTGTCGGTGACACCTTGTAGCACTTTTCAGTGCCTAAAAAGGGACCCCAAAGAGGGCGGGAGAAGGACTTTTGACATGGGCATGTAGTGACAGGACAGAGGGGAATGGATTCAAACTAACAGGGGACAGGTTTAGACTAGATGTTAGGAAGAAATTGTTTACTGTGACTGTGGTGAGGCACTGAGACAGGTTCCCAGAGAAGCTGTGGATGCCCCATCCCTGTGTTTAAAGCCAGGCTGTATGGGGCTCTGAGTAACCTGGTGTAGCAGAAGGTTCCCTGCCCATGGCAGAGGGGTTTGGAACTAGATGATTTTTAAGGTCTCTTCCAACCCAATAGTTCTATGATTCTGTAATTTAAATATAAATACAAAAATAGGATTAACATACTATGGCAGTGAAGTAATTTTTTCTAGTATTTAGCAACTGTACCAAACCACACAAGTTTACATAACAATACAAAAACAAAATTAAAAATATTTGCTATAAAAGGAAACTCAGACAAATTTTAATCTATTCTAAATGATTGTGTAATGGACTGAAAAAAAGTGGAGAAACCGAAAAATCTTAAGAATTGAAATACAAAGTTTCAGGTAGAGACTTAGTTGAGAAACAGAAGATGACCTCTCTGCAGTCACATTATTAGGTTGTTTATCTGCACACACCCTCCCTGCTCCCAATTTCATCCATATTAGCAAGCAAAACATCAGCAACTTCAGGGTGCTAACATTAATGTTATCCATTGGGTTTGCTTCAAAACCAAGAAGCAGAAAATGCAACATTAACAGGGATTTCCTTTCATGTTCAAGTAACAAAGTAACACAGTTAAAAAAATCATAAGCAATGACTTTGAAAGAAAGAACAAAATAAAACAAACAACAACAATAAAAAAAAAAGAACAACAACCAAAAAAAGAGAGAAAAATTAGTGTTTTCAGCTTCTGCATTCCCTGGTTTTAGCTTTTGCCTCAGTGTTTGCACTACATCGAGGACTCTTCTGCTTCTCACTCCAGCGAGGAGGCTGGGGTGAAGCTGAGGGGAGACACCACTGACCCCACGCTGACCCCACAGATATTCCATCCCATGTGCCCTCATGCTCAGCATACAAACCAGGAAGAAAGCTGCTGGAGGCCGCTGCTTGGGAACAGTCTGGGCATTGTGGGTGGTGAGCAATTGCATGGTGTGCCTCTTGTTTTGTATATGCTAATTCTTTTATCACTGTTATTATATCCACATCCTTTTCTGTCCTAATAAAATATCTTTATCTCAACCCATGAATATTGCTTTTTCTGCCTCCAAATCTCTTGCCTATCTCATTGGGAAGGTGGGGGAAGTGAGTGAGGGGCTGCTGCCAGGTTAAACCACAACATTCCACTCATGATAAAAGACCATTGGAATGCACTACAGTAAAAGTTTACCACACTTTTGCTGGACTAAGTAAAAACTTTTCAAATAAGAGGCAAACCTGATGCTTAGAAAGCCAGTCTTTAAACAAAAAACAAAAGGTAAATTTCTAAAGAATTCTGAAGTGTCCAAGACCTTACTCCTTCAAATGTCATGCAGTAATATTTGAGAGGATATATAACAATTTAAAAATTTTGCATTTTTGTCAACTACGAAGTCTAATCATTATTAAGTGCGGTCCCCAGAAATCTGCAACAACTGAAACTGAAAAAAATGATCCTTCTGGATTTATACAGCTATTTCATAGATACAAAGTCAGCCCATCAGTGAATAAACCTTAAACAGCAATTCCAGGCAAAAAAACAAAGCACTAATTAAAAAAACACAATTAAGTAAGTACTGGCAAGAGTCAAAGGACAAGGACATGCACTATGTGTGCATTTAGTATACTTTTAAAGTAGCTTAACTTTCCAATTTGAACTATTTTGGGGATCAGTCTAATACACTCAGTTCAAAAGATCACAGAACTTCAAATGCAGTTCCTATTTTTATGTTTAAAAATATTGAAATATTTTAAGATGCATGTGTTCAGTACTCAGCATGTACCTGTGTTTTGATACTCCTCAATCCGTAATACTTTAAATAAGTATCTCTTTGTATGCAGCAGAAAGAGTTAACACACAAACCAGAAAGATCTAACTGAAGAGAATAAGGCTTAAACTGACTGATACTGACCTTTGAAGCAGCAACTGTCGGAAGTTCCCACTTTGTGGACTAATGGTTAGGTGGTGAGATAGATAGTTACACAACCGGGCTCCCATGTAGGAAAAATTTGGGACAGATGTGGCCTTCCAAAATAAAAATGGAAAAATAAATTATTTATAAAAGTAATGATTAGGCTATCAGAAAGCATTTTTTAAAGTTTTTTTGAAATCCACGCTTAATGTTGATCAGACAACTCATGAGCAGAAAATTAATGATTAATAATTACTATTTGCCATGTTCACTTTTGTATTGCTTCAGCATGTTGATATATGCACTTCAGCAGAACTTAAAAGTTCATTATACTGTAATTCTATGGCTCTAAGGAAACAACCACCATTATGCCACATGTCTTCATGTAACTCTACTTCTGCACTGTGACCTACAACCGAAGAGTGTCTCAAAGTCACTTACAGACTGCTTATACAAAAAAATAACAGTGGACATTAAGACACTTTTTCAAGAACACATACTCTCTGAAGGAAAAATGAGTACATTCAAACAACATCACCAAAAGTTGGTCTTCTTTCAGTCTATAAGCTATTTATTCCATAATCTCTTTTTGCCATGGTTAATACCCAAGGAAGGAGTGTAAGAACATGGCAAGTAAAGAGAAATACTTTCTCCCATACACCCTCCACCAATTTGCAGAATTTCAAGTAAGAAGACTAGACCATGAGAAGTAACAGCTCTCAATGTATCCTTTTTTGTTAAAACAAGTCCCATTACTGCTAAACATCTACACCTTTGTCATGTAAAAAAACGTGGTAGGAATGATATTGTGTAAAATCTTCTGTTTTAATCTGATAATTCAAACTTTAAAGGGGTGAAAATTTATTTTGTTCACTCATTTTCAAGCCTCCTCTAACAACACCTGAATTTCAGATTGTTTCTCAGATGCAGTTTCAGTGAAAAGAGGTTCTGCTGCACATAAGTTCACCTGCTCTGTCCAAAAAAATAAGGATACTAAGAACTCAGTAAACTTCTCCTTTGGCATTATAATCTTTGAATATGTTTTTGCATCTTGATCATCTATCAGTGGTACAGATATGTTTGCATGCTTGAGCTGCAAACACGTTTGAAAAAAAAAAGTCTTGCTAATGCAATTTTACCTAGCTACCTCTTACAGGCAGAAAAAAAGACATAATTCTTCTATGTGCATAGAGTTGCTAGAAAAAAACTCAAGTGTCTTTGGAAGATACAAGTTTAATTAAGATAGACAAATGGAATTCACTTTCCAGTATGGGGTGTGTGAACTACCTAAAAAGACTTCGATGCCATGGTTCAATCAGTTGCTCTGACTAGAAAAGGTACTCCTTTTTTATAAAGTGAGCCTTTTTAATACTTTTTCCTAACAAAAAAAACTCCAACCCACCAAACCCCCAGCAAACAAAAACTTTAACACCCAAACACATACACAAATTCTTCAAATCTCATCTGTATTTTTTAAACATTATCTTCCTTATTAGTTGCTCTGTACTTGTGGTTGCACCAAACATTGAAATAACTAAATTTTAGGTATTATGATCTGGTGTAGCGCACACAGACAAAAAAAAAAATTCCACCCTATATCTTCCTAATAATCAATCATTACATTACAAAATCATATTCTTGGAACAATTATTGCTGGTAACACCACTTTATTTCCAATTCAAAAAAGTCACAATCTAAGCATGAAAGCTAATCTACCAACACATATCTTGAGAAACTGTAGTTGCTCTAACAGGAACAATCCACTGCATTAAGTGGACAGCAGTAAAGGTTCTTAAACTATTAATTCAGTGTCCAACTTTTGGAAGATTGTCACAAAAGAACTGTCACTTCACTCTGTTCAGACATAAATAAGGTAAGTATATAATTACTATTTATAGACAGGCTAAGATACCTAACACAGAAGTGATGGGAAGACCCTACAGGACAGGGGTTTATTTCATTTCAGTATATTTCCTTTACAAACCTAGCATCTGTAAATCTGCTTAGTTGGGTCAAATTTGCAGATGTTTATAAGTTACAGCAATTTTAATTGTTTTGTGAAAAAACGGGAGAAAAATGCTTGAGCCTCTGCTCAAGAAAGAAGAATAATAAGTATAGTTGGCTTTGCTCAGACACTATGCTAGCCTGATACATAAGATATCTAAAATTAGATGCTTGTGGATACTAACACAGCTTTTCAGCATTAAGTTTTATTTTTCATATAACTTTTTCAGACTAACGTTGAACTTCTGAGTTGAGAAAGTCACAGTAAACCCCAACACTGAACTTGCTTTTAAAGGGGGACAGAGAGGAAGAGGTAACATTAAAGACTTCTATTAAATGCAAGTCAGTGTATTTAAAATACAGGAAGTTAAAAATAGCATAAAATCCTCTTTTTTCTGTTCCAATAAACTTGCCTCCATGGGTTCAAATAAAGAATGGTAAAATGATGCTGCCAAATGCAGCACAGGTGATCATCATGTCTAACTAAACTGGTCTCAATTAAATTTGCATTAATTCTGTATAATAATGAGAAACCTGAGACTCTACAGTTCTGTACAATGGCCAACCAGGCATTCCACTTCTACATACACCAGATTAAAATATTCTGCAGGTATCTTCACTTAAGTAAAAGTCTGCTTACTTACTTTTATTCAAGGTAGAACTTGTGAGCAACAAACCTATGAAAGTTTTGTTGGGATAACAACAAATAATGAAGAGCAAGCCAGCAGCGTGGCTTCCTTTTCTGCAGCGAGCCCAAAAGACAGTAACAGCAGCTCATTTGCTAAGCAACACATATTAAGCTGTTCTTTCCAATGGCTCCCCCAATTAGTGCAGAGTTCAGCTCAAGGTCTTTGCCCTCATTTCCATGGCCATCAATGGGACTGGACATAGTTACCCTTAGAGGAGCTTTCCTCTTCTCTAATTATGCTGTTCGGAAATAGGTATATTTCAAATAAAGAAAAAGCCTGGCAGTAATGAGGTATTTCCCAAAAGATGATGTGTACAGTAGGTATGAATTTAATTTTTTTAAATACCTAGGAATTAAAAGTATCTTAGGACTATGAAGAATTTTTTTTTGCACAAGAGAATAAACGTGTACAATATCATGTAAGTTTCTTCAATCTTTACTAACAAAAATTAAAATACAGCTTCCTTTAATTAAGTAGCATAATTTCAACTGTAGTATGTTACCCAGGAGATACAAACACAGAACAAAAGAAACAGCAAACTGGGAAAATGTATACGATTTAGGTATCCAAAATCTGAGCTACCATTTCAACTTACTGAGCAAAATCCTTCCCTATATATTTCAGTCTAAAGGGAAAAAATATCAATCATTAAATTACTACATTGATACAATTATGCAACAAATACTGGAATGCCTATCTTGGACACTGGGTAACAGAGGCATAATGTTCATCTTGTAATACATTACCTGCTGATAGATGAGTTCAACAAGTTCTTGTAAAGCTTCATCTGCAGTAACCCAGCCATTCAGTGTTTCAGCAAAGTGCTCTATTTCTGTTTCAAAACAACCTGGCTGCTCTGTGAGGTGATTTAGGAAGTCTTGTACATATTCTGCCAGAGTCAGATAGCCATCACATCTATCTTCAAAGGAAGAATCCTGTAGAAGTGAGAGAATATGCCAACTCCTTAAAAACAACCTTGAAGAATTGTTGCACCTTCTGTCTCCAGAAATAACCATACAGCCCTGAGTTTTGAGTCTCTGTATACTGGATTACACAGTTCACTTAAACATTTTTAGAGCAAAGACCCCAGCACCTCCTGGAGTGTAGACTTCAGAAGCCTCCAATCACCTTAAGAACCAGGCAAAGTATTTTTACAGACATTAGGGTCTCCCAGTAAAATACATTAAAAATGGATTAAAAAGAAATGTTTCCCAAGTTGGTTACAAGATTAACTAACAAAGCAAGTAAGTTTATCTGTTAAGGGCAGAACTACCAAACTGAGGCTCAACACCCATTCCTGGTACTGTACTGTGGATTTATGAACCATAGAAGGAAAAAGAAGGGAAAATTTGAAACAAAGTATTTTGGGCTTAGATAGTGTGTATAGTGCTCCAAAAATATGCAGAAGTGAGAGTAATTAGAGAAACACAATAAATACATAGTACTGTTCCCATGTAAGAAGCATAATCAGAAAAACTGCTATTTTAAAGTCAGAGTATTTGTATCTCTTGGCAAAAGATGAAAGATTACAAGGCATGAAATTAAACTATTCAAATTGAATTGCATTAATTTACAGCTACTAAGGTTTAAAACCAGACAAGACAGTAAACAAAACTGCTCTCTAAACAGAGGAGGGGCTACCCAGTATCACTTTATTGATATTTATGCTCCCATTGATGAAACAGAATTTTTGTCCATTCAAAAATGAATCTATGTGAGAGTATCTAAAGTCAACACTGTTCCAGATGATTATAATGAAGGTATATGAAGAGAGTAGCAAAGAAAGCAGCAAACTTTGTGAGGTCACTAGTAGTAACAGTCCAAATAAATAATTTTGTCACACTACAGAAAAAATTGTGTAAATCACCTCATACATTTTTGAGAAATGCAAGAAGGAGCCTGAAGTGGCACTTCTAAAAAAAATTACTTACAATTAGCAATTCAAGACATAAGAGCAGTGTAAAGAAAATCAGAATACTCAACTGTTCTACCATTTAAAAATGCTTAAAAGGTATCTACAGTAAAGCTGAGCTAAAATAAAGCACTTTTTCTTTACTTAGTGTACATAAATATATTGGCAAGGGTTATAACTATATTGTCCCCCTTCCCCTTCTACTCCTTTAATAGGGATTTTTAATTTCTTTGTCTTCTAAATGCCTATCTCTCCTCTACTGAGAAGCAATATAGATCTGTGATTTCTTTGTCTTCTAAATGCCTATCTCTCCTCTACTGAGAAGCAATATAGATCTGTGAAAAATTTCTACCTGGGTATGAGCTATGAGAAAGACAAGATACACATTGTTGAAAATCACATTCTGATATTAATTGCATGACTTGTGAAGAATGTGTGGGTAAAAAAGCAGACTTTCCAAAATCATTCAGACATGTTGTAAGTTAGTGAGGTGGGACATACATCAGTGTAACAGAGGTAAAATATATTTAACAAGAAGATATGCCAGTTAATAATGCTAAATGCTAAATAACTCACTGTTGCCCACCAGAAACACAAAAAAAAATATGGGTTTATGGAAATAAAGGAAAATTATTACTACATAAAGCCTTTGACAACCTGAGGATTGGAGCATGGGCACTTCAAAGGTCCTTTCTAACCTAAAGTTTTCTATGATTCTAATGGCTTGGAGCTTACAAATCCAAAACATAAAGGCTAACAGGCCCATGTATGACTTCCTACATACTCTGCTTCAGTAAAGAAAATCAACATTTATAAGGCAATTTCAAAGAGCCCAGTAGGAGTTCTATAAAATAAATTTAAAATTAGTTTGTTTCACAGAACTATTACATCACTGTGCAGCTACTGCAGCTTAATCACATACAGCTGAACTAGCATCTCTCCAAACAACCTGTCTGAAAACTCTCCAGCCAGGCCGCAGAGCATGCAATTGCTGTAGCTAGTAAAAGAAGCTGCTCCTTCTGACAGCCATCAGATTGTTACAAGATCCTCCTTCTTTTTGATAGCTATAGGATGGGATCCTGGATTATTCACAACAAAAGAGCAACTGATGAAAATATTATAGATTTTCCTCTCTTTTATTATGTGTCAGTTCATGAGTTTACATACAGAAGGGTAGAAAGCTAAATAGGTACTAGAACTCCTCTGATATACATAAAGATAAAACAGAAAGTCTATAGCAAAGATTCATGAGACAAATCTGCTCTTACTCAGTTTCTTAATATGTACTGATTGCTGTCTTCCTTTCTCTAGTAAATTCATATTTCTCCTTATGAACTTAGTCACTAATAACTTAACAACTTATTGATTTTTCTTCAGACTTCTTAGGAACAAGCTTTTTGTCCTTTCAGTTGAATGAACTCAACAAATTTCCAATAAAGTTATTGCAAACCCAAGTACAAAAAGTCTAAAACCACCTATTCATGCTGAATGAAGTTTAGTGGCACTCTCATGCTTGGTCTTCTGATGGAAATTACTGAAGTTAAAAAAGAAAAAAAGCAGGAGGGAAGGATTGTGGAAGCCTAAAATAACAAAAACCTCATTCCTAAAGCTATGAAGTAAGAATGTCATTATGCCCATCTGATGGAGCGACAGCCATATTGTTATCATACAGCCATTCCAAGGAACAAACCTGGAGTTTCCTACTGGCAATTCAAACCTATCTATCTAGTCACTAGTTCTGCTGCAGACATCTACAATTTCCATGGGTCGGACTCTGTATGCAAACAGAGAATTCCATGGAGGCCCTTCTTCAAAGTCTCAGTAAACTTTTTCTGAAAATTCTAGAAAACTTTATAAGCTGTACTCCTCAAAACATCTTCACAGGTAATTGGTAGTTTTGAGCATCAAAAACTGGAAAGACTGGAAATTAACTGACCTAATAGCAAATGTTACATGGACAGACACAGTAATTATAATGGTGCACAATCAAACAAGAAATCAACACTATTTTTAAAATAATAAATGTTATTTTGCTATTGCAAAACAACTGCATATTTTATGAGAGAAATACAATATTTCAGATCTAAAAATTCAGGGATCTTTACAAATGGAACCTATAAAGTACTAATTGTAAGTAAAAAAAGAAATTTCTCAAAACTTTGTTTTGATTCAAATTTTAAAACTCATGGTCAAAATCAGTCTAACTGTAAAGTGTGCTAATTTTTTTATTTTTATAACAAGTGAGCCCAGTATATAAAATTACTTCAGTTACTAAACTAAAAAAGCAACAGATTTTCTAATAATGAAGAATGAAAGAAAAATACCACTGCTTTATGTGTATCATATTCTAATTAGATTAAAGTCCCTGCAACATGTTTTGCTAACATTTTCGGAGGTAGTTTTATTAATAGATGAATCACATTCATAGCATATTCCAACAACATAGCAACCAGGCACTCCCACATGCTTGTGTGTTTTTGCAAAACAGCTGAAAAGCAACCTTGTTGGCATTGAAACTTTGCAGTTTTAAGAGTGCACTATGTATGCTATTGGAAAGGCTGTTTGGGTTTTTTCTTTGTCTTGAAACTGAAACACTTTATTTATAGAAAACATGTAACCAGTGCTGGGGCAAAGCAGTTATTTTTTTCTCCTAGATTATCAATTCACCAAAACACGTTCACACTGACATTAACAGTTGTATATTGGCTGTGGGTTTTATTATACAGGACAGTAATTACATTCAGTGAACAAGCAAAGTCGGTAACACTAAGGTAACATCAATTTTAATAGTGAGGAAAATATTTCAGAATACCAAACCATCATATTCAGCACTCAAATTAGGTATTTTTCTACCAGTTATCAAAAATCAGTTTGATTCAGCATCCCTCTTTTTTTTTTAATCACTTGATTGTATTTGTAAAAGTTCCCACCTGTTTAGATATAGTACCGTTGTCTGATTGCTTGCATACCAAAAGGATATACCAAGAATTCACAGAGATCTTCCCTGGAGTAGACTTACTAAAGCAGTAACATGGAAGACAATGGAGCAGAAAATAGAAGTACCAGCTTTTATTACATGATGCATCTACAAATTGATCTGAGTCTGGCTGGAAATACATTTCTTACTAGGTGTGTTGGTAGGTAACTGGTAACTTTTTTTGCCCTTTGGTGATACAACACCACTGATGACACATGATGCTACACTAGCTTAGGCAGTCATGAGGAATGGTACCTGTGGCACAGGAAATTCAGGAAAGGCAAAGTCTGTGCTCAGAGAAGCTAAAGTTCAAGCTTTCTCTCCCTGTGAATTTTGCATAAGAGCGAAGCTATGCTTTAATTTAAAATGCAGTATAGATGTAACTACAACATAGATAGTCACCAAAAAAAACAGCTTACTCTCATACTGAATGCAACCAATGCCTGGTATAGCCAAAAAGGAATATGGTTATCTGCAGCAAGCTTTGGCAAAATATTCCCCAGCAGAGGTGTTCATGTACCTCATAATATTCACCCAATATCACTTAACATCCTGGCTGCAACTCTGAAGGCTATATTCAGAATATTTGCAATCACTTTAGCAAATACAGAATTCAAATTATCTGACATAAAAGATTTCAAGAAAACATTATTAATTTGAATACAAGTAAATTGGCTCATACTAAAGAATGAAGTTAAAACACTCACTGTGAAATTCTGATTGAAGTTCTGGTTGTACCCTGATGGATAAAATTCAGGTGCTTTAGCAGACAAGTTTGATGTTGCTACAGGATCCACAGCTAACTGAGGTTCAGCCATTTCTGGTCCAGAATCAAGAACTGAAACTTTATCTTGAGATCCAGATGGAATTCCCGTCTTTTGCAGGTGTTCTGAAAAATTTTTGTTAACAGCTTGTCTTAGACATCACTAAATTAGTATGTACTCACACAGAGTAAACACTATATATATATAGTGTTATATATATATATATTTTATATATATATATATATTTACTTAAAGTATGGTTTTACTATAAATATACTTAATTGAAATACATAGGCTTACTTATAATACATAGGTTTTTTTGTTTATTCTTAGGTATGGATATTCATTTAAGCACACTCCACATGTCTCTCTACATGACGGAAAGTAAACAGTGGTCTTGTGCAGGTGAGCAAAAAAAATGGGAGAAAAAAATTTATTTTCCATGTAAACACATTATCTAAGAGTTAACCTATGCAACTAGTAAATCTGCTTATCTGATTATCCTGTGATTTTTCATTGATTTTAGATACAAATACAAGACACATTTGGAAGATCAATAAATGACAGACATCACTGATTTTGGCCAACACGTATTTTCAACAAAATGCTGAAAGGACACTTGGCTATTCTTGTTCTTATATACCACTTGTCACAACATCCAATTGAAGTGTTTTTAAAACACAATTTTCCAAACCTTTCTTTACAGACTAGCTCATAAGTTTATTGAAAACAGAACCTGATACCTACCTGAAAAAGCTGACCAACAAACATTGCTTTGTGTTACTCTTGGGTTGGGTTTATTTTTTTGCAAATAGACTGGAATTCTTCAGGGGGAAGGCTGAGACCATCTGCAGTCAGATTAACAGATGGATAAAAAGTACACTCAGATGTGGGGGCACAAAAGGGGGAAAAGGACAGAGAGTATTGCAAGCTGCTGCAATACAACATCACACCTTTACCTGGTCCAGGTCCATAACCCAGTATGCTGGTTTCAGCTGGGATAGGTTAATTTCCTTCTTGCTAGCTAGTACAGCACTGTGTTTTGGATTCAGTATGAGGCAAGTGTCGATAACATGGGTTTCCCATGCTCTGATGGTGATCAGATGCACAAGAAGCAGGGAGGCAGCAAAGACTGGACAGCTGACCCGAACTGGTCAAAGGGATAATCCATACCACAGAATGTGACGTTCAGTATATAAAACGGGGGGAGTTGGCCAGGAGTTGTCAATTGTTGCTGAGGGACAGGCTGGGCATCGGTCAGCAGGTGCTGAGCTGACTGCACAGTGCATCACATGATTCTCTTTGGTTTTCTTCCTCTTACCCCTCCCGAGTCACCCAGGTGTCCGCCGGCCCCAGGGCTCACCAGGCTGACCCGGCCTCAGCGCGGCTCCCGCATCGCACACCCGGGAACGGGACCAGGCTCCCGAGGGCGGGGGCCGGTGCCCCTGCGGCGGGCGGGGAGCTGCGCAGGTGCCCCGCGAAAAGAAAGAGCGGGGAGAGCAGCCCGTACCTGCCATCCCGGTGCCCAGGGGCGCCGTCTTCGGAGGCCGCAATGGTTCCTGCTGCGGAAAGAGGCCGCCCGGCTGGTGCTGCTGCTCCTCGGCCGAGCCCGAGCGGCGGGACGCGCTGCCCGCGGGCCGGGCCCCGCCGCCGCTCTCCGGCGCGCCGCACCCGCGGCCCCGGCTGGCACCCGGCGCTCGGTCGAAACTCTCCGACATGCTGAGGCCGGGCGGCTCGAGCGCTCATGGGAGGGAGGAGCGGAGCGGAGCGGGGCGGGAGGGCCGCGGGGGGCGGGCGGAGCGCGGGCCCGCCCCAGCCCCGCACTTTCGGTTTCACCCCCGCGCAGCGTCGCGATGGCCGCGCCCGCCCTGAGCCGCGGCAGCCTGGAAACAGCGTTTCCAAAGGCACCGTATTCCCTGTGACTGCATCTCCACGGTAACGAGCGGGGCGAGGTGACCGTGGCAGGGCCAAGGCTTCAGCTACAACAGGAGAGACCTGCAGCCACAGGTGCATCACGCCACGCTGTGCGTACACAGATGTTTACACCAGAGAGGGATGGAAAAGCTACAGACGAAATTTTAAATTTAACCCCATAAAGTTAATCCTCCAACATGACCATATTATTGTACGGTTAGGGCTACTTATGGTTGTTCAGAAAAATATATTTTCATTTATAATTTATGCATGATGTAATAACAAATGCTCTTCTGATGTAATGTTTAACAACCACCTTCCACACCAATAGGAACCAACTGAAGAACATGGTTCATGTAATGCATTTTTCCTAATATTGTCACATAAACTGAGAACGGTTCACCTCACATGTACATTTACAATTTAATTAATCTACTCTTCTTCTATTTCAGTCCAAGGTCTTGCTCTCATTGTTTTGCAAACTCTGTATCACAATCAGCTTTCAAGATGAGGAGGGAAAGTGTTATCTGGTGTGCCACAAATACACCTCAGCTGATCCTACTGAGGGAGTTCATATTTTGTCTCCCAGAACAGTCTGGTCTATGCTGTCCTTGCCACTTGTTCCTGCCACAAAAAAAAACAAAAGATTGTGTGGCATTGGGTCCCTCCCTGTTCACCACTATGAAGGGGTGAAAAAAATAGGCAAGTATGTATGAAACATTATTAAAATATTACAATAGTGCTGTCTTGTACTTAAAAAAAAATCCAATTGGACTGTAAAATGCTGCCTTTAGTAGTCAGGTTCCTATTGGGTTTATTATTACATGTTACCATTTTCAATTATTAACAGGGGAGGGGCAGGGTATAAAATATTTGTTAGCTCCCCAAGGAATGAACTGGACTGACTTTTGCCAAGATAAAAAGGTGGCCAGACATTAAAGGTGTCATAAGTTAAAATTAATGAGGCTCATGGGGAAACTGTTCCTAGGCAACCCTTCTGGAAATATAGAATGGTAAACTAATAAATCTATACTCTGCAACTGGAATGTGAGTCAATGAAGGATGTTTTGAAGCAGTCTTAAAAAACCATTATAATACTTCACTTGTGTAAATCATTGTCAAAACTATTTTAAGCAGCATTACCAATTCTTTAAAGATAACAAATTAGCTACTAAATTTCTCCATTAAAAATATTCAGTGTTCTTGTGTTACCACCTCCTGTTTTAATGCCTATATTGTGACCTCTGTCCACATCTGTAGACTTTGCCTTACCAGGAGGAGAATGAAAAGCTTACATTAATGTGAAGAAAAATTAAAATCTCCATCATTATATTCTAAAGGAGAATATCCAATTTTGAATATGCCAATCTTTGAAGTTAGCAAATCTCATTCTTTAAAGTTTACACCTAAGAGGAATTGAGTGCCTTAAGTTATGGAACAAGACAAGTTTTCACCTTTGGACATATATGTGAATTCTTTTCACTTAGCAGACATTTTATGTCTTATTAATTTAATAACTGTTTCACAATTGCTTACCATTTAAAGTGGAATGTGATCCCAAATCCATATTTTTCTTAGAGATGCACTACTTAAGTTTGCATGAACGCAGTTGAGTTTGGTTGGGAACCCAATTTCCTCTCCCTAGTGTAGACACCTAAAACAAAATTAAGAAAAATAATCAAGTAGTTAATTCCAAAATAACAAGCCCCAAATACTGCCTACAATAGTACACCCCTTTAGACTGCTTAACATTATGCTTAGAAGGTTTTGGCTTGAGTAGCTGAAGTCCTGTGAATTACTTCAAGCCTTGGAGGCCACTCAGCAGAACCCCTGAGATCATTAACTAGACAGACCTCACCTAAGCACCCAATGACTAGATTAAAACTTTCACCAAATACAATTATGAACAATTCTAGGCAGTCACTAGGAGATACCAGCTTTGTCCTGAGTGTCCTACCAAATACTCTAAAACTTAGCTCAGAACCAAATCCACACACACCTTCAGTGTCTGGTGCCAAGAAGTCACACACCGTAACCTTGTTCAGAACACAGACATTTTTACTTGCTCTAATTTTTTTTAATACTGATAACATATTTCTAATTAGAAAAAAGGAGAGGGCTGATTCTAGCTTTTGAAGTGTAATTTATTGTTACTAGCTGGAATTATTCCAATTGCTACCACACTGATAAGGCATGTTTTTGTAGGAGTCAGTGTTTATTGAGCCCACAACATAAATCACAGGCATAATCTGTAGCTCTAAAGCTCTACAGATTTCACACAAGCTTATTTAAAAAGCACAAAATCAATGAACATTTAGTAGTAGAGAATCCTATTAATTATTTTCAGGGTAACTCTCATGTTTTCAGTGCTTAACTTTACTTGCTAAGTCACCATTTACAAGTCTGGAAGCTGTGTCATCTCCAGCAACATGTAGTTTGCATGAGCAGCTTACACAGACTTCAGTAAATTAAAAAGAAAACCTAACGAAAATACGCCTCATACACGGAACCCACAGATCGTGTGGAGTCAGACAACATATGCAGGACTGTGTGAAGACAATGCACGGAGGCAACGGGCAGCGTGGCTGGCTGTCCTCTGGACTGCCTCTCCAACCCCATGTGCTCTTCATCCAGCCATGTATTATTTCAGCAGCTATAGAATCACAGAATCGATTAAGTTGGAAAAGACCGCTGAGATCATCGAGTCCAGCCTATGACGGAACATCGCAACGACAATCAGACCATGGCACTGAGTGCCACGTCCAGCCTTTCCTTAAACACTCCCAGGGACGGCGACTGCACCCCCTCCCCGGGCAGCCCATCCCAGCATTAAATCACCCCTTCTGTGAAGAAATTCCTCCTAACGCCCAAAGTTGACACAACTCCCTATTTTCTGTTCCCGTACTGCGCCTTGCTGCTTTATCGCGCATTTCAAGAAGTAACAATAACGAAGAGGACACCACTTACGTGCTATGGCGTTAGCCCCACACGCGCGTTTCAGCACGTCTCCTCGCCAGCCGAGACCTTCGCCTCCCCGCCGCTCCAGCCACGGGCGGCTGGGCACGCTTACTCCGCTCTGCCGCCGTGGGCTCGGCCAGCACCGCGGCAGCCCCGAGCCGCCGCCCCTCAGACGCCGCGTGACGCGGCCGCCCGACCCCCGCGTGCCCCTCAGTCCTTCCGGGTTGGCGGGCACGGGCCCGCCCCCGCCCCGCCCCAAGGTCGGTGGGAGCCGCGGCGGCGGCGGCACCGCGGGTGGGAGCGAGCGCGGCGTCGTGCGAGGCTGCGGCGGTGCGTGCGCGCAGCTCTCTGCGGGAGGCCCGGGGAGCGGAGCTGTGCGGGCTCGGTGCGGGGTTGCGGGAGGAGCGTGTGCGGGGCTCCGCGCGGGGCGTGTGCGCCGCGTCGTGAGGGGCTGCGCTGGCACCGCCTCATTCTCCTGGTGGGGGCCAGCCACTGGTGGGGAGAAGACAGCGGTGCCACGCTGCCGAGGAGAAGGGAGGGAAGGAGGGAGGGAGCGCGGCGGGACGGACGTGCGGGCGGAGGCAGGTGGTCCGGGAAGGGGCCCCCGGGAACGGGGAGGTGGCGGCTGCGGGGTGTCCCCGGAGCGGGGACGGTGCATGGCGGGGGACGAGCCGCCCGCCCAAGGTCATTCGGTGGCCGCGGGCTATAAATAGTGACGGGAGAGAAAAGGGGCCGCTGCTGCGGGGGCCCGGCGGGATTCCGGGCGAAGAGCACATTCCCGGCTCCCCTGGCCGCTGGCTGGGGTGTCCCGCCCCGAGTGCGTGCTCTGCTGCGCCTCCCAAGCTGTGTCCCACCCAGGGTGACTCCTGAGGGAGCTGTGGCACGGATTGGAGTCGTTTGTTTGGTGCCTTGGGGTGCCGCGCTTTTCCCGTACCAAAGTTCCCGTTTTAAAGCAACGGTGTAAAGAGAAAATGGCCTTGAGTCGCAGAAATGCGATCCCGGGTCGCGACTGGTCACGCCAGTTGCTTTGGTTAAGAGCTGTCTTACTTAATTTGGAAAAAAAAAAAGTGTTTTTTTTTTTTTTTCTAGCCTGAGAGATAAAGGTGGTGAGGAATGATTGTCTCGTGGCTACTGGCAGTCGACTGGTTCTAAACCTGCTGCGTTTACATGCCTTCTGTGCAGTGTCATTAATAACTCTTGATTTGTTTTCACATTTGCTGTAGGGGTTCCATACGTGGCAAGGAATTTGTTGTGAGGTCTGGGTGCAATGGCGAGCCTTCTGCGTGTTGCTGTGGGTGGATGCTCAGCTCCTGTTTTTGGCAATGTGCTCCCGCCGAAGGCGCCTTCCGCAAGGGTGCTGTGCTTGCGAATGTTTAGAACCCACCAGGTGCTTGGGTCTCAGGCAGCTCCAAAGCCAGGTAAATTGATTAAAGTACTGTAAGCAATGTTTTATTTTAAAACCTGAATTTAAATGGTTTCTTTCTTTTTTCTTTCTTTCAGATCTGCATTAGTACAGAAAAGACTTAAAATAGAAAGAACACTTAAATCATGTCAGCAGCATACTTGAGTCAGTTGCAGTACAATTTTAGTCTGGCTTTATAGGGCTTTTGCAGAAGGTGTTTGTGTTTTTTATGAATACTTTGGATCCACGTAGTTTTTGTGGTTAGAGGGTTTGAGCTCCTGCTAATACTTTCCTTGCTTGAAGGGAGTATTTAAAGAAATGCTTTTCTTAGTTCAAATCCTGAGTTCCTTGTTAGTTTTGGTAGTGCAGCTCTTTTAATGCATGTGAGAAAATACAGACCTCCCAAAGACAGCATCTGCTAGCATGAGTGTATGTAGACATTATTATCCCATCTTAAAAAAAACTCTTAACTTTGTTTAGGAAACACTTACATTGTATCACTTTGAAAAACTATTGATGTGTATCTTCACCTGTAGTGTTTGTTAGTGTATTTGCAAAAATTGCCTGTCAGCAGATAATGGACAAGTTTTGGTATTTTCAGGAAAAAAAAAAAACCTGGGAAAGGGGGCACTCTTATTTCCAGTTTCTAATATGAACCTGGTACATGAAGATCAGAACTGACAATTTTTTTCTCTATTCTATACTGTATGTAACTTAACAGTTGGAAGGAAGACTAAAGAATACTTAGTGCAGATTTAATGCTATTTTTGCCCATTATTACTGAATGGGTCATGTGTCCCTTGGAATTTAGAGACCCTGCTTCTGTGGAGATGTAGGATCTTAGTCTGCAAAAGATTACTGTGGAGAGTTGGACTGATTGCACACATGACATTTGGTTCTTCCAAAGGTAGACAGTAGGTAATTGCATTAGGTACTTGAGAGTATAAGGAGAGTAGTGCTGTTGGAAACAGAAGTGTCTGGTTGTGAAAATGTGGAACACAAAAGTAGCATGTAGTAGTTCAGAGAAGCCTGTGTTGTATAGAATTTGTGGCAGTACTAACAGTAAATGGTGCATTTTGTGGTCCTTTCAACTTGGTGACTGAAGATTTTGGAGCTTCTGAAGAAATGTCATGAGGGGAAGTTTCTTTACTCTGAGGGCTCCTGACAAATCTGTATTGCAGTTGTGTGCTGAAACCAGAATGTCTTTGATAGATTTGAGATACTCTCAATTTTTTTTCCATGTTAAATATCAGAATGAAAGAGACGTCTGTCAGTCTTCATATGGCAGATTGTCCCTTGGTTGGGAGCATAAACTAGAACATAGGAAACTAAGTTCAAAGTTCTTTCTCAAATACCCCAGGTAAGTGTCCTTGTTTGAATTTGGAATCAATTTTGTATTTGGCTTTGACCGCAAATTTCATCATGAAACTAGAGTCTCTTCTGTTTTACTGAAATTGGTACGCTACCCTGTGTGTGTGAATTTTCTCATTTTTAAGAATAACTTTTGAAAATTTTCCCACAAGGATGAAGAATTCTGATTAGTGTCATGTTTAAATGCTCAGTGCTGCCCTGTCAAATCTGTTGTGTGGAAGCCCTTTTTTAAGGATTAGTAATATTAATGAAATGCAGTTATTTAATGTGGAGAATTACAAGTTTGGTAGTCTTTTGGTTGATAATTAAGCTGTCCTTGTAGTATGCTTTGGTAACATGTGATTTGTCATTTAGTAGAGGACAAATCAAGGAGAAAACAGCAATTTAATGACAAATTAGAAGCAGGGCTATTGCTTATATTTACTTTTTAAGTGCTCTTGAATCAAAATGTAACAGATTCAAAAGAACTCTGTTTTAGTCTTTCAGAAATTAGCTTTGATTATTGTAACACTTGGTAAAATCACTGTATTACTAATAGGAGTAATTTTTCTAAAAAGACGAGTGGCACAGTGATTCTTCTTAAGGCTGTACTTGTTACTTTCCTTGTCTCAGGTTAGCTTTCATTCCATCCAGGCTATGTTATGTGCAAGAGCAATAGCTGCTTGAGGAGAAGAAATATGGAGATACACAGTCAGCTGAAAAGTGAACTTGGAGCATGGATAATTTTCTTACTGCCAGCTATTATACTGCTACTTGCTTAAGAGAAACATAGGAGCTTTCATACAGATGTAAACAAGTATTCCCATAATCTGTGCCAGGTAGTCACTAGGACCAACTACTTCAGAAACAGATACAAAACTTTCTGAAGGCCTGTGAAAGGTGCATATGGAGTGACTGACTGAGCTTCCCAGTATACTTCCAGATTAGTTTGTCCTACAGCTCTGTGACTTTTACCCCTCTCTATTTTGGGATTTTAAGTATCCTTTTTATTTTGAGGCTTATTTCTTAAATTTTCCTGTTTTTTTCTAAACTTGTAGCAGTTCATTTTTAATTAGCTCTCTAGGTAAGCTTTATTTTATTTATAAACAAAGAAATATTCACCTTTAATTTCTCTTTTTTTAAAAAAAATCCTTATTTATGTAATAGGAGGGATCAGGTGTTCGTTTAATCTTCTTTTTTTTTTTTTTGCCAACATCATATTGCTGTTCCTTGGAATATGTTCTCATCTCCAGGACAGGTGAGATGGTTTGTTTAAAGGTTATTAGAGTAACACAAAAAATAGGCATCCTGTTTTCAATCCCAGAACATATGGCATATGGTCGAAACTTCTCCTTTATCTTTTCCCTAAGTCACTTTCTATTGGTTGATCCTGTTTTGTTGCAGACTACTTCCCAAAGTCAGGTTAAGGAGATCAAAAAACTGTATATTCTGCTATAGTTTTGACTTATAATCTTCTCTAAGACTCTTGTAGATAGAAGTTACATGGAGAAAGTCACAGTTACAGTTTTGTTTAATTGAAGTTTGACAATGTCTTCATTACACAGAATTGTGGTAAGGGAATGGGAGAGTGGCTTCTTGCTAGTTTTTTGAAGCTCTAAGTTATGTATATGCCAGAGCATTTCACTGGAATGTATATTCCATTCTAAGACCTGTGAAATGTAATGATTCTACTTCTGATAGTGGCAGAATCTAAGTACTGTGTATCCTCTACTCAATATATTAAAAAACTTAATGAGTCAAAAAGGTGCTCCAGGTATGTAATATCACTCAGTATTTGGAAGATGTCCATGATGTTGTAAAGCAGCACTAAAACATACTCAAGGCAGTACTTAAAGAGATTACCTGACATGAAGGATTAGAGAGACAGTTTGTAGGCTTCACACTCTAACGTGACTTTAAACCCCTGGCAGGGATAGCAGATGGGCTTCCTCAAAATAAAAACTAAATCAAGGTCCTAAGTTTATAATCCTAGTTTTCAACCTTTCACAACTATTGACTTTGATGAAATCGCTGAATCTAACAAACCAAATCTGTGTTAATCACAAAGCTTCCTCCAGCTAGAGTGTTGATCATACCCTGTTGTGTGTGTCAGTGCAGACAGGCAGGTGGGACAGCCATAAAGTCATGTCTAGAATCCAAAGGGTAAATTTATAATTTATTTCCATTACTTTGCTAATGGGGTGTTGCTGAAGCAGCACCTGGGCAGAGGAAAACAAGCGGAGACACAGGCACCAGTAAATCATCACAGACCAGCTGTTCACATAGGCTTATCGAGAGTTATTTCCAGCTGAAAGGGAGCTTTGCAATCCTCTGTGCCAGTGTTTTTAACCCTTTCTTCCCAAGACCTGTACTGCAGTTTTAAGATAGAGCTTTGTTTTTGAGCTGTAGATATCTGCTCCATTTTGGTGTTGCATCGTGTGGAAGCTCAGAGCAGTCTACTTGAAAAATGTCCTATACCTATTCTAGCTAAAAGCTGGCAAACTGACAGTTTGCTTATGTATTCATTTGCTTTTGTATTTATGGATTGCTGGAGTTCTGGTAGTGGGATAGAGAAGAAAGGTAGGTAGGCAAATGAGACTTGTTGGATATTTATCTTGGATTTGATCTCATAAAGCTCTGAGAAGAGTGTGTTCCTGTGATCATTCTGTTTAGTAAATAAGGTGCAAATACTTTCTATCTGAAAAAGTTGTCTTAATTTTTATTGTATGCAAGATGTACCAGTAAAGAAAGAAGTGAGGAATGAGGAAACATATCTGGCATCTAGTGAATGTATATTTCTGTCCTTTTACTCCTAGCCATTTACTCTTCTATTCTGATACTCCATGCAGAAGCAAATGAACAAAAAGAAATTAGAAGCATCTGTTGTCATTTGAGCCTTAGGAGCTAAAGAAGATTTGCTTGAGAAAAATAAAAGCTTTAGTCAAATGTCTTTGTATCTTTAAATTTGCAGTTATGTATTTCCTTTATGCTGTAATTTATTCCTTTCCCTGTTTGCTCCTTTCCCCTCTTTTCCTTCCTCTTTTCCCCTTGTTTTTCCCTTTCCCTATTTCTCCCCATGTTTTCCCCTTCCTTTTGTCCCCTTTGCCATTCTTGCACTACAAAAACTTCCAAAAGGAGAAAGGGAAGGTAGGACTTTAGTTCTTAACTTCTCTCACCGCTTTTTGAAAAGTGTTTTGCATCCTTTCCTACCTTAGAGCTGCTGCCTCTCTGAAATTCTGGTTGGTCTCTGTAATCCTAACAAATTTCAATCTTCTAGGTTTCATTCCTCCTTCTAAAAGACAAGAGAGCTCATTTCCACCGAGTTGATTTAGTGAAAATCAGAAGCAGTACTTTATTGTGTAGTAATTAGAAGAGATGAGGAGAAAAGTCTCTTCAAATGACAAGAGTAATTTGAGTGACAGCAACAGTTACCACAGCTGGTAACAAGTGGTTAGTGCTGCTGTGGTGGGTATGGCCTGAGTTGCACGGTGATGCTTAGATTTGGTGTATGCTGGTGGAATAAATCATTGCAAAGCTCTGTTATCTTTGTGGATCTGTTGTTTTAGATGTGCATTCTTGCTCCTGTTTTGGCTTTATGTTCTATGAATGTATGTTTTTCTGAATTTGAGTGTTGTCTTGTGATTAAAATATTTCAGATGTTCTGCAACATATAAAACATCAAAACACTTCTATCTTTAAATTATTTGTTACTATTTTATTAGTCAAATTTCAAAGGGAAAGATAAAAAAAAGTAGAAGTAATTAGAATCATAGAATCATTAGGGTTGGAGAAGACCTCTAAGATCAAGTCCAACCTTTGACTGAACACTACCTTGTCAATTAAGCCATAGCACTACAAGCTACATAGCAACATCCAGTTGTTTCTTGAGCAATTCCAGGGATGGTGGCTTGACCACTTCCCTTTAGCAACCCATTCCAGTGCTTAACCATCCTTTCAGTGAAGAAGTTCTTTCTGGTGTCCAGCCTGAACTTCCTGTGGTTCAGTAAAACCTCCCCTGGTGCAGCAGTTAGAAGTAATGAACTTCTTTGTATGTGTTAGTAGGCTGAGAAGTATAAGTAGTTATTTAAGTACCAGTTCTTATCGGCTCTGTACTAGTTTTTCAGAACATAGTAAGTTGACAGTAGCTTGAAAATTTCTAACCAAAAACATTTCAGATTGCCGACTTTAGGCACATTGTAATCCAGGTCCAATTTCACAGATAATTTATTTTGATATTTTAAATATGAATCTAGTTCCTCAAGGCTCTTATATTGTAGTATGTTTTTAGTTTTTTTTTAACTTGTTTCTATCTCAAAAGGAGGCCTTCCTAAAATTTGCATTGTTTGCCTGCCACAATTTTTTGTAGCACAATGCATAGTATTGTTGGACAATTTAAAAAGAGATTTCTAATTTTAAACAAGCCTCTCATCCACTTTCTCCCCTTTTTTAGGTTTGGGGTTTCTTTGGTGGGTTTTGTTGTTGTTGCTTGATCATTAATATGAGTGACTGCTTAGATTGCTCAAATTATAGTTTATTAATGTTCATGTAGTGTAAATGTCTTGCATAGTAATGTCACAATCCAGGTTTAAATTCTGGATAGATGTTAGTGAAAGCTGGTACAGGATTCAGCCTATGTGTTGGACTGCATGCTGTCAGTGTAATTAAAGCAGTGTAATAGTTTTATGTATGATTATTCTGCTTGAGCCTGTGTATTCATAAATAATGTATTTAAACACTTGTTTGGATCAGAGAAGTTTATCTCTCAGATACAAGACTGAAAACCCACAAATTGTACTTGAATTAGATGTTTGTAATTTGAAAACTTTAACTGAAACATAAATTTCAGCTTCAGCACTTTCCTGCTGTTACTTAGTGGAGCTTTGAACAAGTTAAGACAAGGAAATAACTTTGAAGATAAATACTTTGAAGAAACTAGTAGCTGGATATTCCTTTATTCTTCAACTACTTCTGAATTCACATTTTTCATTTCTGTGGCAACTTTTAGAATACCTTATTGATGTAGTTATACCTTTCAGTGTACTTTGTGGTGTGTATGTTGCATTCAATAATTTGGCATAATTTGATATACATTACAAACTTATTCAGTTAAAATGCAGGTCCACTGTTCAAGCTCATTTATTTCTTTCTTCACAATAACTTGGAAGTGACTAGAAAGCGATTTAAATTCTGGCCTGAGGCAGCATGTGTTATCGCAGTACACCAGGTATTGTGTAAATCAGAATGCCAGTTACACAATCAGAGCTGTGTAAACAACAAGAGTATGAACTGCACCAAACACTTGTTACTGCTTGTGTGGCTGATTGTGCTCACCCGCTGATTGCTGAGAAAACAAGGATCTCTAGGAAGATGGTGTAATTTAAGGAAATGTAAACGATGTTCCTAGAAAATAGCATTCTGCTTCCTCCTCCCTTAGGAGGGAGAATTGCTAACTGTGACATGTGTTTGCATGTGTCTGTACAGCATTGAAGAGTGTCCCTTATACCAGTTAATTAATGTTTAGTACAACTAATGCTGTCTTATCTGCCACTCTTACAGGAATTCCATATAAACAACTGACTGTGGGTGTCCCCAAGGAGATATTTGAGAATGAGAAGAGAGTGGCTCTGTCACCAGCTGGAGTTCAAGCCTTGGTTAAGCAAGGCTTCAATGTTTTGGTGGAATCTGGTGCTGGAGAAGCTTCTAAATTTTCTGATGACCATTACAGAGAAGTTGGAGCAAAGATCCAGGGGACCAAGGAAGTCTTGGCTTCTGATTTGGTTGTGAAAGTAATTGCTTTATTAGTATATTTCCTATTACATTGTTTTTGGAGAAATGTATAGGTAATTTTTTTTCTGATAATCTGTGGAAAATTCAGTAAGTAAGGTCCTTTAAATTAGTGTTTTCCATTTTGAGTTCTGATTCAAGTTTTGGGTTTTTTTAATGGCTCAGGTGTGCACCTAGACTAAAAAAAAGTAAATGACAGTGTTGAAAAAAAATGTGGATAATATCTCTAGCAAGTTTTTAACTACCTAAGAGTTGTTGTGTTTTCTAGAGTGAAGTAGACTAGTTCTGGAATCTAGTCAGATGAGACCCCTGCTCTAAGAAATCTTTTATCCAAAATTGGTAACATATAACTCAAATTACTCTTTAAATAGTGTGGTTTGCAATTTAGAAAAATATGATTGTATAACTTCTCTGAATTCCACAGCAAAGGTGTATTTAAAATTTTGAGAAAAGAGCTAAAAGCAATCTTACTTGAGAGGTCTTATGTTGTGCAGAGTCCTGAAAGGAAAAAAAAGAGAAAAAATACCTTTACCTTATTAAGGCTTCCTTCAGTTGCTCTGTTTAAAATGATCCCATCAGCACTGAACATTGGATTTCTGTGAGCTGCTTTGTGAGCAATGCTTTTAAGTAGGTTTCTGTTTGGAGAAAAGTGAGAAACTCAGAAGTGAATATAGATGAAGATCAGTGTCTGCTGGACATCTGGCATGAAATTCTCTGTATGTAGTCGTGCACTGCAACCTTATTAGTGATTCTTAGATTGTAGAGCTTAATTGTGATATCTGTTGAGTAGTCATTTTGCTTAAAAATGGTGGGTTTGAGGGTAGCTGTTACAAAAGCAAGTGACTGCTGGTTAGAAGTCATCAGACCTTTGTGAAGGTGTGTGCTGACAATTTTTGCTCTGTCACCAATCCACCTAGAGCCAATTCCATGATGTGAACTGCAGCTGGGAAGTGCAGTTACGTAGTCAGTTGTGTAAATAGCCTTTGATTTACTTTTTTCCTTCTGTACTTTTTGGATGGGAATGGGCAGACTGCAACCTGAGAGAAAGAAAATGGAATGTGTTCTGATTTTTTTCCTCTGATTAACTTGGAAACTTCTGTCTTTTTCAGGTGAGAGCTCCTGTCTATAACTCATCTCTAGGTGTACATGAGGCAGATCTTTTCAAGACAGCAGCAACCCTGATTAGTTTTATCTACCCAGCACAAAATCCAGACCTCCTGAAAAAACTTGCAGAAAAAAAAGCTACTGTCTTGGCTATGGATCAAGTTCCACGGGTCACCATTGCTCAGGGATATGATGCACTTAGCTCCATGGCCAACATTGCTGGGTATGATTTTTTGTTTTTGCTTCATTAAGTATAGCTGGATTAAAGTAATGTGCTTTTATGTTAGGTATATCTAGAATGATTCTACATCTCTATTTTCATGCAGAGCTGTTTCAAGCAGGGTAGTGTTAAAGTTTTTTATGGTTAGCTTTATAGCAGATCAGAGCAATGCTTTTAAAGTAAACAAAACTGAACACAATTCTTCTAATTCCTTGACTGTTTTGTCAAGTACCTTTTTGCTCTGAACTAAGTTATCTTGAATACAGATTGTCTGTCATGGGGACATTTGGTGTTGTTAGGGGCTAACTAACCCAAAGAAGACTTAGTGTGAATGCAATTGCCATGGCAGTTACAAACAAAAGATCAAATATTGTCAGACGTCTCCATAGAAATATGAATAAAGACTATTAACCTTGTGTTCAATGGTAAAATACTAAGCTTGCTTTATCCTACACATACTCCGGTCAAATGTTCATCTTTTAGATTGATGTAATGAATGGAATTTAGTGAATCTGAGAAAGCACTGATATGTGTTCATCCTTGATTGACAGTTACAAGGCTGTGGTCCTGGCAGCAAATCAATTCGGTCGATTTTTCACGGGTCAGATCACGGCTGCTGGTAAAGTTCCTCCAGCAAAGGTACGTGCAATTAAACACAGTGTGGGAAAAGAATATGTGAATTTCTGAGCAAAGGTAGCTGTTGCTGAAACTATGTTAAAGGTTTTTTCCCTGTCTTTGGGCTGTTTCTAGAGACTTCAGAAATCACTGTAATTATTCTCATACCACTTTTTGTTCACATCTGTTCTGGTTTTGTTTTGGGAATAATAGAATAATTTCAATTTTATTTAAGCTTGCTTAGTTTTAAACATCAGATTAGCTATAAGGAGTTGGATTTATTTTTTTTCAAAGTAGGAGAAGGTAAGAAAGCAGTTAAGAAAATTCAGAGATACTGGTATTTCCGGTGCATTGAGGAGTGTAATGGAAAGATTTACTTGATTGGAATTACAGGTGGATTGGGTTGAAGAGAAATGAAAGTAGAATTAGGGAACAAAAAAAGGAAGATAAATCAAGGAGAAAATCTATGTTGACTTAGAGAAACTTTTAGCTACAAAAGAGTTGCCTCTTAGGAATGTGTAATTAGGAGTTGCAGTTTTTAAACTGTTGGATATATGGGGCAACTCTGCCCAATTAAATTTGGTTTTATCATAAGGTATCTAGCTTAAATGGCTGGTTAATGAGATTTATCATTTTAGGTGCTGATCATTGGAGGAGGGGTTGCTGGCCTGGCTTCTGCAGGAGCAGCAAAATCAATGGGTGCAGTGGTTCGTGGATTTGATACTAGGTAAGGGTGTGAAAATTGTAATATCAATCTGAAATTACTTGAAAATTAAGTTGTTTATGGCTGTATTAGAGTGAAATAATTTGTACTACACTAAGTCATAATTCACTTCCTACTATTTTTATGCAATTATTAGTACTTCATTTTTTATTAATTTTAAAATCTGTCTAAAAATTTTCCATTTTTATTTTAATTCCCTTCTTAAGCACTCTTGATACCTTTATCTTGAGTTTCAAGAACATTTATATTTAATTCTCTGCATGTTGTCACTGTTCACCTAACACTGAAATTTAGTCTCTTTATTTAATGTGATGCCAAATGATGCAAAATAAATTACAGAATATTGACCCACAACTTCAAACACCCACCCCCTGGCAATTTTCCCTGTGAAAATAAGACTTGCTAATACTTCCCATCGCACAGTTTAAAGACAAGGTCATGGGCTCTGTGCTTATCTCCCATTTTTGGCACCTTCGTTTGGGCTAAGTCATGACAACAGAAATGCATGAGGAGAGTTAATCAGGAGAGCCTCAACGTTGCGGTTTTTCTTGAAGCAACTCTGATGACTATACAGGAAACCATAGGCTGCCTTCATTCCTTATTCAAGTCTGACTGGAACCTAAATTTATCAATGCAATTATTTTTTGCACTGAATACAGAAAGCTGAGGACTTTCATTATGGTCTCCTTAATTCTAGAATAAGTTTTACATCTCCTGTCTGAAGATTGCTACTGAAACCACTGGTAAAGCCATGATGTATTTTTAAAGTAGTGTTTTTTCTCTCAACTACAATTTTCTTTTTCTAGAGCTGCAGCCCTGGAACAGTTCAAGTCTCTTGGTGCCGAGCCTTTGGAAGTAGACGTAAAGGAATCTGGAGAGGGACAAGGAGGTTATGCTAAAGAAATGTCCAAAGAATTTATTGAAGCTGAAATGAAACTCTTTGCCAAACAATGCCAAGATGTTGACATTATCATCACTACAGCACTTATTCCAGGTATGCTTTATGTGAAAAATGACAGTTTTCATTCTACTAGATAAGTTGTATTTTGGGGTTACATCTGCATGAAAACAGAGGGGATAATGAGTTATGTCTGTGTGAGCATGCACCTGTACACTTCTGTGATAAAGGCCTGGTTTTAAAGTGTGTCCTTTTTATTTTAAAACAACTTTTGTTTTCATAGATTATCAGTAGGAATCAAATATCATCATGTTTTTCTTACTAAAAAGGACTATTTAGTAATAAAGTGAGAATATATAATTCTCTTGCATATTTATTGCATCACTGCTACTTCTGCTGTACAACTTGTGCACTGAAACAAGTCTGATTGAAATGGAACTGTCCTTTGTAATTGAAACATTGTAAAGTAGAGCTTAGATTTTAGTGCTTTGTGTTGCACAATGTCTCTATTTTAGTAGCTGGCAATGTGGTGGCTCTTTTTTAATTTTTTTTTTTTGTGGTGACTGAAATTTTAAGATTGGATGTTAAGACTGTCAGTTTGCTGGCAGAATTGGACTTATCTTTTGTAGACTACCATGCATAACTTTCCTGTGTGCTTTTGGAGCAGGATGTTCTAGCACTTCTGTCTTTCTAAAAAAAAAACTTAGGGTTTTTTTTTATCCTAGGTACCAATGACTTGAAAATTTTGCTTACAAAATTAAAGCTTATAAATAGAGCAAAGAGTAGAAGTCATCTCCTAAGCTCAACAGATAGAAAGCTGTATTTTGTGTTTAACTTGCTATGCCTTGTTTTGTCAGGCAAAAAAGCTCCAATCTTGTTTAAGAAAGATATGATTGAATCTATGAAGGAAGGTTCAGTTGTTGTGGATTTAGCTGCAGAAGCAGGAGGAAATATTGAGACTACAAAGCCTGGAGAAATGTATGTTCATAAGGTGAGCATTTTCATCTGCAGTTCATTCTCAGTTCACCTGAAAAAAACTCTAAACTGTATGCTGAAAATAAGCAGCTGGATTTTCAACAGTCTTTCAGCTGCTTTGGGCTGAAGTAATCCTTTAGATTTGTATTTGGTCACTATTTAAATACGTAAATTGGAATATTTTTAAAGAAACTAACGCCTTTGTATAGTGTTAATTTGGTTGTTAATGGATATTACAGAATTCTTGCTACCTAAAATTCCAAGTCCAGTGTTTGTCTCTTCTGAGTTGAAGGTGGGATTTGATATCCATTTCTTGGTCTAGCTGAAAACCACAGCAGTAGCAATAGGTTCTTTGATTTGCTTATCACCTCCCATGGCTGGAGGTAAACATTTCCTGTCATAGGCAAAGCTAAGCAGGTTCAGACTCTCAGTGTTTACTTCTGTACAAAGTCTCTGGCTTACTCAGTACTATTTCAGCTTCAGGAGGGTGCTAACTTTGCTCTTCTTTATCTTCAGTAATGTGAGTGTGTCGCCCATAGAGTATCCAAAGCACTTGAAACCCAAAGTAGATGTAGCATAAATTGGTTCCTTAAAGAAAGTCGTTTGGTCTGGACTGAACTACTTTGGTTTTGCTCCAGTGTTCATTTGCTCAGTTGAGAACTTGTCTTTCTGCTTTTTGGGTTTTGTTTTTGGTGCTTATGGGAAGTCTGATAACAATTACAGAAATCTGGGTGATGAGATTTATAGTAGCAGATTTCCTAGGGTGTAATTTGGTAATGCAAGGATATAATGCCTTTATTTGGGAAGCTTGTAGGACACTGCTGCCATGGTTGTCATTGACATAAGCAGAATTCTGTTTGTATATATCAAAGTATCACATGTTGCACTTGTCTTTGTGGCTTTCTGGGGGTTTTGATGTCATTGCTTAAAACCTGAAAGTAGAGAATGTAGAAGAGAAGTAAATAGATACTTGCATGAGGGGTTTATATGGAACACTTTTAGTCAGAGGAGTATTACCCTTGGATTTAGTGTACTGGCTCTGTGTTATGGAAAATAGGAGCAGTGCAGAACTATTATGATTGTGCCAGAGCATTGCATTAGGAATTGCATTAGGAAGCCAGAGTTCTGGAAGCATGTGTGGATCTTAGCTGTAAGTTGTGGGAGCAATGTTTTAACACATGCCTGCTTTTGAACACCTCAGAGTGTATGCCAGCCTCAGCTTCCCATTCTTTCCTAAAGCCTGATATCCTTTAGTTCTCATTAGTTCTTTAAGCAGTGAGGATATATTAGGTTGCATTTTTACATACATATGAACTCAGATATACTTCTTGCACAGCTCTGAGGGAGCTCCCTTCCCTCCAGTGTCATACAAAAACTTGTCTTCAGTGCCTGCCTTCCAGAAAAAACTGAGAAGATACCAAGCATTAGGTGGATGAATCTGTTACCTGATTGCTTAAAGAGTTTAGGTTCTGAGAGAATGTAGGATTTGGAGAAGACAAGCTCTTGCACCAATATGTCTTCCTCTCTGTGAAATCGTGTTGCTAGTAGAGTTTAAGGTGTTGGAATTGATCGTGTTGGATTCTGTAGCTATTGTGAGTGATCTCTCCCTGACTTAGTAGGGTCAGAGTTGCAGGTAACCAATTTAGTTGGGATTATAAACCAAGATAAATGATACAGTTTGGATATATATTTCTAGAAGGATACACTGGAAGAGATTATGCTTTTTCAGAGATTGTACAAATCCTTATTATTTTACTTGGATTTTTTTCAGGGTGTTACACACATTGGGTACACAGATCTACCTAGCAGAATGGCTACTCAGGCCAGTACCCTGTATTCTAATAATATTATCAAACTTCTGAAAGCTATTAGTCCTGACAAAGAGAACTTCTACTTTGATCCAAAAGATGACTTTGACTATGGGACTCTGGATCATGTTATTAGAGGAACTGTAGTAATGAAGGTAAGCCACTAAGTACTCTATTCTTAATTTGTGAGTACAGACCTATTGTTCATAATTTCTGTCTCTTCAAAATGTGTTCAGAGATACTGCATGTCAGCAGATTTCAGAGGTGGCTTGGTGGAGCATATGGGTAATGGTGTGTTTATTCAGCTGAAAATTCCTCTGTTTCTTTTTAGTCTTGTCTTCTTGTCAAGGTTAAACCTAATATATTTACCAATGAAAAATAGGAAAAAAGATAAAGTTTGTGTGTTTTGTGTGATAAAAACATAGCTACTTAAAGCATATTTGAGGCTTTACCAGACCAAAACATTCTTCCAGAAAAACATTCTTCCTTTTTTTTTAAAAAAAAAAGTGTTCCTTTTATAGTAAGAGAAAAAAATGGTGAAACTAGAATATGCAAAATACTTGAAGCTTTATCAGAAAACAATAAAATAAAAACTTAGGGCATAGACTTCAGTTCTCCCAGGCCATTGAAGTGGTGAGTACAGCTCAGTGCTGATAGCTCCACAAAGGCCTGAAGATTAACAAGAAACGTGGGATATCATCCTTGGTTTCTATATGAGGTCTGGAAAGGCTGTGATTACAGTTCACATCTGTGACAGATTTTGTTATTTCCAAGACTTAGTTTTATTTTGCCTAGATGTTTTCCACTTAAGGAACTTTATCTCTTTGCTTTTCTCTTGTTTCTGCGCTGGAGCCTTGTGCTGTGTCTTCACCAGGTACTCTTGGACACTACTATCAAATCTTGTCTGAAGAATGTGTAAATCAGTACGATTAATGTGGTCATGCCTTGCAGACTTCTGCTGATGCAGAAAAAGAGCCTGTTCCTGGGCATGGCTGTAGGATGTTAGCACTTGCCTGAATTGCAGGATCAAGAAGAAAAGTACTAAGCATATTTCATGTTAGGCGTAACTGTTAATATCTCTTGTCAGGATGGCAAAGTGATTTTCCCAGCACCTCCACCAAAAAACATTCCTCAGGGAGCGCCAGTGAAGCAGAAGACTGTAGCAGAGCTGGAAGCAGAAAAAGCAGCTACTATTACACCTTTTAGAAAAACCATGACTACTGCATCTATATACACAGCAGGTAGGCAACTTCCATAGCTGGAGAATCAGTGTAGAGTACTTCTCATTTGGTTAATACTTTTGAATGACCCATCATCTAACTCATTTAACTGAATAGCTGTTCGGGGAGCAGTTGATCAGCTGGTGTATCCCCGTGCAAAATCAGCATAGTGTAAGAATTGCTTGAGATGGAAAATAAAACTTCTGAAATTTTAACAAAAGTATGTGACATTTCAACAAGTGCTGATTATCTGTATATATGTGTGTTTGACTCTACTTAAATATTAGTAGAGTGCTTAAAATTCTGAAGGACTCCTGCCAGGAACTGTGCCTCTACTTTGCTGCAGAATCAGTTCAATGGCTTTTGCTTCCTTCAGATTTTACTGTGTTGTGTGAGACTTAAATGGCCAGTCCACTGAAAGTATTGGAAATAGGACTTTACTTAGAGAAATAAACATTGGCTCTTCATTTCATTTGTTACTCTCAGCGTATCAGAACTTTTGCATGAAGTAATTAATGAATTCAGTAATCTTAATTTTAATCCCTGTTCTTCATAAATATGCTTTGATACATCAAAGCATATGTATGAAGCAAGCATACACCAAGCAATATCTCAATATAATTGTGACTTCTACATTTTTTGCTATGTAACAGGAAAGTGACAGAATTCAGTGTTGGTGTAGAAACCTATCTTTGCTGTATCGTGTCCACGTGTAACAAATATGTGTGGATTATATTTATGGCTTTATTTTCTGTTACAAAGGAAACATTAGCACTGAAAGAACTTAGTGTATTTGAAAAAATTATCTCCCTCATTTTGAAACCAGTCTATGCAGAGAACTCCATTTTGCTTTTGTGTCAGTACTAGGTTCCTGTTTTATACAGTTTAAATGTAAGAAGTCATTGAAAAGTTACTGAGCTTTCCTATGCTTTCCTTCTAGGTTTAGCTGGTATGTTAGGGCTGGGCGTTGTAGCACCTAATGATGCTTTCACACAAATGGTGACAACGTTTGGCCTCTCTGGGATAGTGGGGTACCACACAGTGTGGGGTGTGACTCCTGCTCTGCACTCCCCACTCATGTCTGTGACTAATGCTATCTCAGGTAAGTGGCTGTCACACAGCCTCTTGTTTTCTACTTGAAGCAGGCACAACTCCTTTTACCTGAATTAAAGGAGTTAATTTAAAACACAAACATGTACTGCTGTGCATGTTTGAATTTACTTTCATAAATAACAAGGACGCCTGAAACATACTCTAATTTCTGAGAGTATGATTTTTTCAAAAGAAAGGCAAATGTGATGTTTTAATTTATCCTTTTGATATCCTTTGAATTTTCCTAAGTAATTTTTACGCTTGACCTATTTGCTTAAAAGTTTGTTTTACTTGGTGTGATGCAGTCTTCTTTCATAGACCACATCTTTTTTCCCATCTCTTCAAAAGATTGCCCTGAAAATAACTGATCTTTCCTATTTTTTACATTCTTCTATTCATCTCCTCAAATCATGTGTTTTGAGAGAGGGGAAAAAAGAAAATAAATCCTAAAATATCCATAAAATTAATAATTCTTATAAGTAAGATTTTATATATCTTTGTTTGGCTATATATAGATCTGCTTTGATTATCATAAACAAAGTTTCTTTTACTGAACAAGTACTTGGCTAATTCTGTGCCTGGGCCCTGTTCTTCAAAGCTACATTCATTTACTTTTTTTTTTTTTTTTTTTTAAGCATGTTTGTGTTCCTGAAGAATACTGTGGTAGTCTTCTTTTAAGCATTAATGTGTGAAGTAGGAGTCAAAATTTGAGTTGACTCATATTTGCCCAACAGTTGAAAGGAAACTTCCTATAGGCGTAGAGCCTTTTAAGGTTACACAGTAACCTCTTCCAGTAACACTTTTATCTCTTCTAAATAGGTCTGACTGCAGTTGGTGGGCTGGTACTGATGGGAGGACACTATCTCCCTCAAGACATTTCCCAAAGCCTAGCAGTGCTTTCAACCTTTATATCTTCAGTCAATATTGCAGGTATGAGTGTTAGCTTTTCTCCTGAGGATAACTTCAAGTACTAGTGTAATTTTTAAATTTCTTATAGTTATTTAATTGTGTAATTCCAGAAATACTAGTCTGAGAATAGACTCTGAGAGCATTTATCAGTAAAAACCCATCAGCCCTCCAATTTTCACAGTAGTTATTGTAGATATTTTGCATACCCTGTGAAATAACCTCTTTTAGGAATTATTTAAAGGTGCATTTTTCTTTCATAAATTTGGCTGGTGATTGTATACAATATTTTTTCCTGTGTAACCCAAGGGAATTGTAGAGGATTTGTACTTGTATTAATTTTCCTACTTGAAATACATACTAGCAGCATAGAGCAAAAATTCTGTTTCTTTGAGCTTCAGAAGTCTCAGCTTCAACAATAAAAAGGCAACAAAGTGATCAATGTGACTTCGAAATACTGCTTTTGCTAGAGCAGGTTGGGAAAAGAGTGCAGTCATAAACTAAGCTGTATCCTACAGTCAGTGTAGAGTATGGAGCCAGAGCAATTCCTCCTTTTCTTCTGAAAAGGCTAAAAGAGATGGCAAAATCTAACACTGATTATACCTTTGTTTTGTAGGAGTTTTCTAGGTTACTAGCTTTATTGGTTGCTGAATTGTGTGGTAATATGGTATTACTAAATATTTCTCTTATAATTTGGCATGTGCTTGATTTCAGATTTTGTTTTTTTAAGATTGCTCCTTTATTTTGTCCAGGTGGCTTTTTAGTTACACAGAGAATGCTGGATATGTTCAAACGTCCCACAGACCCTCCTGAGTACAACTACTTGTACCTGCTCCCTGGTGGTGTATTTGTAGGAGGCTATGCAGCTGCTCTCAGCAGTGGCTATTACATTGAACAAGTAAGACAATAACTTCATGGCTCTTAGCCCAGTGCTCAGTGTTATGTTTCTTCATGCCTCTTCTGTGGAGGAGTAAATAGCAAATAATCCGAGGTCTTTCCGTCCCCTACATGTTCCCACAAGGCCAATCTGAAGCTGATTAACTGTAAGCTTGCAGTCACATAGCTAACATACTTTAAAAGCTCTGTTGTTGTTTGGTTTTGTGTTAACATAGCAGGTGCTTTTATTTATTGGACTGTTTTCCTAAACTGCAGTCTAAATAATACAGTAACTGCAGAAATCACTCTTTGTTTTAAATGTTTCTGAAAGTTCAACTTGGCATGACAGTTAAAAAAGGATGGGATCAGTTTTCAGTGCAGAGAGATGTGCAGGGATTTTACCTATAACACCTTTTATAGTAAACTTTTGTTTACATTTGTTTTAATAGTAAGAAAAATCACTTTGTATTGTCTTGTGCATTTGGAAAAAGTGAATCCAAACATACTGTTATGGCAGAGGCTTGTAATGTATTTGTGTTTTGTCAATTATCTGGACATATATAGCTCAGTTCATGTAAGTTTGTTTATACTTTTTGCAAACAACAGTTACAGAATGCCACAGAATCATGAAGGTAGGAAAAGACCTTTAAGATCATCAAATCCAGCTGTCAGCCTTGCACCACCACCATGGTCACCACTAGACCATGTCCTCAAGTACTACATCCACAAGTTTTTTCAAACACTTCCAGGGATGGTGACTCCATCACTTTTCTAGGCAGCCTGTTCCAAAATTTGGCCATGCTTTCCATGAAAAAAAAAAAAAGTCCTGATATCTAATGTAACCTTCCCCATGAACTTGAGGCTGTTTCCTCTTGTCCTCTCACTTGTTACCTGGGAGATGAGACCAAGTCCCACCTGGCTACAATCTCATTTTGAGGAATTGTACAGAGTAATAAAGTCTCCATTGATCTTCCTTTTCTCCAGACTGAACACCCCCAACTCCTTCCTCATCAGACTTGTTCTCCTGACGCTTCATCAGCTCAGTTGCCCTTCTCTGGACTTGCTCCAGTGTCTTTATTGGAGTGAGGGGTCCAAAACTGGACATAAGATTCAAGGTGTGGCTTCTCCAGTGCTGACTACAGGGGAATGATCACATTTTACTCCTTCTGGCCACACTCTTGCTGGTAGTTCAGAACTATCAAAGCTATTTCTTAGTTCAAATTTGCCATAAACAAATTCTGAAACTATCCCTGTAATGAAGAGGACCATATAGTTTTGGATTTGTGTGCTAAAGGAAAGGTTGCTTCTGAACTGATGAGGAAAACTGGTTTGCCTTTAGTTAACAGTCATTTTGCAGATTAAAAAGGGTCATCAAGGGAGGGAAAATCTTTATAGATATCACATTTTAATTGGCCAAAACCTCATCCTGTAAAGTTTCTTGACTTTAATTAAGAATTGTGACTTAAACACATTCTGGAGAAATCAGTCATTTTGTGTAATTATCAGAGATGTTTTATAACAATGCAATTTGTCACTACTTCACACTGATGTTTTTTCTTGTTTTAAAGGTGATGTATCTGGGCTCAGGACTGTGCTGTGTTGGTGCCCTGGCTGGTTTGTCTACCCAAGGAACAGCTCGTCTTGGAAATGCTTTGGGTATGATTGGTGTTGCAGGAGGTTTAGCTGCAACTCTTGGAAGCCTTAATCCCACTCCTGCATTGTTGGCACAGATGTCAGGTGCAATGGCACTTGGTGGGACCATAGGTATGTGTATGATGAGCTAACAATCTATGTTCCATGCATGCATATATGCAACCTGTATATACATAAAATACTGTATAGCTCCCAGGTGAATTGACTAACTGACATCCGTGGCTTGTGCAAAATTATTTGGCAAATGTGTGAACAAAATATCATAACTGTCAGGGCTTTTGTTAATGCTTCACAATGTGGTAAGGAATGGGCTGACTGAAAAGTGGGACCACATCATCTCTGATAGGAAAACTTGTGTCCAGAGGTAAATGATCTTGCCCAACTTTGTACTTCTGTTCAGTTCCTGACCGAATACTGCCAAATTCTCTCTTTCACACTGTGCCTTTGTCACAGAAAACAATGAATTTCTCAATATTTGGTGAAGCTTCTTAGCACATGATATCCTTTAATCTTTCTGTTTTTCATGATGCACAGAATGCACATGTGCAACCTTCGGTTCAATGCTGTAGGGATTTCTAGTTGGAACAGATTTGTGTGTGTGAATCATTTCACACTGAACCATCCTGTACTAATTTCTAGCTGAGCAGGTGGGCTGTGTTTTCTAAGACTTCCCTTCTGTCTTCATCTCTCAATAGGTTTGACAATTGCTAAACGCATCCAGATTACAGATCTGCCTCAGCTAGTGGCTGCTTTCCACAGTTTGGTTGGTTTGGCTGCTGTGCTCACCTGTGTAGCAGAGTACATGATTGAATATCCTCACTTCTCCGCCAACCCTGCTGCAAACCTCACCAAGATTGTGGCATATCTTGGCACGTACATTGGTGGAGTGACATTCAGTGGCTCTCTTGTTGCATATGGAAAACTGCAAGGTGAGACCTTCTGTTCAGAATTAAATATTTGTTAAAGGGTTTTTCTTCCCCCGGGATTTGGCTCTACTTTTAGACTGCTATGTAATTGGAAAAAAACCATTGTATTTTGGACCAGGTAAGAGTTTAAACATTTAATTTTTACCAGTGTACTTTTTTGTTTCTAATTCTGTTTAATATGTGTACAGCTTTAATTATGAAAGGTTGTCTTCAGTGCTTTGACATATTATTATTCATCTTGTCTAGAAATAAGTGTTGCTTTGGTGTTAAGACACTACCTGATGCTTTTTCTCAAATTCATTTTATTGAACTTTTATGATCACAACTTTGTATTTCTGAGCAGAATTTTGATTGAAACTCTCATGTTGCTGTATTCAGTGAGCGCTAGTAATACTTCTAGGATTTTGTTCTTAACACTGCAATCTTCATTAAGGTAGGCAGCCTGCAGTATTGAGGCTGCCTCACTTTAAGCCATTCAGTTCACTGACTATTTACCTACTGCACAGACTCCATGCTCCATTTGCTGTTTTAGCAAATATGTTTTCTAAGTTTAAGACTCACTAATTCTGATTGTTATGCATGTGAAGTTTTCTTTATTGCATTTATTTTTGGTTTTGTAAGCATACAGCTTTTGAGAAGCTGAGGTAATACTTGTACTAAGAATTTCAGGCTAAGACCTTCCTATTACTAATCCTGTTGTTAACTTTGCAATAGTTCCTTTGGGAAACATCTCTTTGCTTTCTTCAGTGTTTGTGAGACCAGCCTATGAAGGAGGAAATGACAAGGATGGAAAGCTGTCTTCTCTAATAATCTTTTGAAGGATTTGTCAGTAGTATGTATTTCTGATGTATCTCTGCTAAGTAGTTATTCATTTATTTCTTCTGAGTTATTTTTTCTCTCTCCATTGTACCTCCTCAGTGATTTGTGCGCATGTCCCTGGTAAACTTCACTGCCTGTTTGAGCCTGCTCTCCTATTTCTGTTTACTTTTTTTCTCCCTTACATTTTCATATCATCATGGTATGAAATATGAAGCTTGTCTGTATTAGCAAACTACTGATCCTATGGTATGGAAAAGGGTAGTAAGTCACACACTTTGACTCCCCTGGCTGAGACCATCAGTTCATTCTTTCCCTTGAACTCAGCTTTTCTCAAAATTTTATGAGAAAATTAAAATTAATGAAATTAAAATGAATTTTAAATGAGAATTATTTTTTTTCTCAAATCTAAATGAGACACTTATTTCTGATGTAAGTAATTACTGGGAAACTTGCATGGTTTCATCCCTTTGTCATGTGGTTTGAAAAAAACAAACCCTTGTATGAGATAAATGTGACTGTCTTTTTGAACTGAATCACACAAATGCTGAACTGCCTTTTCCCTTAAAGTTTCTGCAGATGTGGGAAGCTATGGGAGTTCTCTGTGACTGAGGGTAGTTGTGAAATTAATGCATTTGAAAATAGGAATGTTTTGTACTTGGTGTTACCTGTGTAGTCATATTTTTTAAGCGCACAGTTTTTGAGAGACTGAGATAATCCTTGTGTAGAAGTTCCAGCTAAAAGCTTCTGTCTACTGTGTGTCATATTCAACATACAAAGACTTGGAGACAAAGTGGAAGGGCTTTGTTGAAGGAAAAATAAAAAGGCTTTTCAAAAGGAAAAGAGATTTTTCTAGCTATTCTGGAGCACTTCAGTGAAATTAGGAAGTTTAAAGAAGGATAGAGTTTAAAGAAGGATATTTGAGAATCTAGAGGAAGTTTGAATGTCTTGGAGTTCTGAGTCAGCAGAAAATCTCAACTTCAACTAACTTTTTATCTTCTACCCCTCCCTTTTTTTCTTTTTTAATTTTTCTTTTGCTGAGTTGTTCAGTCTTCTCTGAACGTTAGCAACAGGCTTCCTTGAATGTATATGTTCATGTCTGAAAATGTGTTTGATTGCAGGTATCCTGAACTCTGCACCTCTGCTTTTGCCTGGTCGGCATGCATTGAATGCAGGATTGCTGGCTGCCAGCTTTGGTGGGATGATACCTTACATGCTTGATCCTTCTTACACCACGGGAATTACTTGCCTGGGTTCTGTGTCAGCACTCTCAGCCATAATGGTAAGTTGAGGAATTGTAGAAAGTGAAACAAGTTACAAAAGGAGTTTATTCTCCAGTCCTGCAAGTTTCCTCTTTATGCATTATATTTTGCCATCCTGAGTCACAGTGGGCATGGTGCCTGCCTGTGTGGTAACTTGTAGGAACAAGTAGTAACTGACTTTTCTAGATCTAGGTGTAAACCAGAACTGTTCCAGAGAACTGGAATGCATTTTTATACTTACTTTTTGCGGCTACTGATTAATGAAGTCTTTTATACGACAGAGTGATATTAGAGAAGACTTTTTAGAAAGTTAATCCCTAAAATACCTAAAAGAGCTCTGATTTACAGATTATTATGATAACCCCTTGAGATGATGTCCTTGTGTAACTTCTGCCATTCACCTACACCAGTGTATGCCAGTGTTGCAAAATTTACCTTGAATATTGTCATTCTGTAAACTGAGTCTTGCAAGACTGTTCAATATGAATGCCTTAATGGTATGAACAGTTCCATGGAGCTAGTAGGATCATTTTGCAAGTAAAAAAATGTGACTAAGCCAAGCATGAGAACGGTGGGGTACCTTTCTCTCCTCTCTGAAAAGGCAGATTTGGCAAGTCCAGTTCTCAGCCTGAATACCTACACAGACAATACTTGAATAGGCTCTAAGTAACTTGATAGTTGCTTAGAAAGGTTGTGGATGCCCCATTCCTGGAAGTGTCCAAGACCAGGTTGGTTGGGAGCCTAAGCAACATGATTTAGTGGGTAATCTCCCTGCCCAAGGCAGGGCAGTTGGGACTGGCTGATCTTTAAGGTCCCTTCCAACATAAACCACTTTATGATTCTATATTTATTTTTCAGTGCTTCAGGCTGAGTGTCTTTTCTGGGTGTTCTCCTTAGTGATTGCTGACGTGAGGTATTTTCTCTCTTTCTCCAGGGTGTCACTTTAACAGCAGCTATTGGAGGTGCTGACATGCCCGTAGTTATTACTGTCCTGAACAGTTACTCTGGATGGGCTTTGTGTGCTGAGGGCTTTCTCCTGAACAACAACTTGCTGACCATTGTTGGTGCACTCATCGGCTCCTCTGGGGCCATCCTCTCTTACATCATGTGTGTGGTAAGAAGTCAACAGAAACTCTGCTTGTTTGCTGAGAAATTAAAAAGCTTTTTTAACCACATTTTTTAGGAAAATAAGCCATTGGATCTCAAACTGTTGGATGTTTATAGACTAGAAAATTCTTGATTGAATTTGTTGGACTAGATGTCAGTAATTTTTCTTTGATTAGTTGAGAGACATATCTCAAAACTGAGGAAAGCCCTTGCATTGACTTAAGCATTTAGGATTTGAATCTGGATTCAAAGAAGTATGATTACTTGTGGTCAGCTATTTTTTTTCAGTCATACAGCTTCTGAAATGTGGTTAAATTTAAGCTAGATTTAATATGTAGCAGGAGATACTTTAAGAAGTGTGTTTGTTGGTCAGGCAGTGATTTACAGTTTGGTTTTTGGAGTGCAGAAAAGTGTGCCCTTTTCTTCAGAGCAGCTACTTTGGAGTACCACGGGGTGGCAGCAGGCCTGCATGAGTTCAATGCTGGGTGTCAGCAAGCTTGAGCTTCATCTCGGTGTGAGAGTTGCGCTATTAGTAATGACCTCTTTTCTCTGCAACATTTGTATAAAGGCACTGTATTCAAAGACAGAGAGGTAATGGCTTAAAAAAACCAGTTTGCAGTGCAACAGCTGCCAACTTTCTCATTCTCTGTTGTGTAATCCTGCTTTGTTTCTGCCCCTGTGCTGTTGTGTGATCGGTGCCACTGTTCTCCTGTCTGATGTTTTCCTCTGGTCAGCTCTGGCAATCATCTTTTACTTCATTCCGCTGATAAATAGTATTGTTGCCATGTTAAGAATGTTCAGTATCATTCTTTTTCATCATTCTTGAGGAAAAATTTCAGAAAAGCTTAAAAAGGTATTCTTGTACAACTACATGTGAGTTAAAATTAACAATTCTAAGTATGAATTGCAAAGAATCTTGTTCTTTCTTGAACATTTTCTGTATCCTTATCAAAAGGAAGTCAAATTATGCAGTTCATAAATTTAGTTGTATACATTCAGGAATTTAGTCCGTATCAGTGGAAAAATAGTGCTTATGGCTAACACAAGTATAAAAACTCTGTTAAGAATTAAATTCTTGTAAACTTCAGGGAAAATGTGAACTGTTTGGTGTGTATTTACCAGTAATCTATCTATACCTTCATTTTTACATTTTTACTGTCTCTTTCCTTTCTTAATATTGCTCACTCTCTTAGCACTCACAAGAGAGTTTTGAAATACTTACTGAGTTGGTTGGAGGAGCCTAGGTAAATAGGAAGCCTGGGGGAGTAGTTAGCAAAATAGTAAGGCAGTGACAGAGTGGCTTTCCCCAATGTTTCTCAGATTACAGGAAGTTTAGTTTTTGAGGTAGTGTCTAGAAATCTTGTGCTGCTTTATATAAGCTTAGACAACTGAAGTTTATCAACCCGTAAAATGAATATTATTTTGTATGATTTCTGCACAGTAAGCAGAATAACATGCTCTTAGCCCAGAATTTTTCTTTTCTGCTTTACTTCCTTTAATGGAAATCATTACTTTAGAAACCATTATATAACCATTATAACCAGGGGATTCAGTATCATTGTCTTGAAGCTGCACTTCAGGAGAAGGAAATGCTCAAGAGTTTCAATAAATTCTGAGCTTGGTGTTTCAACCTGTGCTAATGAAGCAAAAGTTTCCCCTTCCTTTTTTTTTTTTTATCTTTTTCTTTTTCCTTTTTTTTTTTTTTTTTTTTTTTTTTTTTTGTTCTGTGGGTTTTGAGATTTTTGGGGGGATTTTTTTTTTTTTTTTGTTTTTTTTTGTTTTTTAGGTGTTTTTTTTTTGTTGGTTTGTTTTTTTGTTTTTGTTTTGTTGTTTTGGTTTTTTGTTTGTTTGTTTTTTGTTTGTTTTGGTTTCCCCCCTACTTTTTAGTATGATTTCTGTCAAAACTAGTATATTTATTGATACTTACCTAATTATACAAAGGCAGTCCAGCTAATCTTTTAAAGCCTCAGTTGATAACTGAGTTAAAGACAGGGAGTTTAACTTCAAAAAGCAAAGGCCTGTACTGTTTGCTTATCCTGTGAATTGTGACTCTTTTAAGACACCAACACAATACATCTTATTCAGAACATTTGATTGTTAGCATGTTGTTGTCCCTCCTTTTTTCCCTGGAGGGAATACTTGATGATTGCAATTCTGGTATTAGACTCATTATGGGATGCAGAAGAAACTTAAGGGGTTGAAGAAGAACCATTAACTGGGTTGATGAAACAGAGCAAGAGAGCAGACAAACTGTGTTATTCTTACAAATTGTATGCTGGCCATTCCTGTGTACTAGCTCTGAAGTTTCTGTGGGCACAGTGGAAGCACTTGCAGTTCTCAGGATTCAGGTATTTGATTTTCCCTGGACTGTAAGCTCCTGACCATTGTTGTTACTTGTCTATGCTCAGCATAGAGGGCTTTTTGGCACTTGTTGGATTATCAGTGAGTGATGAAGCTTGCACTTTATACCTCCATATTTGTGGTGTGTGGTGGTAAAGAAGGTGGAAGAGGCTACAGAAGAGTTTTCACACTGTCCCAGATATGTTGGTTAATGATTGCTTGATAAGGTATTGGCTCTTTGCCTTTCACATTTTCTCTTGGAAGTTCTTGGCTCTTTGCAGTGGAGCCAGGCAAGGGTACTTCAATCTCATGCTTGCTTTTAGCTGATTCTCAGATTTCTAATAATATTTTATCTTCTTTTTTTCCCCCCTTTGATTTGGTCTAACTGTTGTCTTTTGGTTTAGATACGTGTAGAAAGTGCTCTCCTCCCTGTAAGCTTGGCATGTGCAACATCTGCAGAGGGTATTCTTCTGTCTAGGCTGTCTTACCTGACACAACTGCTGTAATGTTGAGATAGATGCTAAAGGCAGTGTGTTCTCAGGATATTGAATAACTGTGTGCTGCAGACAGTAAAAATGTTGATTTCACCATCCTTTACAGTATCTGAAACAGTGCATCCCTTACAGTATCTGAAACAGTGATGACTTATCAGGAAAAACAGAAGTTCTAACATCATCATTTTGCTTATTTGCTAGATAATAAATTTCAAAGAATGGCACATCTTCTGAGGCTATAGCAAAAAAAATGTAGAACTGTATGATTTGAAATGTCAGTAGAGAATGGACATCTGAAGCACAATTTTGTACTTCCTCCTACTTATATTCGTGTCTCTCCAGATCCATTCCTAAATTTTGTCATGGCTTCTCAGCTAGTACAGAAGATGTATGACTCATATGTGTAATTAAAGAAGCATTTTATCCTCTTCCTTTCCTGCTTCTAAAGTTTTTTCTCCCCTGCAGTTACAAGTTTTTCCTATTTCCAGTTATTGACAGATATTGCTTTGGGACCACAGTCACAAGCAGGCATGCCAAAGAAAGCATTTAGCCAATGGCTTTTCCTGGCTATGTGTCTAATGGAGCCAGATTTTCAGGGTGTGTTCTTCTCTTAAACATTCTAGTTAAAATCTCTTGTTTTCCTTTGGTGGTCAGCCAGTAAGTCATTGGCCCCCTTCAGTTCTTTACAATGTGGCTGGTTCAGTGTGGCTGATTAGCTGCTTTTGTGTTTTTCTGTTTTGTTGCTGTAGCAGTTTTGCTTCAGTACTACTTGTAAGAGCTCTGTGGATTCCACGCTGTCATGGAGCAGTGCTGTGCTTACATATTAAATTGGTTAAAAACTATGGAAAATATCTTGCAAAAATATGTCTGTGTAAATACCAATGTAAAAAAAATTAGAAACTCTGTCATCAAACATGCATTCTTTCATATTCTTCCCTTTTAAGAATAAAAAGAGATCAATATTTGCTATTTGCATAGTTTTGTTCTTTGTTTTGGAGAAATATTGACGCTCTCCCACTACCTGTGTAATGTAATGTGTCCGAAGCTGATGTTTGGTAATGGCTGTGATAAACTGTTTTAAAGAGCCTGTTTTAAGAGTCTTTGGATTATAAGAAGGCAAAACCAGCTTATAAAGACTATTCAGGAAGTCTTTAATATTTTCAGAAATCTTTTTCAGAAGTCTTCTTTCTGGAGTCTCACCTTTATTTTTGGATTTCATCTTTATATGATCAGAACCATCCTCTCTTTTAGGCTATGAACCGTTCCCTTGCAAATGTGATTCTTGGGGGCTATGGCACTGCATCAACAGCTGGTGGGAAGCCCATGGAAATTACTGGAACTCACACAGAAATCAATTTGGACAATGCAGTTGAAATGATAAAAGAAGCTAATAGCATTATTATTACTCCAGGTAAGACTCTCTTGACTTATACAACAAGATGTTCAGAGGATGTGATTTAAAAAAAAAATATCCAAACCAAACAAAACCTCAAAACAAACCAAAAAAGGTAGCAGCAAAGAGGTTGCAGTATGGCAGCAGCATACCAAATATTGATTGGGTCCATGTGATTTGTTTTTGTTCCCTGGTCAGGTATCATTCCCCTGTGCAGAAATGTGTGCCACTTAATTTTTCTTTGTATATGTGTCCTCAAAGTTTGTCCTTTTTATTTGCATTTTAAATTCTTCAGAACAAAGACTATCTTTTGTAAATTAAGCTTACACCACAACAGCTGTACACAAAATTAACTGAATTCCAAGCACAAATACAATACCAGTGGTACCAATTGTACCAACAGATCTGTTAAATCCTGAAAGACAGGATTTTGTTTACAGTTCTCAGGTACTTGCTCAATTCTGCATTTGTTTATGAAAAAGAGAGGCCAAAAACCCCCATCCAAAATGTAGTTAATGTAAATACTCTAATTAAAAAACCCCAACCTGAAAACCAAAACCTGAATTGTCTGAAATGATTATGTTGGTTGTTTATGTCATTTAGTAGTACATTCCCTGAAAGGAAAACTCAGGTAGGGGACAGTTTAAGACTTCTCCTTCAACTAAATGGCATGATTATCGTGTTAAACTCATTTTAGCACTGGAATGTGAAGAATGCTAAAATACAAAGTTATCTTTCATTTTGCTTCAAATTTAAAGAGACCATCAGTGAGATAGGGTTCTAATTTGGTAAGCCACCTTTGTTTCTGATGAAGCTTGCAATCATCTTCAAGGAATTTGCCTTTTTCTCCTATGGTCAAACCTTGAGCACAACATTAATAATATATGTTTTTTATTTTTATCCTGGGCATAGTTGCTCTGATGAATTAGCTCAGAGAGACTGAAAATATTATTTGCTGCTAAAAGCCATATCTAGCTACTAGATTTTCATTAAGCAGATTGAAATTCTGTTGAGGATAATGGTTGTGAAGTAACCTGACAATCGCCCTTTTATCAGTTTTTCAAAATACCTGTCTGAACCATCCTTTTCTGATACAGAAAGGAGCATTTCTTTTTATGAAGGTGAAATAAGTGCTTTTTTAGTTTGAGTGGTCAAATCACTGCACTGTAAGTGGTCTAGAGATCAAAAAAGAGATCAATTACAGTGGTCAGGCTGGGAATGTATGAGAATCTGATGTGTCTTTTTAAAATGACTTTCTTTTATTTTTAATTATGAGAACGTCTCTGTGTGTGGAAGGCACACTTATTGTCTGCAACTGGTTTTTCTGCACTAAAACAGGAAAATACGTTAAAATTTTGAAATTCTTTCAGGTTATGGCTTGTGTGCAGCAAAAGCTCAGTACCCAATAGCTGATCTGGTGAAGATGTTGAGAGAACAAGGGAAAAATGTCAGGTAAGTGCTTTCCTTGATGAGAAGTATTACAGGTGGTTTGTTTTGTTTTGTTTCATTCCATTAAAACCACTAGTTTTGGTTTAATATTTTTTTCAGCATTGACAGAGGCACAGAATAGAAAAGTTAAAGACACCCCTGGAGATTGTCTAGTTCATCCAGCCTCCTTGCTCAGACCAGGATCAACTTGAAAAGTTGCCTGGAATCTTGTCCAATTGGATTTTGAATATCTTGATGGAGACTGACAACCTCTTTTGGGCAGTTTCTTATGATGTTTAGTCATCCTTAGGGTAAAACCAGTTTTTTCTGGTTGTTGCCTCTTGCCCATTCTCTGGATATCCCTGAGAAGAGTTTGGCTCTATCTTTTTTTATTGCCCTTCATCTATATTTATACACAGTGATAAGATTCCCTTGATCCTTCTCTTCTGCAGGCAGAGTATCCCAGATTTCAGCCTCTCCTCTTACAGCAGATAGTCCTAACCATTAAGCAACTTACACCTACACTTATGGGGCTCCTGTAAAATTTTGCTGTTGCAGGCAAGACTGCTATTAGAGTTCTTGGAGCATCTCATGAAAGGATTATGGGAGTGCATGTCTCCAGTCTCATGAATTTATTCTGCTGGAGTGCTATTCCAAAAACCAGAGATAATTCTTAGGTTTCCAGTATTGGCCTTAAGTCCTTCCTCCTTCAGTTTTTCTGTAGACCTTATAGATTCTGAAAGTACTGGAAAGCAAACATTGTCTTATCTTGCTGATTGTTGAAATTTTGCTTGTTTTCTATTTATGATAACTTAATATTTTAAAATCAATCAAGGCTCAGTTTTCATTTCAAACAAGGTATTTTGGCAGATGCTGGTTAGCCAGACTCCTTCTCTGATTTCCATATGTTTATTTCAATTAGATGGTGACTTCCCTTTGGAATAATTTCTCTAGTAATTAGGGTTTTTTGGTTTTGTTTTTCTTCTTCCACTACTTCTCCAACCTTATTAAAAAGTTGCATGTAAGCTTTTGCAGCGTATTACAGCATTGTGTTGGATAACAGTAGAGTTCTAGGGTTTAGCAGCAATAACTTGTTAGTGTTTAACCAGTATTTTGCAATTTTGCGTATAAAATTGCTCTATGGATGTATTTGTTTGTGCATACATGAGAAATGAGGGTGTGTGGTGGTTTTATTTGCTTCCTGGAGCAGTCTTCACACCTTGATTCTCCATGTTCAGCAACAGCTCTGTGTGTGTCCAGATCACATTTGAGGGCGCCTTAGTTGTGCAACAAAAAAACCCTTTCGTGGCTAATGCGATGACAGTCTTGTACACTTCTGGCTTTCCTTTTAGTGCTTCTGTGGGGGTTTAGCTCTTTTTTGACCAACCTTGGTGAAATAAAAAAAAGAAAAAAGTTGGTTTTGCCTTTTATGTTGGCTTTGCAGGGGAGAAAAGTGAATGAGTTCTTGAAATAAATGGCTTATACTTAAAATGAATCAATTTCAGGAAGGGATTGCTGCAGTGGTTACCTAGTATTTTAATGAAATAAATCTGTATTTACAGTTTGTGGTAATTCAGGCCTTTCATCACTTTGCTGAGCTCCCATGGTGTTCATTGAGTGCAGCTGTTGTCCTCTGGTTTCAGTAGGCCTGGAGTGCCTCGGGACCCTAATGCACTCACCATCCAGATGTAGTGACACTCTCACACACACGCTGTGGAGGGCTGCCAGCATGGACACAGAATTGCATCAATCTGTAATGCCCATCGTGTGCCAAGAAAAATTGCGACTGTCATATGGTCTGGTTTTTTGTTTCATGGCTCACCACTGATCCAGAGAAGCTGTTGTTTTAATTTGCTTTGCCTATAGCCATAACATTCTCATTGAAGACTGCAGATTATATAACATGATGTGTAACCTTTGACTAGGATTTAAATTTAGAAATACAGGAGAGATTTTGGAAACTTTAGACTGTTTTAGTTACTCAGTTGCATAGTTAACATCATCGCTCACTTGAGATGCTCTTGCAGCAGATCACATCTTTAATGCATTAGTAAAGTCACAGAGAAAGCTGGATATTACTGAGCCTTGAGTATAGCTTTCCCTTGTCATGGATGGATAAACAACAAAACTTTATAGGCTAAATCCCATAGCCTTCTGAATCTATTGGCCTTGGAGAGGAAATGGCTGTTCTACAACTGGTGTTGTATTTCTGCAAAGTTAGAAGTAAGTAAATTGTTGAAAGTTCTTGCCTTATTAAAGTTCATCAGCCACATGCAATGTTGTTTGTAGAACTCTGGTTGTGAAATTCTGATTTTTCCTGTATAATAAAACTATATTCTGTAATAATTTTGTATATAAAAACATAATTAGAGTCTAAAACTGTATGTTCTCATATATGCAGGGGTTGTTGATGCTCTCCATATCCACATCCAATTAACTGTCCTAGTTTTTACCACAGTATGGCTTTCTTGAGACATTTTCTGTCAATATGTTTTGTTCTTCTGCATAGTAAGATGTTCTTGATAAGAAAAATGTATTTTGGTATGGAAAGACTCTTAAAATTATGTCTCATGTAGACTTTCTAAATAATTGCGTAGTTTATAAGTTGATTTTCTGGGAATTCATAGTTGAGGAACATGCACATCACCTCTAACTTTTCAAAATAGTTGCTAGGGAGTTAGGGTTCTGGTTTGGGTTTTTTTTTACCTTCTTAAAGGTAGATATCTTGAAGGACTTGGATTTCTGTCTTTTGATGCTGGAGAATGTAATTACTCTTGAACACATGAAAACAAGAGTTTTCTACATTTTTGAAAATATGGTAGTATTGATTTAGTGTTGTACCTGTGTTTTTAAGTTTTTCTTATTGATATGTCAATGGTTGAACTCTAATCAAATGTGTTTAGTGTTCTGATTTTTTTCTCCACTCTTTAATTTCTTGTAAGTAATAGAGCATGTGCATGAGTATCAGTTACACATTTATCTGCAAATTAATAAGTAAGCCTGATTACCTAAAACTATTTATGGTATCAATTTAAAACCATCATCTGTTGTGGCTCTACAAGGAAATCGAGAAGATTTTTAAAGGATGAGCTGTTAAGATGCTGTCCCAAGCAGCCTTAACACACTGCATAGCTCACGTACAAGATGGAAATTGCTGTCACTGATGAGAGGCAGCATAAGGACAATGTGTGCTGGTGCAGGTTTCTGGGAAGCTGAGTTATACACAGCATGAAAACACAAACTGTACCTGTGTGTCAGTTCTTAGTTTGTTGTAATCAACTTTGGTGTGTGGGTTCTGAATAATTAATGCTGCACATGAAGGGAGAGCTGAAGTCCAACAGGTCTGTTTAGTTCCGTGCTTTATTGCCGTAGTTAGAACTTGCAAACCATGCAGTGCCTGATGGCTTCTGCAAAGATGCAGCTGTAACTGTGTTCTCCTGGGGGAGTATTGTAGGTGGGCTGTTGGTTCCATATGGGTCAGGTTACCTCTGAATGACCTTACTAGGTCAGTATATGATGCTTTTTGGAAGCAGGGTCTTGTTTTTTGCCTGTAGTTGGGCTCAGAGCTAAAATCCATCTGCATCTTGCCCCTGCTGTCATAAACCATAGTGGCTGGAAATAGGGAGTCAATATCAGCCCTTATTTAAGTATGCATAATTTAGCTGTCTAACTTAATTTAAATTTAACTAGCTTGAGTGCAGAAGAGCCACCAAGCTTGGTCCATGCCATAGGACTGGTTTTGGGGACATATGTTGCCTTCAGCATGACAGTAAGTCTAAGCTAGCTGGGCTAGCTTGTAACGTACAGTTGTCCATACCTATGATAAACATTATACCCTAAGTCATGCTGCACTGCAACTGTTACATGGCAGGATTCAAGATGTGGAATACTTGAATGATGTACTTCTCTGTTAATATAGTTTGTTGGTGGCTTTTTTCCCCTTCTCATTACCTAGAATGATGGATTCTTGTTTTTACTGAAAACAGAGCTGCTGAGAGGTGTCTAAATAAAGTGAATGAGATGTGAGAACCTGTAAGTGAAGCCAAACCCTTGGGCAAATATGACATTTAAATTGTTGAGTAAGCTCACTTAGGCACCAGGCAGATGTTACTTTGCTCTGCCCAGCTCTGGTATAATGACAGGAACCCTATCTTCACATTGATGAAGTGATCTTGAAACACTTCTGTACTGGGTTAGGTGCTGCTATTGTGAGCCAGCTCTTTCACTATTGATTACAAGAATGTTATTTAGCCAGCTGTAATAACTATAGATACTGACTTTATGAGCTGTATGAAAAGTAATTTCTATTCTGAGATTTTTCAATCATTTTTCATGCTATAGCTGTCTTTTTGATATTGCTGACTTCGTACTACTTCAGCCACCTTCAGTCCTTTCTATCCCCCTCAACTCCAAATGCAGTTTTCTGTGCTGAAAGTGCTAGATATGTGTATGTCAGGAGTTTTAGATATTTAGTCTAAATTTAAAATAAAATGCTGCACTTTTTGTATTACTTTAAAAAGTTCAAAACATAAACTTGTGTGCTGTGTTGTCTTTATGAAACTAAAAGGTATTCAGTAGAGGCTGGTTAAAAAAGTTGTATATCCTTGCCTCAAGCTGTTTACCTATGAAGTGTGAGTAGCAAGGTGATGTACACTTCAGTATTTGACAACTGTTGGTGGTAAGCAAGCCCAACATCCTTTTCAAGGTCAAAAGAAAAAATTCTTGTTGAATTCTGTGTTTCAGTGAAATACTAGAATAATGATTCAAGTCATACACAACATGGCTGTGACTATGTGTTGTGGTTTAAGATTTCTTCTTGATTTATAAACAAAGCAACCAACCTAAGGGAGTTCCTGCATTACTGATGACAAAAGAATATAAAAGAAACTTCGCAATTTTTCACTTGAAAGCATTTTTGCCATAAAACATGTTTCCCTTTTAAAATAATTTGTGTTAAATTTTTGAATATGAATGAGCTTCATGTTATGAACATCTGAGACAGCATATGAAACAAAATGTTCCTGCTGAAATGCACGTAACTTTGAAGAACTGCTGCTGTTGTGAGTTGGAGGCAAGATTGCTGCTTTTATTAGACTCATTAGGAGCCACCAGGGATTTTTAGTATCTATTTTGCACAGTTACCTGAATTCTGAATCCTGCTTTCTATTGGATAGGCTGATTTCAGTCCAGAAGTGTGTAAGTGTTACCTTGTGACATAGTGAGAATCTTAGAGAAGTTATACTTTTAAATTACTCTTTTTTACATTCTTGCACATCCAGTTTTGAGTAGTACTGGCAAGCTACTGTCATATTTGGTTAACAGACTCTTACAAGCAGAGACTTTTGGGAGTCACTTCAATATTTGTCCAAAAAAGCTTTTGTATGAGCAGCTTTCTCAAACTTTTTGAATACACAGTATGTGGTTTCAAGCAGAGTCTGTCAGAAGTCTCTAACTACTGACGGTTCATGCCATAACTCTTCCTGTATGAAGATAATTTGTCCCTTTCTTTTCTTCTTTCCTTGCCTCTTGCCAGGAATGGCGAAGTCAAAGGTGAAATTCATTCTCTTGGCAGCTTAAATTTTGGCTTTCCAGCCCTTGAAATAAGATTGTATGTGTATATAGTACTTAATAGAAACCTCACGAGTATTTTGTTTTGTGTATTGCCAAAGCAGCTTTGGTCACAAAGGCACTCAAATAATTTTATTAGACACAAAAGAGAATTTTGTTGGAAAATCTATTTTCACTGCCAGAGGAGTGATGAGTTTTCTCAAGGGTACTTCAGAATAAGAGTTCTCCTACTGTACTGTTAGTGATCAAATTTGGTATACTTAAGATCTATCTGCAGTACTACACATGGCTTGTGTTACAGAGTGAGTGGTGTGAAACATAAGCTGTTAGTAATTTGTGCTGTATGTTTGTTCTCCTTCTGATTCTAGGTATTAGCCTTTACAACAGGGTCCCAAATGTTTACTAGCTGAATACAAGCTATTCCTGTTCTTCTTTAAAAGCATTCCTTCTAAAACTAGTTTTTATCCTACTCTTTGACCTAGAGCTTAAAGTTGTATTATATCTAGTATTATGTAGACTAATCATATGTCCTTAATTTTGTTGCTGAAGTTCCAATTGTCTCATGTTTTATTGTATTAATGTTGCCTTGATGATGGAGTGCTCAGTTGCCCATTTAAGGATGTATTTGTACAGTCTTCAATTCACAAGTGATCTGTGTTGATTGGACTGTGACTTGTGGTCCATCAGTCATTCCCATTGCAGTGGAGTTGAAAATAGAAGTATATGACAATCCATCTGTCATGGCAAGTTGATTTATTAGTAATTCTCCTTTTTCTGAAGAATTCTGAATTACTTTCATTTAATTCCTGATTTACTTGGATTTCTGCTCAGAAATTTCTCTTCCAAAATCCAATAATTCAAAAATCCAAGTTTTTTCTTGACTATTTTCCTTCTCTTCCAAAGTATCTGTAGACTTCTGAATTAAACATTATCTTCAGCCCCATACAATCTTAATCTGAGGCACTTCTCGTGTGCGTGAGTCAGCATTCCATCTGGTGATAGCTTTGGAGATGGAAAGACAGTAGGCATGGATATGCCTTGCTTGTAAGGGCCAGTAGATGATCAGAAGAGTACCAACAGGAAACAAATTTGCTTCTAATCAAATACATCTTTGGTTTGCAGCTAAACCAGTTTAACATCTCCATTCTGGCTTTTTCAGGTTTTTACTCGTAGGGAGCTGCATACATGCCTGAGCACCCCAGGTCTGTTGGTCTTCCTGAAGTTTTAGTAACTCATGAGCAGTGTATTCTCTCTAAGTTGTTTTTGAGCTGTTCTGAAAACTTTTTAAAAAATGCTTATGCTTAAACTGTTAGTTTCTTAGCTCTTTACCTTTTCACTCCTTTTTTTGGTCCCCTTTTCATTTCCTCCTAAGGTCAATCCTGAGAAGAAAGTGGCATGTTAACCTAATTCAGCTAGACATTCTCTTGTGCTTGAAGCCTTGTGCTGTTAATTTTTCTGTTGGATTGAACGTGTTCATACAAGTATTTCTTGTATGAACAAGTACCATATTCTAGACATACATGAGCCAATAAAGTCATTTGTTAAGGGCATCTCTAGGTCTAGGAGTAGTTTTGCTTCAGAAAGGTGGCATGGTCTCTTGCCTTTCTCATGGCAGTTTTATTTAGTCTGTGGTGTTTTCAGTGATGTAAAGGACCTGAAAAACATATTAATGTGGATGGTAGCTTTGGAGTTAAAAGAATTGTTTGTAAAAGTCCAAAAGAATCTGTCAAAAGGTTTGAAATATTGTACTGCTTGGAAGGTGAACTGTTAAATTTTAACAGTTTCTTTTTATTAATTGCCGTTTTGTGCTTATACTTAAGAACTTCTCAGCCTTCTAAGTCACAGGTGACAATTTTAATGTATAAAACACAGTAGTCCAAACTTATTAATGGAGTTTCTTCCCTTTTAGGTTTGGTATTCACCCTGTAGCTGGCCGTATGCCTGGTCAGCTGAACGTACTGCTAGCAGAAGCTGGTGTTCCCTATGATATTGTACTGGAAATGGATGAAATCAATGAAGACTTCCCAGGTTAGCATGTGAGCCATAAGCTTCCACTAGACTGGATAATTGATTTGATTCTGTTTTTGCACTGCACAGGGATTTTAACAATAGAAAGTCAAGAAGTCAAGCCATTCAGTTTCTCTTTGTAGAGGACTAGAGTCTTTTTTGGGGTGGGTAGGTAGGGGGAGCTTTTTTTAATTACTTGTAGCTGTGAAGTAAATGGCAAATGCTGTATCCTTATTATCTTTGTTACTGCCCTGTCCTTGCAGAGGAAAGTTATTATTACTTCTTTAGGTCAGTTATTGTGGATGACTTGACCCTGTCATATACAGCATTGTACTGGCAACTTCTTGCTTTTTTACATCTTTATTTAAAAGGCAGAAGGTGGTTGCTGCTAAAGGTTTTTTGGAAGAATATTCAAAAGAAAAGCCAGGCACAAAAAATTTGGAAGTGCTATGTGTATTCAACCACATTTAAATATCAAAAGGTTTTAAATTTTGTGTGGCAGGGTTGAATTGGATTGTGAATGTGTGTAGTTTGTTAGAGGTAGCTGGCAGCGCATTTGAACTCTCACATATAATTTGCCTTTGAACTTTGTAAAATACTTGTGTGCATGCTTAACCATTAGGGGTCCTTCTGCCTAGAATGCGCATCAGCCTCAGTGTTTCAATTTCAGATAATTTTTCATTAGTGTTATTTTCTTTGTCTTGCTGCAGAGACTGACTTGGTCCTTGTAATTGGTGCAAATGATACAGTTAATTCAGCAGCTCAGGAAGATCCGAACTCTATCATAGCTGGAATGCCAGTTCTTGAGGTCTGGAAGTCCAAACAGGTGAGATTAACGAAGTTGAATTGTCACCTACCTTTAGCAAGCTTTTAAAAACATGGTTTGGAGGATAAGCTAACAGGATTCTTCCACTATTCTGATTTCCACAAGAAGCTTTTCTTCAAGTTGTCCAACAATATGGTCAGTGCTTTGCAAGTGTGATGCACTGTTCATGATTTTAGAATCATCATCAAGTGCTTTAGTGAGACCAATGATGACCGCAATAGAAAAGATCAATTAGAGTGCTTCTACTAGAATGTGATTAGAGTAAATGGTGGTCTCCTTACATCCACAGCCCTGAAACATTTCTGTACTAATACCTGTTTTGTTAAGTTTATAGTTGACAGCTTTAATACTGAGGTAGAAATATAAGAATGAATAGCATGCTAAAAAAAATAATAAATAGTAATTAAAAACCAACAAACATCCCTCCCAAAACAACCAAACAAAACCCCCAAAAATGCATGGCTGAGACAAGTAGAGCACTTGGACAGTCTAAGTTGAACCAACAGTGTAGTTATCTTAACAGTTTTGCTCTGATCTAAAGTACATATATTTGTGTTTCCTTAGTGTGAAATCTTTGATACTTTGTTCTGAATGCAATCCTGGCCTCAGCTGTTGTGTGGGTGGGTTATCCATTCAAGTTCTCAGTCACAGGCATATACATTTATCAGCAGTGTGTGTAGCTATGTATTGCAATTTGAGAAATAAAAACGGACACAGTTAAGGTAAAGCTTCTCAGTTTCTCTGCTGAAGATGCCATGGTTAACTAATTTGACACTTAATAGGTAAAACTGGCTATTTTTTTATGTCCTATGTATGAAGTAATACAGATGAATAGTAAAGAGACTGTTGCACCAAGTATTGGTGTGAACACTTATCTGAATTTTGTTGCTATCAGGGAATTGAATACTTCAAAATTAAAGTCTCAAAATCCTTCAATGTTATGGTCATCAGTGGACATGCCTTGCTTTGACTTTATTACATGGAATAAAGTAAATGCATGTGCAATGTCCACAGTCTCTTAATCTGAAATATAACATTTTTTTAACAACAAAATGTTTCTGAAATTGATCTGGATATCAATTAATTTGCTATATTGAAATTTGAAATACATTTTCATAGCAGTGAGCACCCTGATTTGGTCAGAGGTTTCCCTTTATTTGTTGGTTTTGTGTTGCCTTTGTTTGTGGAAGGATGGTGGCTGTGCTTTGCTGTTTCAAACATGAACTCTTTATGTGCAGGTCATTGTAATGAAGAGATCTCTGGGAGTTGGTTATGCAGCGGTGGACAATCCCATCTTCTACAAGCCCAATACTGCCATGTTGTTGGGAGATGCTAAAAAGACCTGTGATGCCCTGCAGGCCAAAGTCAGGGAATCGTACCAAAGCTAAATACTGATTTATATTCTGCTCATATTTCCGACTACAGTTTTGTCACAGAGGTCACAGAAAATGAGAGGTGGAAGCATCTCTCAATGTCCTAAGGCAGCTGGCTTTTGGAGAAGACTGCATTGACTCCTAGGAGATATAGTTCAGTCAGGGGATATAGACTTTTATAAAAAGATGGGCAGATTAGCCCTTCAAACTAAATCTCCAATGAGACAATGCATAAAAGAATAAAAATGTTTTTTTTTTAAGGTCAGCATTGTGCTGTTACAAGAAGGAGCAACTAACTCATGGCCATCTTTAAGTGGTTACTGACTTCCTCCTCCTCCTTACTGTCTGTACTTCTGTCATGGAAATTCACTAAAAAATACTGTGCCAAAACTGTATTCAGTCCTATCATCAAAGCTATTTTTTGGCTGGTATGGACAATGCAACTTTTGATTTCATCAAAACTTAAAAATAAATTTCAAACAGATGCAAGCAGAAGCAAATCCTTGCATGTCCCTTCAAACTCAGGACATTCTCTGAACTAGATGTGTACATGATTTGAGATCTAAGCATAATGTTCTTTTTGTTTTGGGGATTGTATGGATGCTGTGAATCAGGAACATTTTAGGAAAGTTACTTTTCTTTAAATACGGTTCCACTTTTTATGGTGCACACTTATGTTAAATGAAACACAGGATATCAGGCACTTGCCAAGTAATCTTCAAGTCTGACAAGGAAATGTACATTTACTTGCACTGCTTACCTATTTTAAGCAGCTGCTAAATTGTCCATAATTTCCAGTCGTTGCCTTTTTAAGTGTCTGAGAAAAAAATATGGTCCAGTTCTGCACAGGCAGAATGTCTTGCATACCTATCTGTTCACAGAATTTGGACCACAGTGTTTCAGTTTGTTCACTTAGCTTTTAATTGTACTTACTACTTTAGTAGTAGTGATGCTTAGTGCTGCTTTCTTAATTAATATTCTTGTGAGGCTGAAAAGAACATATTTGAATTTTTACTCTCTATTCTGCTCTTGTGAGATCCCACTTGGATTGCTGTCTTCAGCTCTGGGGCCCCCAACACAAGAAAGATGTTGACCTGTTGGAAGAAATGCAGAGGAGGCCACTAAGCTGATCACAGGCTGTGAGCAGCTCTCCTGTGTGCACAGGCTGAGAGAGCTGGTACTGCTCAGCGGGGAGCAGAGAAGGCGTCGGTGACACCTTGTAGCACTTTCCAGTGCCTAAAAAGGGACCCCAAAGAGGGCGGGAGAAGGACTTTTGACATGGGCATGTAGTGACAGGACAGAGGGGAATGGATTCAAACTAACAGGGGACAGGTTTAGACTAGATGTTAAGAAATTCTTTACTGTGGGAGTGATGTGGCAGTGGAACAGGTTCCCAGAGAAGCTGTGGATTCCACATCCCTGGAATTGTTCATAACCAAGGCTGTATGGGGCTCTGAGCAACCTGGTCCAGCAGAAGGTTCCCTGCCCATGGAGTTCCAATTGCACCTGGATAGTCTTTAAGGTCCCTTACAGCTCAAGCCATTCTGTGCTTCTATATTTAAGATGGTGAAGTTCATTAGAATTTTTTCTAAATAAATAAGCTATTGTTTGGACAGCACAGAAACATACTAAACTTAAAATCCAGTGCTTTTATTGACTTTTTGCTAATTTAATTAAAAGTGCTGTTTAATTTCCATAATAAGTCCAGCAAATTTAAATTATGACATAGATTGCTGTTTCATTTTTATTCTAGTAAGTATCCTTGACTAAAATTCAAATATTTGCCTAATAGCATGAATTTGTCATATTTCCATAATGATATAGCAACTGTCCATGGTGAAAAGGCAAAATAGAAATCACTGTCTTTGTGTTAGAGAAGACAAACTATTATGAAGAAAGTCTTGAAATTGATCCATCTTGGTCAAGAGAACAAACATTTTTTTATTACACCATGCATAGAGACCTCATATAAAATACAGCATTTCTTCTTGACTACCTCTATTTTTGTGTGAAGATCACTTAAAACACAGATTTTGAACAGGTAATACATTAAAAGAATAACAATATTCAGCAGATCTATCATTTTTGCAGATCTCTTTTCTATGATTTGACATAAAATTTTTCATGCAAACACTATGTTGTATACTGCAGGAAAAGGCTTGTAATTGAATTTTAATTTAAAACACTGTGACAGCTATATTTGAATGTAGCATGTATGGCTTCTTGATTTCATTGTATTCAAGTTTTCCTTCAGGTCTATTAAAAATAAGAGGGAAATTGGAGAAGAGGGAAGACAAAAAATTAATTCTCCATATCCCTCCCAACTAAGCAAAAGAAAAAAGGGGATTTGAAGGGATCTAACATGCTAAAGCATTAATTTTTTTCTTGTCAAACTTGAAGTATCCAGCTGCAGTATGCATCATGTCTCTGTTCATAGATAGCTAATAAAAGATCTAGCTTTTCTTTAAAAAATAGCAAACGGGGAAGGGGGAACACTTTTTCATTTGTACTTGGAGAAAAACCCCATTCTGTTACTTTGGATAAGTAGTACCACGGTTCTCTTTAACATGTGCTTTACCGTGGAACACTAGATAATTGCTGAAGTGCTAATAAAAAGCCAGTTATTTTTCTCTGTTGATCACTGTGTTTGTTTTCTTCTGTTGTTTTTCCTGAGTAGTTAACTAGTCCAGCATTACTTTTGAAAGTTAAAATAATCAAGGATGCCACCAAAGGATGTTGAGATTGAAGGCTGTAGTGAATGGAAATCATAATAAAATATTCTTTTTCTTTTTTCTTTTCTAATTGCATTGGTTCTTTGCATTTTTTCATTCTAGGTTTGACTGTGACCTGACCATAGCAGTTTCACTTAGCTGTTCTAGTGAATGAAAAGGGTTAGACAACTGAGAGTGATTGAACAAGATATGTGTTGCTTTTTTGAGATTAAAGAAAATAAAAGAAAACCTATAATAACTGACTAGCTAATTAACTGAGTAGTTAATTTTCTAGTGGCTGCAGTGATGAATACTATCCCTTTGAGCCAGGTACCATGTAGATTTGCTTCTGCTGTTTTTTAGTTCTGCAAGACTGTTGAGTTGATTGCTGTGATGATTCCAGTTTCTACCTTCAAAGTGAGTGATAAGTGAATAATTTTAGCCATCTGACAGTCTGTTCAATAATATCACAAGTCTGACAATGCAGCTTTCATGTTTTCCTCAAGCTTTGATGAAGCTCAGACTGGAGGTCTCTTCCAGAGGCTGCAGCCTGGCATTGGCCCATGAAGTAACCTGTCTTCCCTCTTGATGGAAAAAGGGAAACATATACAGAGAGCCTGTGAGTTTGTAGTGTGACAGAGGGTAAATATCTAGCCTATGTCCTGTGGATCTGACTGCTGCTTTGAAGATTTTCCTCTCTCTACCCTGTCTCCAACCTCTTATTATCACCCAAGAGGTGTTTGCTCTAGCCTGACTCAAGCAGGCTATGAAAATCTGATCAGGTCATGACAAAGCAGTGCAGCAAGAATGAGAGTGTGCAGGACACTTGTCTCTGTTCAGCTGTGGAATGTTTGCAGTGTGTGTCCATGACTCACTAAGAACTTTAACCTTTGCTGTTTATTTTTTTTAAATTTATTTCTTTTAATACAAATTGTTACAGTAGTAAAGCTACAGAGAAATTTAGTTTGGAAAGATCTGCTAATTTGCATCAGTTCTCTGCTGAAAACAGATCCAATTTGATTAGATTGGTACAGGCTTTCATTTGAACTTCTTGGTGGACATGTCTGCCTCCCTGTTGTTACAGTGTTCAACTCTTCCAGTTGGGAACAAATGATTTTTTTAAATTGTAATTGGAATTTTATTCTCAACTGTAATTAGAATTTCCTTTACTGCAATTGCCTGCAACCTCAGGAGACCAGTTTGCCCAGTTGTTCCAGTCTCCAGCAGCACTTCATACCCTTTAGCAGGCTGATGTGCTCCCCCATCTCTGGAATGCATTAATTGTGCAAGCATCCGGTCCCCTCTGCAATACCCACCTGGTGTTCTTATCTTAGACAAACCACATTGAACATCAGAGGATGCTGAAAGGGAGGGGATGCATGGGGGGAAGATGGACTGAAAACAGAACTGAAGCCCAGCTATCTTCCATGATTTTCCCACTCTTCTTGAGCCAGAGACTTATTTAGATCAGAAATTAAATTTATAAAATACGGTATTTCGAAGAAACACTTCTTATGTTCTGTACTGAGAAGTACAAAATTTTTTGTGCAGTTAAATTGGCTTTGAAATCTTTTGTAAGTAGGGCAATTTTACTGTTTAGAAAATAACAGGGCTTACAAAATGACAAGGTTTCCATTACTATGTCTCTCAGATTCTTGCTTCTGTATAAGATGTGGTTTCTGAAATTCCAATCTAATGTGTCATGTGTATCCCACTATATTGGTATGATGCAGAAAGCATGTAATTCTGGTCCATTCAAACAGAGAAACTGGGGACTGAGCCTGCTTCTGTATTGAAGTTTGACTAAAAACCTCAGCATCTAGACTTTTATCTACTTGCTAAGTTTTGGATTCTGTTGCAGGGCACTGTTGGAACACATGAACCTGGATGTTTTTGAAACTAAGCTAGAAGATATATTAGCACCATGAAGGAACATTTAGTCTGTAGGACTTAAATTAGAGGTCATCCATAGTAAACATCCCCAAACAAATAGGAATGAATTTCATATCCTCAGCAGGTCTTGTTTGCTAGGTTTGTTTCTAGAGTGCCAGTTGAGGTGGTCTTCCAGATCTGCAGTGCATGAGAAACAATGAGGGGAAATATTTCAGTATCTTCCATTCTAAGCCTCACTTATTTGTAGTAAGTAAACAAAACATTTAAATTCAAAGAAATGCTCAAAATCAAGAGTGTTTTGCACTATCAGCGCATGTGAGTTTTTGTGTAAGCTTTCAAATTCTGCAGGAAAACTTTATGGAAGGGGATTTGAGTAGTAGGAGATTTGAGTCCTCTGTTCTGCACCTAAGAAGTGCAGTTCAAATAATCATTTCATAAGACTTGCAATGAGTATTGTTCCATCAATATGATTATTGTGGGGTGGTTTATGAATAAACAAATTACAAATGGTAATAGCTTGCATAATCCAACTGCTCTGCAGCTGCCCAGAGGATATATTGCATTGCTGTCTTAGGCTGTTGTGATACATGGCTCTTTCTGAGAGGAAAATACATAATTAGATGTTTCCATAAATGGAGTTAATAATATTTCAAGCTCTAAGTTCTCAAAAAAAAAAAAAAAAAAAAAAAAAAAAAAGAATTTTTTAAGCAGCAGAAACAATCTTAAAATACTAATTTAAGGTATTACTTGAGAAATTAAGGGACTAATTTATAGCCCTTATTGCAGGGTGATCATCCTAATGACTTCTAAGGAAAGAGTGTTTTCTTCAGTTGCAATGATAGCGAGGAATGTTAGCTAATGGGAAGACAGCAATCATAAAAAAGGGTTAGAGGAAACAACTGTTCTGCTTTGTCTTTTTCACTTTTGCCTGGAGACACATTTTCCGTGAGAATGAGTGGGGTCATATTCTTCCACTGAACATATGAAGAGGTTGTTTTGTGTTCTTCCTTTTGTGACAGTTCATCAGTTTTGGTTTACCCTATACAGTCACGGGCTGAATGTAGGCCTCTATATCACTTTGAAACCTGGCCCTTCAGAGTCCAATTTTCTGCACTGCATATATAAATTACATGTTAATCCCCATTTTTACTTGCTTATTAGAGAAATGGCAGTGTAAATTCTCCATTACTGAGTGAATTCCCACCTTTTGACACTTTTTTGAACTCTGTAGACTGTACTTCTGCAAAGCAGTTTTAATTGGAAAATGATATGGAAAATAGCCATTAAACTTTATTTACCAACTACAACTGTTTTTAAAATATTATGTAAACAAGGTACAAAATACATCTGTTACTCATTTTGATAAAAGGGTCAAAATGGGCCAGAAAAGGGGAAAAGAACTGTATGTCAGAGAATTAAAGGAGTCATGTTGTAAGGATCAAACCTCACATGTAAATATGGCCTTAAATTAAGGTTATACATGAAGCGGTTCTGTTAGATGTGCTAAGGATGACATTAACTAAGTATGATGTTTTGCAATTAGACGTGATACTGTGAAAAAGGCCCTGTCTGTCTCCTGACCATTTTTTCCTGTCCCTTGTTGACAAAACCCCATAAAACTGGTTATTATCCATCCATTTCCCTATGAAAGGAAGCAACAAAGGAACTGGAGGAAAGAAGGACTGAAGGGGCTTCACACTCAATAAGAAGTGTCTTCTGAAAGAAGATTGAGGTTGAACTTCAGCACAGCATGAAATTAAGTTATTCTATTACATGGTCAGTCTAACCCATAATTTAAAAAAATCCCTAACAGAAGGGAAACTAACAGCTAATGAATATAAAAAGCTCAGGCAGATGTTAAAGCTGTCTCATGCAGTAATAACTAGCAGTTGCCTATTCCTCTTATTAAAATATTACAGATGTGGGTAAGAAAAGCCATTTAATTTTCTGATTTTACATTCTCAGAAGCTCATTTTTTTATGGACCATGGAACAATGAACTTCAGTTTTCAAGAGTTTTATGGTGGATTTGTTGATGTACAGACACAACACAGGAAGTCTGTAATCAACATCAACAACCTTATTTTTCACTATAATTTTGTCTCCCCAAATAATAATTGAATAATTGAATGTTAGTTTAGTGAACCATATATTTTGATGTCATTGAATTATATCTGAGTTTTGAAACCTGAAAAAAAGTAAAACAAGTCAACAAATGCAATGTGCTATTAATTGCTATAATTTTCATGTCATATTGCTGATGCAACACTGACTTAATTTTTTAACTTTTCAGAGATATCATAAGCCATACTTTATACCTAATTTGATCTGTGAAAAGTGTTAAGGTGATCCATGGAGCTCCTGAACTCTGGCTGTAGACCTTGGAACCATTTCTATTTTTTTTTCCCTGCAGGATGATATAGCAAGTAGCATCTGTTGCCTTTTTACCTACTCATTCCATTTTGTGTTCTGTGAGAAATTATCATGACATTTGGTATTTAAGTGTTAACTCTTTCTGAGGCATCTACTTTCTGTTGTCTACCTCAGGAACTAGTCATCTTGGTAGGATTTTTATGGAGTTATTCTTACAGGAAACCCTACAGTAGCCCCACCTTACTGCCCTGTATCTCTAACTCTGCTGCCAGTTTTAGAAAAGAGAAGGAGCTTCCCATTTCTTCTGGAACAGCTGTCGTGGTTGTTCCTAAAACATTACTTGCCTGGTGCTTATTTATCTTTACAGTGAGGATGGTGAGGCACTGGCACAGGTAGCCCCTTACGTTCATTACAGCCTGGATGGGACATGATATGAGTGAGAAGCTCCAGTTTTAATGTGGAAACATGCCCTAGTGTATTGTGTTACTTTGGGACTACATAGTCTTCATGTTAGACATATGTTGCAGTTCCTCGGGTTTGTTGAAGTTAATTTTATTAAAAGTTTAAGTAAAACAATATTGGGATGAAGTTGAAGTGACTGAAGACCAAAATATAGCTTAAAACCTTAGTGTAATAAACGGCATAACACTGCACATAAAAAGCCTTGCTTTGGTTATCCTGCAGATGCATTGGATTCATCTCCCTAATGAGTTGCAGTGCATCCCTCTGAATAAGAAGGAGACATCTGAAATTTTATGTCCTTTTGTGATGACATGAGAAATGAGAAAATTTTCAAGAGAGGGTGATTTTGACAGCTGTAACAGTCAATTCTCTTTCACTCTATTCAGGGACCAGTTCTGTGGCTTTGGGCTGAACAGTTAAATCTCAGTGTTTGGAGGGGCGTGATATCCTTCCATCTCAGAAAATGTACAATGGCTTACAAACAGCAACCATTTTTTAAATAAAGTAAGTAGTAGCCTTAGCAACACATTGTTTCTGTGCATGCATTCTTCTCAAAATAATTGTTTTCAAAATTGTCAGCTCTTAAAAAGAGAAAGAAGAAAGCTGGATCTTTTGCCAGCCAGAACCTGGAACACATATAGTCTACAGACTGATCCCTTGCTGCTTTTGTGTTTGTAAGGTGGTATTCTACCCTTAGATCTTAATAAACCTGTAGCACAGGCTTCTGTGGATAAGGTAACTTCTCACTCCAAATAGCTGTAAAAGCTGTTTAGCCTACTTGTCTCTTTAATTTAGGAGTAAGTTCTGTAAGTATATGAAAGACGTGTATTTGATAGGATGTTTTGTTAGAATTGTTCCTGCAGACAATGCTTTTCCTTTCCTCAAAAAAGAAAAAATCCCACGCCAGTGAGGTGCCAAAGTTAGCATTTGAGCCTTAGTTTTCAACCAATATCTTTTTTATTCTATCCTCAAAATATACTGATTTGACTCTTGTCGAAACTTATCTAATAGATTACAAAGTTAGGACAGGGAAGTAGCTCAGGTTTTGATCAGTTTGACATTAGGTTTACCATTTATGAAGACTTATGTGCTTTGCAGGAAATACCGAAGCATTCTGCCAGAGTTTAAGTTCATTAATATTTTTCTATTTCCAAGCAGAGTTAGCATCAATCCGCTTTTGTCTACCTAGGTCCAAAGATTGTTTCCCTCATGGCTTTTACTTTTACTTTTTTTTTACTTTTAAGACTAGTTGTAGTTGCCTTGGGAATTACTCTGATGATCTTGCAATATAAATTTTGATGCATTCATTTTGTGGGTGAAAATTAGTTTTGGTAATTTTCTTAATTGTCTGCATTTTGTGTTGGAGGAGGTGGCCATAGTTTGTAGGCATAAAAACATGGGAAAGAATTACCATGCTTTGCAAGCAATTAAATTGTGTTGAATACAAATATAATAGGAAGGGAACAGAGACAAATAGGAGTTGGGTACCTAAAGCATCTTTTTTACTAAAAAACTTTTGGTGTTTTTATAAGAAAGTTTCCACAAAATAAAAAAGATACTTTATCCACCCTGAATTTGATGCTGTATCCAAAACTTCTGTGCTTCGTATAGGAAGTACTTATGATTTATTACAGCATTCACAAGCTTTCAAAAAAAAAAAAAAAAAGAAAAAGAAAAAGGCATTTAAGAAATGTAAATGGTGAGATATTGAGATATTTCCATATGACATTCATGTTTTCTGATTAATGAGTAGATAAACCATTATCCCCTAACTGGATTGTTTTTGCTGTGTAGAAAATATTTTCAGCATCCCAAAACAAGGAATGGTGGAAAAGAAAGGCCCTTAATAACAGACCTTTCTTTCCTTAATAACAGATCTTTCTGAGCAGGGGAGTCCTAGTTTGCCTCTTGTCTGTCCTGTGATGGTAGCACTAGTTTACGAGAGGACTTATGATCTTTGTCACCCTAATCACTACTTAAGTGTTCAGGGTGTGGAACACGAGTTCCCACAAAATAAGAAGACCTTTAAAGGTCAAAGTTTTGCCATCATTTATTAAAATCCTGTAGAAATAAATACTGTTCAGGTCTAAACAGTGGGAGTAGAGTGCTCTGCATGTGTTTCAGTATGTTATCAAAACCTGTGTTTCAGCAGATATGTATCTCCACAAACACATTTTGCTCAAGTATCCAAGATTTTTATATATGTTGCTGCCTGGTTGCATATTTAGAGAGTTCTTTTGAAAGCTTGCTCCAGAAACATCGGTTAAGTTGCTTTGGCTTAGCTTGCATTTGCATTACCACTGAGAATTAACCTCGTGCAGAATGTGTAATGGAGCAGCTATGGCATTGTCTTCTGAAAAAGACCTTTCCCTCTTGGTGGGTTGGTTGTTGCTATTGTTTGGTGGTCTGCTGTTGTCATAACAGACTAAAAATGAAAGGGAGAGTTGACATCTTTTATTAGGCAACTGCTGTAGTTAGGAAAAGAATAGACACATTTTTTCAGCCCTCATTTACTTCCTCTAGTCAGAAATGGCCTTGTACGTAGCTTTGAAGTGTGCTTAGCTTGAAATATTCTGGTCCTTTTCCAAGCTATATAGATAGGTCTCACATTATTTCTTCTTACAAAACTTGCTTTCCATGGCACGTCAGGCAAACATTTATAAAATTTCTTATTACTGTGGGATCTAAAATTATTGAATATTAATATGCCACTAAATATATCTAGTGTGGGTTTTTTCTGGTATTTATTCTTAAATGAATGTCTGTTTTCCTTTTTCTCTAGCAGAAATATTTGTAAATCTTATTGTAAATCCTAACATCTTGAAAATTCTTAAATAAGAATTTAAAACGGAATGCACATTTCTATTGATACAGCAAAAATTAATCTTGTTCCTGTAAGTAAGCAACAGCAAATAAAAGAGTATGTGCATGCATTGTAAATAGGTATAGATGAGATTTCAATATAGTAAAAAAGGGCAAAATTTTTAAAATACTGTTTTTTGGCCTTTTATGTCTTTCACACTAGAGTACTTGATTTGAACGTTTTATTAAACATATCTTTAAAGTTAACTGAAACACTTCAGCCTCTTACAGAATTACATATCTTGTAGTCTATCATTGCTTACCTGGATCATTGCATCCAACCATAAACCTTACACTCATCCATGTCCCTAAGTGACACATAGTAGTTTTCATGGCACGAATGGTCAGCAGCTGCCTTTTGATAGGACCTGGACTGCTTTTCTGTGCTGTGTCCTTTTTCACTGAGTACTGGTGGTAAGAACAACAGGAAGGTCTAAGTCCCCGATGCTATGACAGGGGCTTGTGCTTGCAACTGTCACAGAAATCACTCCAGGGTGTCCAGGTGGAAGATCTGCCCATCCCCATCTTTTCTGGTATATATACATTCTGCCCATGTGATACTGTTGTGAGTAGTGCTCAGGAAAACAGGTTAATGAAATGATTTCCTAGGTCTTTATGTAACCATCTCTTCCGAGAATTTTAGTATGAAAATGCTTGATTTTTGAGCTCATAAAGATGAGGTTGAATGTAGTTTATAAGTGTGAAAATACCCCATAACAGAATACAGAATACCCAGGAAAAATGCCTAATGCAGCAGCTGTGTTCTGTTTCCTTGTCCTAGAATAGTCTTGCTGGGATTTTTTAGACACAATCTCTAATATGCCTTCTCATTTCAGCTGTTTTTTGAGAGTATTCTATGCAGTACTTTGAGAATTGATGAATATCACAGACAGGTAGCAAACTTCATCAGACTGCCTTGGGGAAATCAATTTTCACTCTGCCTTTTTGAGGATTAAAACAAGCTGCAAAATAAATAGCCTTGCAATCAAATTCCACTACAAACTTGAACATCAAAATCCTCATTAAAATGTGGTCTGGGCTATTTCTGTGGCTCTCTAATCCTTGTGTCAGTCTTCCATGTGATTTTTCTAGTGAGGGCCTTGAAGAAATTCTTTTCAGTCAGGAAAATTGGTTTGGGCACTTGGGCTAAAGAGGGGGCAGAACAAGGGAAGAAAGATGTGGATGCTGTAGCACTTGGCTTGACAGCTGAATGGTAATTGACTGTACCGGCCACTGGATGTCACTTGTTCCACATAAATAAGGAGCTCCTTGAATGGCTGCAGAGATAATAGTGAGTCTGCTGGGAACGTGCAAATGGTGCCTAGGTGAGCAGGGGCAACAGGATTTTCCTTTCCCTGCCTTATGGCTTTTTATCTGAAAATCAAGAGTGCTTAATTTGAAGTGACATCTTGTTACTTTGGAGCCACAAGATGCTTGTGGCTGACTTTTGCCTATGCTACCCTTGTTAAGTTTGCATGCTGGCTTTTCCTGGAATGTGGAACTGTGAGGCAGCCATAAAGAGGGTTCTGTTTCTCCTGCTACAGTGCTCATCTCCATCCCCTTTGTAGCATTAACAGTGACTTGCACCATGAGTTGATTCAACAGAAACATGGTTTGCACAACAGTGCTTTTGATTTCTGTGTGTAGGTTTGCCTTAAAGATGAAAACATGGGTGTAGAGAAAGATACATCAAAGTCAGAAAAGGAAAAAAAAAAACAGGAAAAAACCCAAACCAAACAAACAAAAACAAGACAAAAAACCAAACCCAAAAAGAGAGTGAAAAGATAGAAAGGATCAAAGCCCAAGAGGAAATATTCTATTCTTGGGGTAGAGATGGTTCACTGCAGAAAAGCTAGCTAAGGAAATTCACATCTTGGAAAAAAATGTGTGGGCAATGTCAACACCAGTCAAATATTTACTGTCCTTTAGTGTGTTGGCTTATGTAGTTCCATACATGTAGTTTTCTGTTTGCGTGCTGTGCAAACAGAATTGTGCCTGGATGTACAGCCTGTCACCCCTGAGTGGAGGCTGGAGCCAGGTAGGGTCAGTCTTTTCTCCCACATAACCAGAGACAGGACAAGAGGACACAGTCTTAAGCTGTGCCAGGGAAGGCTCAGGTTGAACATCAGTAAGAATTTCACCACAGAAGGGTTGTTCAGACATTGGGAGGGGCTGCCCAGGGACATGGTGAAGTCACTGTCCCTGGAGGTGCTTAAGGAAAGACTGGACTGCCACTCAGTGCCATCGTTTAGTTGACAAGGTGGTGTTGGGTCACAGGTTGGGCTCAATGACCTCAAAAGTCTTTTCCAGCCTAACTGATTCTGTGATTCTGTGTGATTCTGCAATTGCATCATCTATGTGACAGCAATCAAAAACTGTTATAAAAGGAGGAAGGGCCTTTTCCTGACTAATCCTCAGATAACTGTGTCAAGTCTTTCACGTAGGTGTCAATACAACCCTCAGCCAGAGCACATTGTCCCATCACTTCTTTTCCTGGCTAAATTTTCATCATTCTAGTAAGTATCTAAACTATGTAAAAGTTTGCTATAAGTTAACGATAAGTCTGTATAACTATGTAAAAAAATTAATTCTAAATATATTCATGAAATGCAATATGAAGACTTGTAAAATAATCTAAAATATATAGAATGCATAATATTAATTATATGTATATATAATATCCCATAGTTAGTGACTTTATGTCAATAAAGGCTTTCTGTAGTGTCAGAATATTATTTTCTACTGAAATGCTTCTTGTCAAGGTGTCAGCTCTTAAAATTTTTCTGGTATTTCTGATGTAGAATAATACTTTTGTACTTAGTGAGGTGAGGTCTGCCTCTTCAAATGACTTCAGGCTGAGCATGTGCTTCTTATGTGAACTGAGTTGCTCTGAAGTGTTACTGCATTATTGGAAATAAAAAACAAACACCCAAACAAAATTGTTCCCTGTCATCTGGGAAAAAACGTTTTAAATATCATCCAGTGAAACAAATAAATTCTGATTTTTATTTCTAACCAAAACTTGTTCAAAATGAAAATATGTTTTGTTGCATCTTACAAAATTCTTGCATTTGACTTAAAGAATGGGAGTTCAAGTGTGGATCCAATCTAAAAACCAGTAACTATTGTTAGCGATTTCCTCCTACTTGTTATTCCCTTGAAATTATGCATAAGTTCACTTAAGCATTGTGCAGGGCTTAAACACTGAAGTGATAGTGTCTTCGCAGGGTCCATGAATAAATTTTTGATACAATTGTATTTGTTTGTTTTTATTGTGTTTTCACCTGTTTATAGTAAATTGCTATCCTGAGGTTTTATTTACTGCTTTGGACAACTTTTAGTTTTTTTAGAGCAATGTTATCAAATACTGCAGGTGTTTAAAACTGAAATAGTGATTGTTTCCCTTCTATTTGTGTTTTCTGCATCTGATGTCATCAGCCATTAAAACTCAAGTAAGGCTCACTGCGATGTAGAGTCCCAGGTAGCTGCTGCTTACCAGCTTTACTGTTGTTAGAGAATGATTTGTTAAAGAATGGTCTCTTTCCAAGGGTCTTTCAGTGATCACATCTATTATAAAGGAGTTTTGTCTCCTCAGTTCTGTTGTGTCTTAATACTCTACAGTGAAGTCTGAAGTCCCAGTTTTTCATAACTCTGTAGAGTATAAATTTCCCAACAGCAAAGGTTGTCTCTGCATGTTTATTATAACACCATATTAGATACCAATGGAAACAACAGAGCTTGTTTACTCTTAATTACATACAATTCAAGCAGTGTATAATACAAACCTTTGCTAATTTTGTTTCAACAGTTAAACATATTGGTCAAATTTGGTAAATGATGCCCTAAAGGATTGTGCTATAGATTACAAGAGCTGTATGAGCTTGTAAGCCGCTTTCTGGCACTGAATTTTAATTAAAAATACGAGGGGACCTTTTTGTAATCACACACATGTGAGGACTGGAAAAAAAAAAAAGAAAGATTGAAAAATTCACCTTTAGCTTATAGTTGTACACTTTAACATATTTTTTTCTTCTAGCAGCTATACCATGATATTTCAAATGTTCCCAAAGTAATTCAGATAGGGAAGGAGACAGCTAGTTATTTGCATGGCAGCTGTTCATGGAGGGAGGCTTTCATGTGCTAGGTCTCCCTCCCTGCTTTCAGTAGGAGCTGTATTCACAGTTTCTCACTTAATGTGATGACTCCTGGAATATTCAGCTTCTGTCTCCTTTCACATTTGTGGGGGCGGGGGGCTGCAGGTAGTTAGTGACATGTATTATGGTTTCACATCCTCTTCCTCCTCCTGCCTTTTGTCCTCTGAGCAATGTGGATTTCACCACAAACAAGCTATTCCAGGTAGTTTTATTTTGGTTGAGGCTTTTCTGTTAAGCTTTCTACTTCATATGATAAGGAATTTCAGGAACAAGAACAAAAAGGTGGCCGGGTTGGTGTATTGTGAAGTTTCCACTTTGCCCATGCTTTGCTGGATAACTGAAAGACACCTTGCTGGATTTTTATTAATTTACCTGTCTAGGACTCCTATAGGTCTTTTTGTTTTGTGGAGTTAACCAGTTTTAAATTACAGATGAGTAGACATAAGCAACTTGCTGGTCTTGATTTGTATCAGCTGCTTCCAAAGGAGCTCTTCTACAAGTTTCATAGAGTATCTCCTACCTCTGATCCATAATATTGAAAACATAATTTAAGGAAGCATTTCCTAGCTTTAAAATCACATTATGTGAAGCCATAGACTGATATCAGATTGGTATCAACAGAAACACATGTATATAATGGTACAAAAAATACAGCAGATCCTTAAGCTAGTAGCATTTTAGTCATACAAGAGCCCAGGGCTGTAAATTTTACTACAGTCAGGTTACAGACACTGTAAGTGATGAAATGAAACAGTACCTACTTGAGTTCCTCTTGATGCAAACATTTCAAACAAGCTGAGGCAAAATGAGTAATGCATGCATTAGTGTTCTGCGGGGTGATATATTCATTAATTCTTTTAAAGTGTGTGTGGTGGTTCTCCAGGTGAATCATGAGAAAATACCAAGAACTTCCAACCTGCTGAGTGTCAAAAAATAGTAAGAAAAACTTATTTAGGTTTTGTTTTGTTCAATCTTTTTAAAGCATGTGTGTCTGTGTACTTTAAGCTCCTCATAGGCTATTACTTAAAACAGGCTTTTCCCCCTTTTTCAATTCTTCTTTCTTGTACAGCAAATAATGAAGCAGTTCTGCCACCGGCAACTCAGAAAAGAAGTAGAGAGAAGAAAAGTTCAGGCAAAATAGTGTAACTAAAATTCATATTTCCAAAGAAAACAGGCAAGGAGATGAGACTATTTTGTTGAGTTCTGGCAAGTATCAAAATTACTCATGCTGTAACAGTGGGTACACTTAGGTTCCATGCTACCACCCAGGAAAGCTTTGAATTCCATGTCCTGATAGACTTGCCATTAAACTGGGAAAAAAAAGTCTTTGCATGGAGTGTGAACATCCTCTGTCAGAAGATCCAGGCTGGTGAGGTGACCATCGCTTAGAGGAAAAAGGTATCGGCTCAGCCAAGCAGAACTCGCTTCTCCCTCTGGTGAGGCAAATTTTAGCCTCAGCTCTGTTATGCTTGTGTGAAAGATCCCTTTGCAGCAGATAACCTCTTTGACTGTGGGCTCAGGAGGGTAGGCCCAGCTGGGAGCTCCAGGCTGGTGTTAGCACAGCCGGTGCAGCTCAGCACTCACACGGACCGCGTGGGTGACCGGCAGGTAACACCGGATTTCACGCTGCACCTCTCTGGGCACAGGCCTCCTGGGGCTTGAGGCAGGAGGAATCTCTGTCTATAGAGCTGCCAGGGTCTGGAGAGCTTTCATTCCCCTGGGTCAGGCAGTGGGAACACAGCTTGTGGAAGGCAGGCATTCCTTCCATTAAAACTGTGCAAGTGAAACTGCGCAGATCGATACTCAAACGCATTTCAATGGGCAAAGTCACGTGTAGTACTTTCTCTAATTAAAAAATGTTTGTGTGAGTAATCTCTTAGGAAAATGGGGGAAAATGATCATTTTTCCCACATTTTGAACTCTAGAATGTGACCCTGATAGGAGAATTACTTTTGCCAGCGTTTTTTTTTTCCATGAGCAATACTGTATGGTCTGACATTTGAAACTTGTGCCAAAACCACTGGGGTCAAAAGGTAGAATTAAAAAATTCCAAAACTCCTTTTCCCTTTCTTTCCTTTTTTTTTTTTTTTTTTTTAAGGAACAGGTATGTCTCTCTATACAGAAAGTAAAGAGATGGAGTGTTTCTTGCCTTTCAAAAAGTTACTTATTCACTAGAAGTTTTACAGAAGAAAAAGTTATTTACACACTGGGCGAATATGTTCTGTTTATTTGCCAAGACAATTCTTGCACCATAGTAATTCTTTCTGAAGAAACAAATGTCCCCTTTCACATTACAGCTATGCACAGTTTACATGAATTTTTCCAGGACTCCACTTTAGAAAACTGCAGCAACACTTACATGTTTTTCTTTTCCTTCATGTGTAAGCTGCAACCTTTTTATCATGGCCCCATGCTTATACAAGCCAAAGCACTGGTAGGTGATAACCTGTAGGTGTTATGAAAAGTACTTTGCTGAACAGGAGCACTGCAAATTTTGTCAGAGCAAATAGTTTTACCACATCCATGTTAGAAGGGCAGACCAGAGCAGGATTGAGGAGCTCAGAGTCAGCAAGTGTGGAACTATGAGATCTATGAAAGACGGCCTTGATTTTTTCCTTTCTTTGGATCCCCCTCTATCAATGTTAAGAGGCCCACTATATGTAAAGCAAGTCTCCTAACATTTGTTGAGCCAACAATTCTGGTATTGCCTACCAGAGAATTCTTCAAATAAAATCTTGAGCCGGGGCTGAGTAATGCCCTTGGGATGCTAGTCCACTGGGAATTCTCCCAGGACACTTAACCCCAGTGGCTGAGTGAAACTGTATTCCTTTCAAAAGGAATATGCTTAATCTTAAAACAAGATATGCTTAATCTTAAAACAAGATTGGCACACAAAATGTCAGCAAATAACTATAAAATTACCTCCTGCTAAGAGCAGGTTCCAGAAGTAGAGTGTGTAAACCATGAGGAGACATCTCAGGCCTCTTCAGAGGACTAAGACATGCCTCCAAGAAAGTCCTTAAAGAATGGACTTCAAAAACATCTCACACTTTTATTGTATTTCAAACTAACCTTGTTGTTTGGTTTGAAAGACAGGTGTCTGCCAAGAGAGGCGGGAACCTCCCTTGGAATGGAGACTATGACCCCCTTCTCTCCGAATTATTGTAACTTTGAAATTTAGGGGCTTTCAGGCAAAGATATGGGAGGAGGAATAACAGTTCTTTACTGGTGTATGTGTGGAAAACAAGGAAAACAAGCAAAGAGAAAACAAAACAGACGCAGAAAGCCCAGCGAGCTCTCGCCGCTCTTCATGCGCTCTCCCCTTCTGTGCAGTTCCGGCTGCAGCCAGCAGGGGCGCTGTTGGCTCCCGGCCGGACGCGTGCGCTGTTTCCTCGCGCCTGCAGGGGGCGCTGTGGCGGCAATGGCGGCGGGCTGGATGGCGATGGCGGGCGGCAACAGGGACCTCGGAGTGGCGGATGGAAGGGCAGGGCGGGCCCACCCGCGGCACCAAGAGGCGGCAGGAAGCGTAGGGCGTCCCAGCAGGCAGGGGGTGTACGGCTACAGTGCAGCAAAAAGCCCAGAGCAATGTCAAAGAAACTGCAGTGCCTGGGCAGCGGCAGCCCGGCTCCCAGACAGGGCAGGGAGAGGCTCCCTTGGAAGGGGAAGGTGCTCAGGATCCCGGGGTTTGCCCTGAGGCAGATGCTGAAGGGTCCCCCTTGGTGAGGTCGGGTGTGGATGGGGTCGCAGAGCAGGGGCCGCTGCTGTGAGCAGAGCTCCGCTGGCGGCAGGAGAGAGGCAGCGGAGACAGAGCCCCGCAGCGGGCGCGAATCCTCCCTCCCCACAGCGACCGCGGCCTCTGTCCCCGAACGCCGGGAGAGCCAGAGCGAGCGAGGAGCTGCGCCCAGCCCCAGCCCAGATCCTGCCATATCTCTGCTCCTCTAAGGGAAACACCTAAGATAAGAGAACTGCAGCCAGGCGCACCCTCCCCCTCCATCGTGTGAACATATCTATGTCTCTTCTTAAGTACCTGTCATTATTGTCTCTATTATCAACAAATGGGACAAAATTGCCTGAGAGAAGGAAACCAAAGGTAAAATACTAACTCCTAACACGTTGGCATTGTAATTATACCGGGCACACGCTTTTAGAAAAGGGATGCACAAGTATGGGTTGTGAGAGGGGAGTTGGTTCATCTCCATCTTTGGTGAGTTTAGTGCTGTGATCAAATTTATGGCTCCTGCTGGCCATGCCTGTCTCACACTGATCCTGTGCAAATAAACATGTGTAACAAACCTTTTGTGGGGTGGAGGTCTCTGACCATTGTGAGTGGCCAAAATAAAGCTGGTTTTGCTGGACTAACACCCTGCAGGTATATCGCCTCCACCAAGAATTCTCAATAAAACCCAAGAAGCATTTTTTTAAAACTCATAACTGCTTGGGTATTTCCAATTGCATATCTTCAAAATACTTAGCATATCACAAGGATTAAGCATTATTTGGTTTGAGTCACCTGTGCCTTGGAGGCCAGCAGTTACAGGTTTGCTTTTGCTCTTGAGAGTGCCTTACTTTAGTGAAAAAATACTGGTTTTCCTTGCTAGTAAGTTCCTTTTCTATTGGCACTGATGTATAGTGTAATTCACAAAATACCAGTGACATTATTTATGTGATGTATATGATTCACAGAAAATCTTCTTTGATTTTAGCTGTGCAGAGTGATATTACCTTGATAAGCAGCATTTTCCAAACACCCTGTGGAAATTGTAACTTTCTTATGTTGTCCTGCATTCTAAAACGAAGGTAAAAATTGTCAGAAGTTAAATGTGCAACACAGGTTTTTATACAGTAAGTTCAGATGGAGATATTTCCTGTAAGAAATGTTTCACTTTATAAACATATTTCCTTTTTTTCTGGAGAAGAATTTGATCAGTATTTCCTGTGTTTTTAATACTCTTGACGTATTTGTTATGATTGGTCATAGGAAAAGTAGCTAGACATTTGGCTAGTGGAAATGGAAGATATATTGTTGTTTTCATTACCAATGGTGGCTTCACTGTTAGGACAAAGGAATGTATTTTCTTTTAAGGGGTGATATGTTTCCAGATTGTAGGTGCTTTAATGAAAAGCAATATTGATATGATGCGTGATTAATATAGGTAAAACATTAAAAAAGAAAATTCTGAAAATATTTTAGTTAGATTTTTTTTTCCCCTTGCATTTTTTCCTGCCTGTGAAGTGAGAGCAGGCCTGTGTGTTGGACTTTAGAAAAAGAATCTATTTGGTTTCAATTAACAGCTTTTATAGTGTAAAATGTTTCTTAGAAAAGCAACAACATGAGGGAACACTTTAAACTTGAACTGTTCTTTTTGCTGGGGCAGTTTAAAATCACCTTAGATTTTGTATTAGCTTCACATTTTTGTTTAAAATTTTAATATTAAATTCAAAATTTAGGCCTAAGCTATGCTGACACTGTTTCTTTAAGGGAATGTCAGCCTATAGTAAGCACTCTGGATATGCTTTAGGTTTTATTATTGTAGAGGGGTTTTTGTGGGGGAGGGGAAGGCAGGAGGGATATTGGACAATTCAGAGCATAGGGGAAGAAAACCTAACAAATTCTTGGGTATTGTCCAATTCCTGAGCTAAGCCATGAACTCCATATTTGGCTTGAAATAAGGAATTTTCTCCTCAACAGCTGTCCCTGGAGTCAATATAAACTATTTTAAAATATTTAGTTACAAGTAGAGAGATACTGCAGGAGACGCAACCAAACTGTTGCGAAGCACTGGCATTGCAAGGGAGCCTTGATTCACAGACTGACATTGCATAATGATGCAGCTATTCCCCAGCGTGCTTCTGATGTTGTGACATCTTACATAATGAGAGGGCTTCCGAGGCACCCCAGCCATTCTTTTGGGAGGAATGACACAGGGATCAATAAAGCTGTTTGTAAGGAAGGAATGCAGATTCAGGCATGATGATAGAGGCTGAATTACCTTTCCTTTATTCCCAAGAAAACTTCAAAAAAGAAAGGATGGTGTTCACCTCCTGGCCTGTCTTGGTACTTTTTAAGGACTTACTGCTCTAATAAAAGATGATTTCTGGAAACAATACTTTCTGACAATGGAAGAAAGCCAAAATCCTGTTAAAACCTAAATGGAGCAATAGAACTAAAAGTACCCTTTGAGTAAAATTTTACCATTTAAAATGAACTATATATTCAATCAAAATCTTGAAATGCTACTTAAAATGAAGCCTTTAGAAAGACAATGCTTTTTTTCTTCCATTTTTAAATCTTCAAAAATCAGGACAAAAAGTTATTTGTAATGTGCTGCTTGACTCCTCAGCTGCTGAACTGAAAACCTTATGCTAATTCATTATTTGTCTGAATAATGAACTGAGACTGAGATTACCTACTCTAGGTTGTGTATTTATACTGCTAGAGAAGCAGCAACCTTACTGTGTATTTAAACAATGTATAAAAGAGGGTGCATGCAAATAAAGAATGTCAGGTAGATATAAACCAGAAGTGGCTGGAGGAAGGGGACTATGGAGCTGCATCTTGTCTTATGGAACATTTTGCAGTCTGCTAAAAACTGTGTATTTTATTATCATTGAGGATGATGACTATTGTTGAAACCAGAAATATTGACATGGAAGGCTTGGATGTAACTTCTGCAAAGCAAGTATTACCAGAATGCATCCCTGGAAATAATGTTTTTTTGCAAGATTTCTCCCTTTAAGGTCATTTAGAAAAAATGCAATAAAACAGGTTAATTTTGAACTGAAATGCAACAACTGGGAAGAGCTGTCTTGCAGCCAATGCAAAACATTAAACCTGTGTTGAGGTTGAATGTTGAACAACACCAAGAGTTTGAAACTAAACTCTTTAGCTCACAGGTATGGAGCTATAGCAATAGACTGCTGGCACCAAACTCATTCATGTTTTGGATGTTTTAAATGTGGTTAGCCTCATTCTGTTAAACTGGAGGACTGTCTATACTGTTACTGGAAAGAGCACAGCACAAAAACCCAAATCCACAGCTTAACTTTTACTGCAGAGAACAGAGATGGTGTGGGAAGATGATGTGTGGCCAGGCACAGCAAAACATAGACAGCAATGCAGACATATAAATATGTGCAGTATGTAGGAATGCAAATTACTGTGGGTTCTGAAAAGATGAGGGTTTTTCTTGTATTGCTCATAGTATCTGGGGACTGAGTAATTCCAAATAATGACTAAATTTTATATTTTCTAAACTGAGGCAAAAGTTGGTATGAGATTTCTCTACATAATTGCTGTCTTCCTTAGCAAACTATTGCCATGAATGAATGACAGTATCATCTTAAAATTATACCAAAACATAGAAAACAATTTTTTACATAAATGGGATCATATGGTTTGGTGTGCAATAACTTCTAAATGAAAAGAAGACTCTTCCTAGGGACAGTCTTCAAGAATGAAGACTGTCCCTGAAGCCATGGCGCTGGTTGAGACAGCTAGCACGTGCAGTCTGGCTCTCCCCTCTTCCAGGAGCCAACTGTCAGATCCCTCTGGCAGGCTGGTGGAGAGCCCAGAGTAGTGTTTTACATCCCTCCCAAAGCCGAGTGCTCATCAGCCTGGGACAGCTAAGGTAACCTATAGGTAAGAGCACAACGGGCCGTGTTTCTTACCTTTGCTGCCTGTAGCTGGATTGGTCAGCTTGCAAAATGATGCCTTTCACTTCTGCCCCTTGTAGAAAAACTGCCTTTGGCTCTCCACCTTCCAGCTCTACATGGAGAATAAATTAAATGGTGCTCAAAAGAGATTCAGTTAAATTTAGGGTGGATGTGGAACTGAAATGCATGCTCATGCTGTCAGTGAAAATCCTGCTAGAAAGCAGAAAACTCAGATTGGTGAAGTTTAAATTCATACAGCTGGAGCTCTCTTGTATCCCTAAATGAAGTTTATTCCCCAGAGATAAATAAATATTTTTATATGTGGGCATATTCTTTCAGTAAAACTCTGATATTTTCTACATCTGCTTGCATGATCTGGTCCCCTGTAAGAATTTATGTAGAATAAGAATATCCAACATTTTGAATGAAATCTTCTTGTGTAATTTATTGTCTTCAAATTTTATTTTCCATAATATAAATTGGGCTGTTGACAGTTATAATAACAATGTTATTGTGTTGACACTAATAATAACAACAAATAATATTTTAAAGGGTGTGATAACTTCATTTAAAAATATAAATGGAGGTCACTTCTGAGAAGTTCTGAATTCAGGGTTTTGATTAAATTATATTACTTAATACATAATTTAACTTTTCTATACAAGTTTTAAATTAGTAATGTGGTTTTCAAGCTCTAGACGATTGATGATTTGTTTTGTTATGGGACCTCTGCAATGTAAGAGGTTGTTTAAAGCCATCAGTCTGTGGTCTATACTAAATTACGTCTTATTTCTGTGAATTTTACTGAACATATACTTGCAAATAAAAATTAGCTCTTAGCTATCAAATGTTGATAATTCATATTTGTTGAAGTAAACTGATTTTATAAAAATATCCAGTAGAATGTATACTTGGTACTTGTGCACAACCTGCACTCAATGTGGAAACAGGTTTATAAGTATTAATGTGATAAAATTTATGATGCCAATAACCTTTCATTTCTGCGAGTGTAAACCCTTGAGTTTTAAAATTGTTTGCTGTTAGAAACAAAATGAACTGGATGGAATTCTGCTTCAGACTCAGAAAAACATTTTATGGGATGGTTAGGGGGATTTTTAATTTTCCTCTGAGGACAGCACAATGACCGTAAGCATCAAGGTCTTAAGTAGATCTGGTTTACCTTCATTTGGCCCAAGTTTGCTCTAAGTGGCTACAGGTATATTAATGAGATGTATAGCTGTACTAATAAAACAGCTCTCATAGTTCCTGGCTGTGGCCCAAACCAGCTGGTACACTCACAGAGGAGACCCAGCTGTAGGACCTTCCAGGAACCATTCCCAGGACATGGACTAGATTCTTCTACCCTTTCTTCATGGGTGGGTAGGGAAGGGGATGCGTGTGGTGTGCACTGTGCATGGCTGTTTGCCTCAGGGCCAGCAAACTGTATCAGTCCTTCTGTGATTATGGCCAAGAACATTCAGCAAGGCTGAATAGAGCACTCTCCCTCTTGCTTATAGAAATCTTTGTGGGCAGGAACAATATATCAGTACCTTCTGGAAAAACACTGAATCAGAAATTTCTGTTATGCTCTAGAAAAAAAATCTGTGCACAGAACTTTAGCAGGGAAGTGTATTTTGTGGGGGTCTGCTCCTTAGCAGCTTATTTTCTCTCTGCTCTGCCCAAAGCCCCCTCTGAGAAACTGTGATGTATCTTTCCTTTGCCATTCTGGGCCTTATTTCACTCCTGACATGAGCTGGGACTGTTTCTTTGCAGTTCATGCAGAGCTAACACACCCCAGGATACTAGCCTGCAGAGTCTCCCATAAAGGTAGGTGGATAGACAGCTCCGTTTATCCCTCTAGCAGATGTAATGTCCCTTCCTAGTAGCTCATCTTACTGAAAATCATAGTTTTTTAACCACTTTTCATCCCTTTCAGAAGAAAGAGTGAAAAAAAGAAATCCTCAAATCTTACGACAGTAGTACTGTAGTGAGAAAAATCATGGATAACCATGAATTTTGTACATAAAATATTTACGGTGAAATCTAAGATTCTTTCCCCTGAGCTTGATTTCACATTAATATGTACCAAAATCAGGACCTGCAACACAGTCTATTGATGATTTCAGTCTCCCGAGGGTCTCCCGAGGGCACCAATTATTTGAGTTATGTTTGGCCTTCCAAAATAACCATCTGAAATTCATAATCTCTGGGACTAAGAGGTCAAAAATCATTTGGATACGACTGACAAAGGCATTTTCTTGTTGTTACTGTTTCTGGGATTAGTGTGGAGACATTTGTCTTCTGCAAACTTTAGTTCAAAGTGTTCTGCCACCTCATCTCTAGTCTGAATCTTCTTGTGAGGACACTAGTATCTCTTGACTGGACCTTAAAATTGAGACTATTCATGGCTACACCACCTTCTTTGGGGATCTTCCCAAAGCTGACAGGCTAAGTAGGGTAGGGCATGTTGGGAAACCTCTGGGGAGAGTCTGCGGTTGAAACTAAGGGCAATCAGAAAGTCAGTCACAGCATAGCTTTCCTGGGCTTGCGCTTAGTTTTTCATGCAGCTTCTCGTTTCTTGGTGTGACTGACGCAGCATCTGGTGACATGCCCAAGTTCAGCTGCCAGGTTTTTGGGTCACTTAGTGGTGTGTCAAAATGCTTTGCATCCACACTACCCTTGTCCTTACCACGTCATCATCATTGCATGGTAGACATTGTGCAAGCTGGTTGTGAGGCTTTTATTGAATGGATCCCCAAAGTATGGGGGCTGGCACTGTCCTAAGCTGTTGCATAATGGTGTGGTTGTACATCTCTGAGATATGTATGCTCTGCTTTTAGGGGTGTGTATGGGCAACACAAACAGCAAGCTTCTTCATCAACCTCCCGCTTGCACTCCTGTGGGCTGTGAATGCAGCCTTGAGGGATTGCAGGGAGCCCCTTTGGTGTGAAAAGTAAGAGTGGTTACATGTTTCTATTGATTCTACAAAGTTGGGCATCTTTCCAAATCTGTTGTTTCATGCCTTGGTTTCCCCCTGATTTAAAACATCATGCCCTTGTCTTAGGGAGGAGCTCTGAGAACAAAGGTACCAATGAGTGCAATATTCTAGGGTACCATTGCAATAGAGGCCATTAGTGTATTTCCTTTCTTCTATGTGAAAAGTCTAAGATTTCAGATGTCCTTAATTAATTTCTTGGCTTTTAAGTGTTTCACTTTGGAAATGATGTGAAAAGTAAGTACACCGTCATTTGGTGGTAACATTTATGTTAGAAAAGCACCAGCTAGGACTTGCTAAGAAATTATGGAAGGCCTAGTTTGTTCTTGTGTGTGCTGTAAATTACACACAAATGACATATGTCCACAAGACAAATAGTTTTTCACTTTTTGAATTTTTTTCAACACCATCAATACGGTGTAAATTTTGTTAAATAAAAGTTTTGAGTCTGTCTGCGTTTGTATTTTCCCAGGCTCTTTTAATGCCTGAGGGAATAATTTATAGGCCTATAATTTTGTGGGTTACTGTGTTATGACCATTTATAAATGTCTCCTTAGGGCACTAAAAGGGCCAAGAATATGTAAATACAAACACAAAACAGAAACAAATACCTGTAACATGAAGAAACCTACAAGGAGAGAGACCATATGGCCTAACAATTCAACTCCACTTAATGGCTTCATTCACCTCCAATTGAAATAAAAGCATGTTTTACTGTCGACCATGGTGAAAGAAGAATTGAATGCTAAAACCTCATATGTAATATGACAAACACCTAACTCTGTGTTTGATAGTATTCATACTAATGTATATTTTTTATTATTGGGCATCAGTTCTTTACTACTAAATATAACTCCTTGTTCCCCTTTCCCTCCAAGTATAATAATTAATATTTTGCCATACTCCTTTAGCTTTGGGCTGGGCTGATTAATAAGCTCAGTATGATTTTTTTATGTTGGAGTAGTTGAAGGGAACAGTTGGCTGGCACACCTGATGGGAGTCAGGCACTGTGATTCCAGTTCAGTGTTTATGGAGAGAGATATGTGCTTCCACTCAAAGAAATTGTAGCTTTGCTAGGCTGACCTGCCCTGTGGAAGCACACACCTTATTGTTCCAGAGAACCGAAGAATCAGTCATTGGGCAAAACATTTCTTCTCAGGGCATTTTTGCTTAATCTATGTCCAGTTCACGTCAGCTTCTGAACATTGGTATGGCTAGGGAGGAAAAAATGAGAAAATCAGCAATAAAAAAATCATATGCTAAAAACTTTTCCCTCCCTCTTTCTCAGGCTTGACTTCCCCTGTATTTGTTGGGGTTAAAGTCAGTCTGTTCCATATACTCTTGTCAGATGATAGGCAGACACAGAAGATCTGGGTCTGTGTCTTGTATATATAACCATTTTTTCTGCTGTGCTCTTCACATTTATTTTGTTCTCTTGCACTTTGCTTCTTACAGCATTTTGTCTGGTGCTGTTTGTTTCTTAATAATTTTTTTTGCTACTATTTTCTTCTTCATTTTTTGTTTTTGTTTGGGTTTGTTTTGGGTTTATTTTTGTTACGCAGCTTCTTAGTGTCTTTTATGTGGGTTCCTGTTGGTCATAGTCTCTCAGGTGTCTGCCTGTCTTGTGGAAAACCTGTGCCTTTTGGTTCTGCAGAGATGTCTCTGCTACAGTGTGGGTCCCCTGAGGACTGCAGTCCCATGGGGGTGTCCCTGCTGCAGGTTTGGTCACCTGTGGGCTGCTGCCCCTCAGGGGACTGAATGGGACCATGATCTCAAAGAGCTGGCTAATCACAAAGCCCCTCTTGAGGACTGATTTTTGAGCCATCTTGGGAATCTGGAGAGGTTCCAACTGACTGGAGGCTGGTGAATGTTGTCCTGATCTTCATGAAGGGCATGAAAGGGGACCCTGGAAACTATAGACTTGTCAGTCTTATTTCAGTGCCCAGTAAAATTATGGAAAAGGTTATTCTGGGAGGTATTGAAAAACACGTGGAGGACAACACAGTCCTGATTTCCTTTCATGACAAGGTAACCCACCCAGCTGGTCTAGGAAAGCCTATTGATGGAATCTTTTTGGATGTCATCAAAGCTTTTGATAGTCTCTCACTGTATCCTTCAGGACAGAATGTCCAGCTCACAACTGGACAAACCATCATGGGATGGGCAAGCAGCTGGGTCAGGGTCTGTCACAGAGGGTTACTGTCAATGGTGTGATATCAGACCTGTCACTGGTGGGGCTCCACAGGGCTCCATCCTCAGCCCTGGGCTCATCAATATCTTCATAAATAACTTGGATGCAGGACTCAAAGGAATACTAAGTAAGTTTGCTGTCAGCACTAAATTGTGAGGAACTGTTGACCCTCTTGTGGGCAGGGAGGCCCTGCAGAGAGACCTCGGTAAATTACAAGACTGGGCAATCACTAACCATAAGAAGTTCGTCAAGGGAAAGTGACAGATTTTGCACCTGGGAAGGGGCAACCCTGATTGTGTGCGCAGACTGATAGTAGGATGGTGGTGAGCAGTGTTGTAGAAAGGAGCCTGGGGGTCCTGGTCAATGGCAGGATGAACATGAGCCAGCAGTGCCCTGGCAGCCAGGAGGGCCAAGCGTGTCCTGGGAGCATCAGGCACAGCATCACCAGCCAGGCAAGGGAGGGGATTGTCCTGCTCTGCTCTGCTCTGCTCTGGGGCAGCCTCACCTCCAGTGCTGGGGGCGCTTCTGGGTGCCGCAGTACAAAAAAGGTATAAAGCCATTAGAGAGGGTCCAAAGGAGGGCGATGAGGGTGGTGAAGGGTCTGTAGGTGAAGCCTGGAGAAGACGAGACTGAGGGAAAACCTCATTGTGGTCTTCAGCATCCTCACGAGGGATAATGGAGGAGCAGACACTGATCTCTTTACTCTTGCGACCAGTGACAGGACCTGAAGGAATGGCCTGAAGCTGAGTCAGAGGAGGTTTAGCTTGGATGTCAGGAAAAGGCTTTTCACCCAGAGCATTGGAACAGGCTCCCCAGGGAAAGGGTCAGAACACCAAACCTGTTTGAATTCAAGAAGCAGTTGGACAATGCTCTCAGGCACATTGTGTGACACTTGGGATGTGCTGTGCAGGGCAGGAATTGGATTGTATGATCCTGATGCGTCCCTTCCAACTCAGCATGTTCTATGATTTATAGTTCTATGTGAGAATGTTGCTTCACATCACATCTTGTGAAGTTTCTCTCCACTGTGAAGGGAAAATTTCTGGTGTGTTTCTAATTCCTTTGGAATTAAGTTTCTGAAAATACATGGAATGGTATTTCCTTGCTCTTTAATTCTCCACTGTTAAAAATGAATAGGCTGCATGTATGTATAGCACACATTCAAAACCTATGGACTCTGAGATACTCCTGAGGCTGAGGCCATATGGACAAATGTCTCTTTGAAGAAAAGACATCTTTTCCTTTATTCCATAGGATTTTGTTAATAACTATCTGCAAAGGCTGTATAGGCCAAATGATGGGCAGTAACCCTGCACAGGACTAATGTCCTGGCTTTGTAAAGAAAAATAGTGGATGATTTAAGCTCTGTGATTAATTATTTAGTACAGTGTTTTTCTATGAGGAATCTATGAAAGACAGTTAATGAAATCAAGGCTTTGCTTAGCTTATGTTTGCCATACATGTCTCCCATCTTTTCTGCAGAAACTGAAGATCCAGAAATGGAAAAGGCCAAAAATCACTGCTTTGGGCCATTCTTCCTCTTATTACATCTGAGTTTTTCAAATAAATCTATTTGAACTGGTTCAGGAGGCTGTGTGAGAAAGTTTAATGGGGCTGAGGCAAACAGTCCTACCTTTTTCCCACCAGAGAAAACTTTTACTAAATGGTAAAAGTTTTTCTTTTAGAAAAGAAGTGATGTAATCAGGAAGCTTTTTCAGCCACACTGATGGTTTGCAGAAGGGTAGGTGCCATATGAACAATGCTGCATGAGCCTTGAAACCTCCTGGCAAGGGAATCAGTTCTAAATGAAAAATCCTTGCCAAATGCACCCTGTCATGTTTTCCATCACTAGAACTGGATATTTGTGTATAATTCCTGTGGGATTGGAGGATGGTAATGTATACACACAGAAAAAGTTCAATTTCAAGTAGCTGCTAACATCCAGTAAACAATATGTTCCAAATTCCTTTCAAAGAATATACCAGATGGCCTTGTGACAGTCCATTTTTAACATCATAAAATGGGGAGAATCTAGGCCCTTGTTCTATGGGGTATTGTGACCAAGGCAGGCAAAACACACAAAACTGCTGTTGGTCCTGGAGAGGAACAGAGTGGCAGGGACACTCTCAGAAGCACTTGAGATGCACCTGTAAGTTCACTGACTTTTAAAAGAGAAAATAAAATCCCTGCTCAAGGCTTCTGCAAAGCTTGACATACTTGTGTTTGTGTTTACGTATGTTCACAGTGAGCAGAACTTTTGGTCAGCCGCATGGCAGCATTGAAATCCCTATCATCAACGCTGAAGTTACAGAAGAAAATTCCTCAGTGTTTAACTCACATTTTGTTTCTCGACACAGCAGAGGCCATAAACATCAGCCACCAAACACACTGCTGCTCCTCCAAACACACTGAATTCCCTTCTGGCTTTGAGAGCATATGGAAGCATGTGGTCAGCCCTTCTTACCCTTAGACAGCCTTTTGCTCACTTGCCATTAATGTCATCAAGCAAAGGAACTGCTCACTCTTCATTTAAAGAGAAAAGCATGTGATGGGCCATACTTGAGAACTGAAATATTTATCCAAGAGCTTATGTAGTACTTCTGGATGTTAAATAAACAGACTTCAAAGATACTGAGAGTAACTTAAAAATCATGACTTGACGCATCATAAAATGCCCCATGCTTTCCCTTTGGACTTTGAACTTTTAGACATAGGGGACATTTAGGCATTTTTTAAACCTCAGCATGAGAAACTTCCTGTTGTGCCCAAGTCACCTAACCTGTGGCTTCATTTTAACCACATCAGGACAGTCTTCCAGGATATCTTTCCAATCAAGGAGTGTATTTGGAGGCCTGTAGAGGGACATTCTGTCTGCTTAAATTCTGGAGAAAGGATTAATGTCTTGGGCATACAAGCTGTGTGTTTAAGGTAAGGACTGAATGCCACTCTTGTAAACCATAAACTAAGATTCTCCATGAGCTTTGATGATGAGAAAATTATAATGTACTGGAATATTCTTGATAAAAACTTGTGAGTTGCTAACACTATGAAAGAGAAGATGAGAACAACCATACAGTTTTGTTTGGGTTACTTAGGGCCCTTTAATTTCTACAGTTGTAAATAGAGTTACCTTATCTTCTCCTTACCTTCTCCTTACCTTCTTATTTTTTTCCTTTACTCCTCCTTACCTTCTTCCTCAATCAAAAGTTATGATTAAAAGTTTTGTTATATTACTATTGACTACTACTAATTGTCAAACCATAAATAGTACTCAGAAGTAGTTGCATATATGGCTACCACTGTTCTTAAGTTGATTTTCCAATACTTTCTCAAGCACAAATGGTGAACTTGTTTGCATTATTGCAGTGTGCCTATAGAGCAGCAAGACTGTTACGGACTGCACCTACCACACTGAATGGACACACTGGATTTTGTGTGTTCTCATCCCTTAGGATAATCTTGCTATTGAGAATCTTATGGAGCACCTGCTAGGAATTGGCAATGCAGTTTTTTCCCAGTTCTCACAACCTTATTTGGCCCTTATGCAGGTAAAACAGGAACGTAGTCTTCTGAATCCTATCCATTAACTTCACTAGGTGCTTCTCCCCTCTGCATGGAGGCTAGGATGAGCATTTTAAAGATCTTATTTAAAGATCCTCTTTAAAGATTATCACCTTTAAGATGATCTTTAAATAAGATCTTTAAAATTATCTTATTTGTGATTATGAATGTGTGTGACAGATGTTGTTTAGCTAACAGCAAAGAGTAAAGGTAAGAAAGGAAGTTTTCCCATCACTTATAACAGAAATGGCGAAGCTTGAGTTTTGTGAAGAGAGATCATGACTTCTTTTTTTTGTTGTTTCTTTGTTTTGTGGTTAGGAATTTTTTCATGTTGAAAATTAATCATTTGCATTGCATAACTGTTTTCAGTCCCTGATCATCCGGGCAATATTGGAGGCAAGCAGCTTCAGTCATTACTCTTGCTCTTTGAAAAAGGAAGTAATTTCTGTGGGGGAGATATAGTTTATTTCATAAAAGCTGTCTGTAATGTTAGCTACTATCACTGTTAATATTGTATAATTGCCCCACACAATCACAGAATCATTTAGGTTAGAAAAAACATCTGAAATCATCAAGCCCAACCTTTGACTGAACACAACCTGGTGTGTTCATTGACGCAATCATAGACAGCATTAGTTGTCATGTCCAATGGCTGCTTGAATGCTTCCAGAGGTGTTGAGTCCACCATCTCCCCAAGGCAGCTCATTCCTATACCTGATGACCCTTTCGAAATTCATCCTGAATCTCCCTTGGGACAGCTTGAGGTAATTTCCTCTTGTTTTGCTGCTGGTTGCCTGGAGAAGAGGCTGACCCCCACCTGGCTATAACCTTCTTTCAGACACTTGTGGAGACTGATAAGGTCTCCTCTGAACCTCCTTTTCCCCAGGCTAACCCCCCCAGCTCCCTCAGCTGCTCCTCACAGCACTTGTCCTTCAGACCCTTCACTGGCTCTAGTCCTTCTCTGGACTTGCTCCAGCATCTCAGTGTCTTTCTTGCTCTCTGGGGCTCAAAGCAGTACTTGAGGTGTGGCCTCACCAGTACAGGGGGACAATCCCTGCCCAGCTTCTGCTATCAGCACCATTGCTGATCCAGGCCAGGATGCCATTGGCCTTCTTGGCCACCTGGGCACAGCCTGGCTCATGTTCAGCTGCTCTCACCAGCACCCCCAGGTCCTTTCCAGCCACTCTGCCCCAGCCTGTGGCACTGCCTGGGGCTGTTGTGACCCAAGGGCAGGACCTGGCACTTGGCCTTGTTGAACCTCACACCACTCAGCCCATTGATGCAGCCTGTCCAGATCCCCCTGCAGAGCCTTCCTGCCCTCCAGCAGAGCAAGGCTCTCCCTCAACTTGGTGTCATCTGCAAACTGACTGAGGGTGCACTCAATGCTCTTGTCTAGATCATCAGTGAAGATATTAAACAGGGCTGGCTCCAACACTGAGCCCTAGGGAACACCACTTGTGACCAATTGTATTAATATCCATTTATCTCCTCTGTCTGGGCCCTGCCGTCCCACAAGATTTTAACCCAGCAAAAGGCGTATCTATCCAAGCCTTGGCTGCCAGCTTTTCCAGGAGAGTGCCATGGGAAACAGTGTCAAAGGCTTTACTGAAGTCCAGGTAGACAACATCCATGGCCTTTCTTGCATCCACCAGAAGGGTCACCTGGTCATCAAAAGAGGTCATGTTGGCCAAGAAGGACCTGCCCTTCTTAAACCTGTGCTGAGGCCTGGTCCCCTGGTTGTTCTGTATCTGCTGCATCATGGCTCTTCAGATGATCAGTTCCATAACCTTCCCTGGCAATGAGCTTGGGGTGAAAAGCTCAACCAAAGGATCCTTGCATCCTTCTATCCCTTCTTTTGGATGGGCATCGCAATAGCCAACCTCCAGTCAACTGGGACCTGCCTGCTTAGCCAGGACTCATGATAAAGGATGGAGGGTGGCTTCGTAAACTCTTCTGCCAGCTTCCTCAATACCCTCAGGCAAATCCTGTCCAGCCCATTAGAACTGTGGGTGTTTCAGTGATGCAGCAGGTTACCCTTCCTGACAGTGTTCCTCTGCATGTCCATAAAGGATGGAGATTTTTTCCTTGTCCATCTTTATGTTGTCAATATATTTGTAAAAAAAACTTTTTTATTACCTTTCACAGCAGTGGCCAGATGGAGTTTTAGCTGAGCTTTTTCTTTCTAATTTCCTCTCTGCATGGTGTAGTGACATTCTTGTACACTTCCTGAGTCACCTGCCCCTTCTTCCAAAGGTCATAAACTGTGTTTTTTCTCTGAGTTCCAGCAAAAGCTCCATGTTCAGGCAGGCCAGTCTTCCTCAACAATTTGTTTTTCACCATATAGGTATGGCCTGCTTCCATGTTCTTTTAAGATTTCCTTCTTTAAGTATTTTCAGTCTTCCTTTGTTTCTAGGGACTGTTTCCCAGGGGACTCTCCAAGGCAGTTTCCTGAACAGCTCAAGGCCACCCTCTGGAAGGTAGAGGTTTTGTTGGTCATCTTTCTTAATTTGGTAAGAATCAAAACCTGTCTTTTTGTGGTCACTATGCCCAAGACAGCATCTGACCAGCATGAACAGCTAAAGTCTATTACATTTTCCCCTACATGTCACACTGTATCCTTTGATTTTGTTCATGACTTCAAACTCAGAAGTAAAAAGCAGGATCTAACAGGGGTGAAATTCCACTAACCTGGAGAAAAACTTCTTTTGAGCTTTATGAATAAAAGTTGAGTTTCTATTCTAATTGGTAGAAAGCATTGCCTTGCCCTAAAAAACTTGTGAACTGAAAAAAAGAAAAATTTCCACATTTTAAAATACGGCATCAATCTTTTTGACATATGAGCAGAAAAGTTCATCACACTTGTAGTTTTATTAGTTATGCAAGCAGTTTAGCTTCTCTTGACAAGATTACAAGAGTGCCCTAACATGGTTCCAACACTAATTTAGATATAGCTATAAATTTGTGAAGCCATTTTGATGCATGTGATAATACTTTGCATTTTATCAGGGACTGTTATCTAAGCCAGAAGACTTACAAATATTAATAAAGCTTTACAAAATTCCTGTGAAGTAAGTATAATAAATATAGTGATGTTAAGTTTAGATGAAAGACTATCTGAAATGCTAAGCAATGTGCCAGTACAATAAGCCAGTGCTGGATTTAGGAATATAGGTCTCCAGCAAATGCTCTAAGCCTTTGGGCTGCACTGGATGACAGTTCACTGGAACGGTAAATGAACTTACAGCAGTCCTAACACATATGGAAAAGATGCCTTAATGTTCTCTGTCAGCAAATTGCAAGGCAGGAAGTCAGCCACACTGGAACTTACCAGGAAATTTGATGCTGGAGCAGTTGGCTTCAGTAATGCAAACTAATGATACTTGATGTGGCATTATATGAGAGGGTTCTCCAGCACAGACAGAAATAACATGATTGTTTTGAGAGTAGGAGAATCCCATCTTGGGAAAGTCAGTTGAGTATTCAGGCTTGACTTTGAAGCCTTTGATGAGAGAATCATGTCTGGTCTAATCTCTGAGTGACAGGTTCATAAACGCACACACTACAGTTGATACACTAATGGTCACATTATGCTCTGCTGATTTACTTTGCCCTGCTCATTTAATTTCTTTAGAAATTTCAGTCCAGAGATGAAAGAGAAAAATGCATAATATGTTGTAAGGACCAAAAAGAAATTTTCCTTGCAACTCTCTTTTTATCAAGCAAGGCACCAGGAAACTACTGCAGCTCATGTAACTTAAAGAGGCCATGCAGCATGACAGAATCTACTCTTGTAGATGAAAATCTGTTCATGTCAATGGGAGGTAAATGCAGATTAGCAAAGATGCAATGCCACTGAGAACTGCAGGCCCCTGTCTTCAGTCCCTTTGCTGGTCATATCTCTGGAAATTGTTTGCTACCAAATATGACTCCCTATCCTGCTCTATGTGATGTTGTGAATGGTAAGCAGAAGAATAAGTGGCTTCACTTCTTGCTGGGGAATTTTTCCAGAGAAGGATGAAGCAAGTCTTCAGGAATTGCAAACTGATGGGGAAAACAAGGGCTGCTATGATGATGTACTGATGCTCCTACTGCTGGCTGCCGCAGCAGCACTGGAACTCTGGGCAGCTGGGCAGGAATCGGGGTGATGAGCCGTGTTAATGCAAAGCAATGCTTTGACTGACCTCTCTGGCTGCAGGCCACTGATGATCTGTGCATCTAGCTGTCTAAAAACCTCTCTTTGTAGCTATTTATAACAGATGGTAATGAACATTACTAAGACCATCATAATAAATGTTTGGAATCTTTATTTATGCCACTTCCAAACCTAATAAATTTGTAGTGATAGTTTCATTTCAGGTCCCAATGGAAAATCATCTCTCTTTAATATCTCTGAGCTTATTTCTTGGTACATGCTTTTCTTTTACAGAAGAGAATGTAAAATTTTTAATCTTGCTTTCATGGGCAAGTCGGTCTTGCCAATTTCACAGACATAAAAACTACTTTCCCATTGATGAGTAAAACCAAAATTGTGTAGCTCTTCTATCTCTACAATTGAATTTTCTCATTTTCAAATGTCCTCTCTTGTGTCAAAAAGTTAGCTACAATAATTCAGGGATATGTTATGGTGTGAAAAAGGGCTCTGGGGTGTGAGGCTGATTTACCTCCAGCAATGCCACTCTCTTGTTTAGTGGCCAGTGGTGTGAGACCTTCCAGCTTAGTATGTCTGAACATCCCCTGCTCCTTTTTCACTCAGACCCCACACACTCCTTCCCCCACATTAACAAAAAAAGGGTTCCTATTGATTAGGCATAAAGGGGCACTCCAAGAATAAAAGTTTATTTGTGCTTGTTGAGAGAAAAGACAATAAGTAGGAATCCACTTGATATTCTATGCTACTCTTCTCTCTCTCTCCACAGCACTACCATAGCATGAAAAGAACTAAAAGTCTCCATATAGAGGCACTGGTCTCCCCTACAACCTTGGTGGGAACTGAAAATACATCTCACAGCTGATAATGGGTTTGGAAGCTGTTTTCTGTTACAGGAAAATGCACTGCTCCTCCTCAGCCCTTCATCCATTTTGGATCTGTTAACTGACCAAGGGAGTTGCATTCCTTTTTGACTTGGATGTCTGGAAAACCTTCACCTTGGTCTACTACTGCATGACTCTGAGGTAGCAGCCTGTACTTTTTTTACATGCCGTTGTGGCCATAAAGTCTTATCAAATATTTGATCTTGGCTGTCTATTGTAACTGTCCCCAAAAGAACAGTCTACTAAATATATTCGGCTATAAATCTAAATTATGATTATGACACTAGAAAATTGCCTTCAGCTGACTAGGTCAGATCAGCAGATAAGTTGTGATGGTTTTTACATGTATTTTATGTTGGACAACTGTATACTTTGGATTCTTGTTGCAATGAATCCAGACACAGCCAAAAAATAAATGGATTTGGATTAGATAATATTTGTGCGAACCCTTTGTGCTGTTTTATCCACCTCTTTAGGTGATTACATGCATGGTGTGGTCCTAATGATGTGTAAGGTACTCTGTTCTTCAAGGCAGACTGTCCTTATATGCACTCTGTGTATCTTGATGATTTGCGGATCCATCTTGCTAGCAAAACATTTGGTCCCATTCTTTGTGCTCTTGGGAAGTCAGATGGATAACAAACAGCTTGCTTTGCTTGGTGCTCTTGAGCTCTCATTGCACTTGATGTCTCAGCCAAGTTACATTTAATTTCCAATCTGTGTGGAGCTATGAGAGCTGAGCACAGGACATCAGACACTTTTGTTCATCCTTAGGCTGTCTTTGGTCCCTAGGTCAATGCTGGGAGTGTAGTGAGACTCACACATATTCTGTGCAGGGCGTCTGAAACCTTCCTGGAACCCAAGGAATGGGTCCCCCTAAGGATCCTTTTAACCATTTATAGGCACTGTAAGACTGCATTAAATGTTGCATGGTGTATAAGAAAACATAATAACTTTCTCTGAGCTCTGATTATCCCAAGTAATGAATCACAGAGCAGTTGCAACTGAAAGTGTATTGTAATTTGGAATAATTTGCTTAATACTAACAAATTTATATAGCGAATTATGAAAAAAAAGACACTTTCTATCCCAAACTCCTTTGTTCAGGAAGGTTCTTTATAGCAGTTTGTAAACCAAAATAATATGAAAACTTTGTCCCATGGGCTAATTACCAAAATTGCATCAATAACAAAGAGAGAAACAAAAATGGCATGCAGACACAGATAGATGCAAGTCTTTGCGTATGAAAAGTAACAGAGATAGACAGAGCCTTGAAATAAAGACAAGAAATAGTTTTTACAAGGAAAATACATTTTAGTAGTGTAAACTTGCTTTAGAGAAGACTGGGATAGGAAACAGAAAGGCAGAAATAGGAAATCCTGCTCTGTAGCTGTCTAAGTTTGCAGACTTCCAAAATGTAGTTGCAAAGCCTACAGTGGTTTTAATGGATTGCAATATCAGAGAATGTGTAGAAATAAGAAAACGTAGAAAATTAGGAAATAGGGAGGTTTCAGAGGGTTATTTCTCTCATACAAGGCAAGGTAGTAGATTTAAGTATAAGACAAGGGATGTGAAATTTGTTTCAACAGATAATTGTTTCACTTTTGTGCTGTGGTTTTCTAACTGAAGTAAAACCCAAGTCTAACACTGGCAGGGGGGACAACATCCTGGTTCTCTCCAGGACAGGGTTAATATTTGCAGTAACCAGGAGGGGGCATGGCCAGGATCCAGACCTTATTCTATAGCACCTCATCTCTTTTTCTGGAAATGGTGGAGGGAGTCCCTTCCAAGTCAGGGTATGGAGGGCCAGCTCTTTCTGGGTTCCTCAGGGTGTAGTGGTGAGCATTTGCATGAGAATGAATTGCCTCTCATGCTTTTTTGTTATTGTTACTGTTACTGTTCATTTTCTTATCCCACTGCAGATTCTAGTGTATTGTTCTTATCTCAACCTGTGATCTTTACCTTTGGTGCCTCCAATTCTCCTGTGCCTGCCTCCAGGAAGGGAGTGGGGGAGGGAGGAGTGAGCAGTGCTGCATGGTTTGGTGTGGTTTCAGTGGGAACTAAGTTGGAGAGTACCATTCCTAAACTATGACAAAATATTAATAAAAATGGGTACAAGAGTGCTAGTTTTTAGAACTTAACCAGCCTTATTATTGAGCAAAGAGTGAGACTAAAAAATTAGAGGAAGAAAACTACTCTGCTGTTCCAGAGGAAAGTTTAGCAGCATGACAGAGCAGTTGACAAGATGGAATAAAATATTTGAAGGGATAAACAAAAGATAAAGAATGAAAGAATAATTAGTATCAATACTCATACTCTGAACAGAATGCCAGAGCTTATCATTGGCAGTAATGGAAACAGAGGCTGAGTCCTTTAAGGAAGCTGACTCTGCAAAAACTAACAGACTAGAAGGCCTTATGAAATAGAGAGCTAGGAAAAGTAATGCAAAGCAAGAAGGAGATACAGCCATGAAATCAAACATTAAATGTGGAGGAGAAATGTTAACAATTACATAGTGAAGTCAAGAGTGTAAAAGATAAGAAAAGCAATACTGGCAAATGAAATGAGTACCCTGAGATTAAGATAATAGAATTTTCAGGAGAGTGGATAATAGATGAGAGATGAGAAGTCTGTAAAGGAAGTAGAAGGGCCTCTAAGAGCAGCTTGGATTTATTTACTGCCAGAAAAGTTAAAAATTACTAAAATCTCTTCTAAAGCTCTGCCCCTACAAAAGCAATTTAGCACAAATAAAGAATCTAGCCAATTACAGAACACTTGAACTATTATATAACAAACTCTCTTGACTCTTAGAGTGACATAATTGTTAGCCTGTCAGTTCTTTGGGAAAGAGCAGTTGACTTGCTTAGAATGTAGGCCTAGCAAGATGCAGGATGTTACAGTCCTTTCCTTACTGTAAGAGTGGATCTTTTGTGACAAAATCAGTTGGATTTGGCTTCTGAGTTTTGGGTATTGGTCAGTTTAGTTTCATCCCTCAGGGCTGTGAGGCAGTCCTACAACTCTTGAGCAGTCACTTCCATCTCAGTAGGGAGGATGGGTCAGACACAGACTTCAATGACAAGAGGTATTCCCAGCACCATGTTGCTTGGATGCATTTCCAGAGAGCCTACCTGCTGGTGGAGCTCTTGTTTCTAGTCTTTAGGAATAAAGCAGTGGGTAGGCAAGAAACTTGTGTTTAGCCAAACCACAATCACTTTTACTCTGGAAAACACTAGACAGTTACAAAACAACATCCTGTACATACCCTCCTCCCCCGCTTAGTGTGATCTCATCTCTCCTGGGAGTCATGTTTTGGACAACATCTTTCCTGACTTTTCATCATGCATGTGGTAGTGGTTTGCCCTTTTTACTCACACGATCAACTTTTATCATGGTCTCTGTCATTCTTTTGCTCACATTCTTCAACTGGGAGTGGTGTACTTTGCATACTCTCCACCCTCCACTGGCTCCTCTACATAATTTGTCAAAGCGATGACTTTACTGGTAGAAAACACACTTTTCCAGTAAAAAAAAAGATTATCAGAGACCAATGGATCTTGGCTGCTTTCTTAAGCAAGCAAGGATATGAGTAAATTATATGCCAGAATGACACTTTCCAAAGGAGGAGTCATTCCTGTGATAATGTGGATGGACTCCAGTGCAGAAGTACACTTTCAGTCTCTAAAAAAGGAGGAACATGGTCATTTCAGTGCAAGTATGACACACTGCTGCACCATAAAGTTTTTTCCCCACAACCCACCTGTTTTAGAGGTACTTACTAACAACCTCCTGATGTATTTACAAATGGTGCTTGTCAATTTCTAACCCACTTTGCTGTTCAGGTTGTTTCCAAGTCAATGGAGAAGATGATGAGCTCTCATGTACTCCAGAGACCAGGCTTTGTCTTGCACTGTCAGTATTGTAATAATTTCTTTTATTGATCTTTTTTCATCTCAGTTTGACTTCTTTTCTTTCAAAGTGTTCAATTTGTAGCTAACTTAAATCTTCTCAGATTGTCTTGGTCCAGATCATCATGAAGATGGATTTGCATCACAGAGAAAAACTGCTACTATGTTTGGCTTTAGCTGAGATCCTTGCTGAATCTTTGCGAAGAGAGGCCAAGGATTTAATTTATCATGGGACTGAATTCTTTTGTTACCTCTTGCATGGTCTGGTCTCTGCTCAACAGAGGACTCCACCCAATGCTGAGTCTGGCAGTGTTTCCAAGCAGCAGAACACTTGCATCAAAGAGAAAAGGGGGAAAAAGCTCTTAAAATGTTATTTCAGTTTTCCCTTGTAAATGCCACCATGGGAATAATTTACTGTGATGATCCAAGCATGCTGTTTTGCAGTGGTATTTTAGAACTCCACTGTGGAATTGGCAAATAGATGATTAAACTGTCCTAAATTGAGATGAATGGACTAAAGCTGGAAATCTAGAATAGACTGATGCAGAGGAAGGCAATGAAGAAGATAACAGGTGAACATCTTTCTCCCATAGCATTATTTTACTTGTTAAATACTGCTGTGCTTTCACAGAAGAATGTTTGGTAAAATACGTGATTTCAGTGGAAAAAAAAACCCCAAATATTGTTTTGTTATCTTTCATCTTTTGGCTTTATGGGGTTTGTTGTCTGCTAGAAAGGACACAGGAATTTTTTGAGTATACAGGAAAGAGTGCCTTTTTTCTGCTCAGCTGGGAAAAGGCTCCAGTAATGTTGGTCATGTGTGGTAGAAAAAGAAAATATGTAAGTACTTATTTCATATTTGGAGACCTATTCAAATTCTTTTGTTCTAATACATGGACACTTCTTTCTCCTGTCTTTTCAAAAATGCCATGGAGGCCTCTTTTAGCTGCCTGCCAGATTACAGATATTTGAGCTTAAAGGGACTTTAGGGGAAAGAAGAGCTGAAACTGGGGAAAGAGTATTATAAATAATTCTGCCTCTAAATCAGTTTTGTCTCAGACATATTTTTGTCTCTATTAAATTGACTCTAGTGCCATTCATGACTAGACCTGAGTTTGGTAATTTTCCATGGTGAAAGCTAAGATGGATAACTTTTTAACAGCTGTAACAAAACAAAAGTGATTCTGTTGCATACATCTGGATGAACTGAAATCCAGCTTTCCAGTCAATCCATTCTCCTGCTATTTTGAGAAATAATCATGCTGTCTTATTTAGGATTATTTTAAATACTCTAGGCTTATTTGCAAGAAATATTATTCCCTGATTTAGAACTCTTGCAGGCCTATTGACTTATATGGAGAGCGAGACTCATTGCCCTTCTCAAAGGTATGTAAATAGCAGCTGTCAGTACAAACATGACTGCAAAGAACCTTCCTTTGGAGGCCATACATGAAGGCTGGCTGTTTACTTACTGCTGGAAGGAAAGTGGCTAATGTGCTCCCTGCAGGCACGGGTAAAAGCCAGTCTGTCACAACAAGGCATCTCCCTGTCAGGGCGTTTGAAGGGATATTTGATCCAGAAGTGCATTTTGCCATTTTCATAGGTTATGAAGCCTGCTGAAGGCAGCAGAGGAGCTGAACTCTTTTTGCCATATGTAAAGTCTTTGTTGTGTGGGGTGTGTAGGTAGTAGAGGATCACAGGCTGCTTGTGAGGTACACCATAAAAGATGTTCTGTGATATACTGTGCTGAACCAAATTTCTGACTAGACAGAATAACTGAATTACTTCATTGGAAAATATGTCCAGCTGGCTTTTGGTCTTATAGGCATTTGGTCTTATAGGATCTCTTGTAAGATTATTGGCCCAGTCTGAGAAGAACTGTGTACTTCTAATCAAGCAGATAGGAAATCCGAGCATTGCATACATGATAGTATCAAGCCATGGCAGCACCATATCAAGGACAGGAGATAGATGAAACATTTGATGTCTTACCTAGGAAGATGTCTTTGAAACTTACCTGGTGGAATCAGATATCATGGAAGATTCTTGAGAAGGCAGTGAAAGCTAGATTTTATTCACTGCTCCTTTTAGCAGTGCTATGGGGGAAAGTGGACAATTAAGTGTTTTCTTCTTTTTTTTTTTTAAACAACATCAGTACTTCCAAAAAACACCCATGAGTTAGAAATTGACTGGATATTCAGAGAAGAAACAAGGAAAAGAAAATAAGCTGATTTATTTAAATAGCAAATTATTTTAATTGCCCATTGGATACACACAGTTGTCACCATAAATATAGTGATAGTTCCTAGTGCTGATAATAGTTTGTTCATTTGTGATGTATTGTACAGTCCATAGTATTGGTAGAAATCATGTTTATGTCTTGGTCCAAGCAGCCTTGTAGAGATAGCAAGCACATGCTGCTGGCTAGAGAGAAAAAGGTGGAGTGTGAAATGGTATTGCAGAAGCTGACAGTACGACTCCTGCATAGGTAGCAATCACAGTTAAGAGGAAAAGCAGCTCATGGAAAGTAATCCACAGGTCTTTGTGTGAAATAGACTTCAAAATTACAGTGCTTTGCCTCAGCCTATTTTTCGTGTGTTCACAGGGTTTGCTTTCCTGTTCCAATGCACTCTGCTTGGCCAGCCTCCTCTTTCCATTTCAGCAGGGCATTGCCTCTCAGGGCTTCTGCCAATATCAGTGCGTACATATTAGTGGTTGCTGCTACTCCTACCCCATCCATAGAACCTTCAGCTGGGTTAAAGCTGGAGAGTAAAGGTTGAGGAAAATCCCACACACACTTTTTACCTGAAGGGCAGTGATAGCACAGCCTGGTATAAACCAGGTACTTGAGGGCAGGCATCTGTGATAATATGTGTCTCACAGGTTTGCTAGAACAATCCCTTCTCTACATCCCTGTTATTTCCAGCCCTCAAAATGCTCTGCAACATTACAGAATCAAAAAGGTGTGAACAAAATGTGACAGAGAAACTACAGATTCTGTTGAATTCTTCAAGTTTTGAATCTTTCTCTCAGAAATGACCTCTGAATTTTTTATGTTTATTTTCTGCCATTTTCAAGTCCCTCTCTTTGTTGTCAGCTTATCTGTATGTGGAAGTGAGCCAATGAGTTGTCCATTCTTTGTAGGTCTGTGGCTGAAGGCAATCCTCCTAGGCTGGGAGTTCTTCCTTTCTGTGTACGCGTTTCATTTTTCATCATTCTTTCATCATACTGCATTACCCCGTGCAGTAGTACTTATTTTCGAGGTTTTCTTTTAGAATTTGGGAATCTGAATAGCCTTAATATATATTTTATAAAATAAAATAAATTTCCGTATTTTCTTCTGCTTTATTGATTTAATTGATTTCCTTTCACTGTCATAAAATTATTATGTTCTACATTCTATGTAAAAATTATTAACAAAACTCTCCATGGACCTTTCACTTCCACATCCCTAAGCAATTACTTCTCAGACAATTTTAGAGTGTTTTAGATAACAGCAATCTTAAGTAAAAAACAATATGTAAGGATTAAAATTTGAAAATATGTTGGCATCAGTGTGGAATGGGAGGTGGTAAAAAATTGGAAACTAAATAAATTAGTTTGGAAATTAAAGAGAAAATATTTAAATTATTCAAATAAAAGTAGAAATCAATTTGGAAGGAAAGGAAGGAAATCAAAAAGCTTTTAAAAAGTAGACTGGAACCTGAATACAGAGTTATCCTATCCTTTCTAAGGAGATAAGTACTTATGAATAAAAAGATAAGTGTTTATGAAGAAAAAGACTGGCAAAACCTTACAAAATTTAGCCTTGGTTGTTGAAATACAAAATTGTTTCTATGAATGTGAATGACAATTGAGAAGAGTTACACAGCAGTGCCACCTGGCATGCTCCATTTGGGGACCAAATTAGGGAATAGGCCTTGTGTTTTCAGTTTAGTGTACTTGTGGTGCTGTTATGTATTTTCTCCATGGATAGGGAAGATATTCCATCCTTGGTGATGTCAAGCCAGGCTTTTTAATGATTACTTGATATCTGTGTTGCAAAACAGCTTTAGATCATTAAGATAAGCCAGATACTTTACCAAGAAACACGCATGTGGCTTTTAATTTTTCTCTGAAATTGTCTCATCACAGACAGACCACAGCTACAATATAAACATCTCTCAATGCTTCTTGAAAATACAGCACAAAGCGGTCAATTAACTACTGTAGGGTAACTGGAAGGAATGAGTTCACCTGTTTCAAAATGTAATTAGAAAGCAGAAAAAACAACATCAGTGATGGCTCTGACATTTCAAAAAACCTGTGTAGATTATCTCAAGTGATAATGCCAACAGAGCACAGTCTCAACAAATTAAAGCTTGCTCTTAAATGAGTGGCCCAAAACAAAGCACTTTTAGAATTTATCAGTAGAGATGGGGCCATTTTGGGCACCTCTCTCAGGTCCTTGTAATCTGGGATCAGATCAGAACAAGCAATCAGATTTTTTGCATCACGTATTTTTTAAATTAAACTTAATATAGACTATAAATGAGTGCTTTCATTGTGACCTGACAGCCCAGCCCAGGCTTATGTTAAGAAAACTGAACAAATGCAAGGTAGTCAAGACGTAAGTGTAATCTTTAAGTGGTAATCACCTTTCATTTTCCATTCTATTTATTAACAGTTCCTGCTTAAAGGAAGAAAACAAGCTGTGATTTAAAGTCATTACCTCAATGCTTATAAAAGTCCTGATGTACTGCATGTGCAACCAGTAAATATTGGTCAGCTAAATGTTCACCATCTGTTCTATTATCCTCACAGTAAATAATCACTGTTGCAGCATTTAAATAAAAAACATGCTTAGAAAACTGTGCTTGTTTTAAGACAGTCCAGCTCATCACAGTTCACTTTAGCTCATCACACTGCTTCACAATTTACCTACATGTTTTCCATCTGGGAATATTATGAACAAGTAACAAAACAGGTGTGCATGCACTTGGGGCACCAAAGAACATTTTTAAACCTCAGGAGTATATCTGCTTATGTTAGTTAGACTTTCCATAGTATTTTATACAACCAGTAATGATGAACTGTTTGGTGATTGTGACAGTGCCAGAAAGAAAAGCAGCAGCCTTTCTATGGACTGCACAGGAACTCAGTTCAGGCTCAGTCACCTCATCCTGAGACCCATGCAGTTTATACTGGATCCATTTCATAGTTTAAGGTAAGTATTAGTGTAGTCACTACCACACCAATATGATTTCATTATCTTACATGTCCAATCCTGCCAACAACTGCATATCTAACCTTACACCGGAGAAGACAGAATTTATTTTTAAACCCACTTTCAATTTTCCAGTAATTTTGATTTTTGGCCAGTTTGAAATGTTAGGAATAAGTAATTGGGAATGAATGGTTAAGATTATGAAATGATTGTGCTTTCAGTCCATAGTGTTTTTAGCCTTAGTGTGAATTAGCCTTAGTGTTTACAAGAGACTTGAAAAGTTAAACCTACAAAGCTTTACAGTGAATTGCACTGTTTGTGTAATTCTCTGAGGAGGAAAATGTTTTTGCAAGGTTCTTGGCACAACTATCTTTGAAATTGTTCGAGCCTTTTATTTACCAAACAGTGTATATTGTTAAAAGTAAAACTTCCCCTGTGCTCTAAATTTTGGCCCAGTTAATCTTTCATCAGTGCTGAAAACAGAGCTTTAATAACAACTTTATCAGTTAACCCAGTCACTCATCCCAGAGCTTATCTGATACTGTGTCCATATAGGCATTTGGGGACATCAGAAAAAGGCCGACTTGTCAGTGGGACAGCTGAGAGGACCTCGGTGGCAGGCGGGAAAAAAGAGACCACAGAAATGGATGACATTAAATGGAATTTGATACAAATCCAAAAAGAATTATCTGACCACAGTAGTCTAGGACAGGCATGGATTTCTCTTGTATTTCTCCCTGATCTTCTCTGGTATGTCACTCGCAGGAATAGACAGGAAGACAGTGTCCCTTGCTGTGTGAATGCAGCATCTGGTGCGATTGAAGTCCTTTGCTGGGGAGGTGCTGACTGAGCTGAGAATAAAACCGTGCTGATGCTGTCGTCGCAGGAGCAGCCGGCTCAAGCCAGCCTGGGGCTCTGGGCCAAGGCACTCATTAAGCTCTTTTGCTGTCTTCAGCAACAAAGATTTAGGGAGAAATCTGCTCTCCCCAGTTGCCTCTAATTTTTCTGCTTTCAGTTGAAGGGGAAGAGGGTGTGTGTATATACGAGCGCAGTTGAAGGGGTGATGTTAATAGTCGAGTGGACTGAAAATTGTATGAGCCTGCCTGCGAAGGGAACTGGGAAGAGTAATGGGTGAGGGCTTTCTGGTGGATAGCCAGAACAGAGGAAACCCATGCTGATTTGTCTTAGGGATGAAAAGGGAAGACATCCTTGTTTCCTTGTAAGCCTGTCATCACAGACCTCTTGTAGCAGGAGTCTTGTGCTCCACTTCATGATGCACTCAATCACCAGCAGTATTTGTCATGAGAGAGCTTCAGTCTGTGCCTGGTAGGCTCTGTGACCAGCCCCAGGGAGGGTTGGATCTGTGGTTTTAGAGGCCATGCCTAGTCCTTTGAAACAAATAAATAACAATAGCCACGGACATAGGTAGAAATTAAAAAAATAAGATGAATAGATAAATGAGAAGAATTGGTTTGCTTCAGATACTCCCACTCAATAGTAAACATGGAAAATAAAAAATAAAATACAAAAATAAGCATGGAAATGTAAACCAAATTGCAAAAAATAAAGGCTATTTAGAGAAAAAACAAAGAAAACACTTTTGGGGATGAGCTGCACTTTCATTTTCTTCATCACTTTACTTCATTTGCATTTGTGAAGTGGTTTGTAATGCTTGCACTTGGTTTAGACTCACATGGCATCATTTGTAGTTCAGAATTCTTACTCACCTCATTTTTCTCCCCTAAACAAAGATGTACCATTCATATAGTTGTAAAAATGTCTTGTCAGCAAAAAATCTGTAGTTCTTGCCAATGCAAGGAAGTCTGATATTAAAAGCATGCATGGCTTTGCTATCTTAAGATGAACCCATTAGCATGTGGCTGAAGAGTAAGTTCGAAAGAGAGAAATCGTGTTAAGAGGACAGAGTGACTACCTGGTGCCAAGAAGATATTTTATGCTTGCTCAAGTGGTTTTGATGAGTTGATAGCTGAAATGTTTATGCTTTTATTCACATAGATAGCATGCTAAAGAGTTCTATTTTAAACACCAGATAATCCAAGTGGTGCATTTAGTTTGTGATGTAACCGTGTCTGGTGTTCTGAGGCTTGGAGGTTTGCTCCTGCTCTTATTGACTTCTAGCTGGGGCCTGCAAAGTGAGGCCCTTGACTTCTTTCCAACATGAAAACAAAAAACAGGAAGACATGCACAGGCTGTAAATTTTCTGTTCCTGTTGTTGCAGAATACAAATGCAAAGCATTGTAATGATTTCCACTCCATTGCTAAAATATTTATAGTCACAAAGAGTTTTGCTTCTAAATGGAAAATCTATGTCTTAGGAATGTTCAAGTGTGTAACTTGGTGATTTACAGGATTCAATGAAGCCCAGTTCCAAACTGTTAAATTTGATGTGAGAATTTAAGTTTCATTAACAACTTTAATCTAAGTGATCTAAACTTTTCTTATGTATTGTCACCTCCTTCAAACTGCTGCATTTACTACCTTTGATTGCTTGTTCTTCCAAATAGCCCTTTTCTTGATTTTCTGATTGTTTCTCTTTAAAAAATGAAATAGCTTTGACACTACACTATCCTTTAAGAAAAGAAAACTTCTTTTATTTCCCTGCCTGGATCATTTATATCCCTGGCATCAGATTTTGGCTGTCTATTGAGGACGATGGTTTATGTATTCACTTGAATATTATTAGTATTTTTTTTTCACAATTCTAGAATGTTTAAAGGAGCTTTTATCATAAAAACAGCCTGCATACCTCTTGTAGCCTCACCTTCTATGGAGGAGTGTTCATTTTTGTATGGCTTCTGACATATTCAAAAGGGGCAGTAAACCAGAGTAGTCAAAATAAAATAAGCAGAAAAGGAACAATAAAATATTTATTTGATATCCATTTATCCTGTCCTTAGCCATTCTCTTCCTCTCATGCAAATCCTCTCCCACTAGTGATCATAAGGTAGCAGCCCATTCTAATAATTTTGATATGTATGTAACTGTCCAGACTATTTCAAAAACACCAGAGTTTGGTACAACTACTTGTATTAGCTGCAGCTGGGGAACCTTTTATTGATGAACTTCCCATGCAAATGAATTCTAAACATCTTGGTAGAAAAGTTAGTGGAAAAATTTAAAGCATGAAAACTTTTCAATCTTTTTCTCTGTAGGAGTGACATTTTACCAAGGCACTTGGTAGTTACTGTGATAGTTTATCTAGCTAATGTTATGACAGCTCCTCAGCTTGTATCATTTATGTCTATTAGTATTTGTCATGGGCTGCCCAACAGCATGTGCCATCTTTTTGGGAGTACTCATGACATCCTGGGATTTTGGCCTCTGGATCTGGGTCTTTCTTTCTCTGGGTGTTTTTTAGTCTGATCTCTGCTGTGACTCAGAGATACAACCATTTTTCATTCTGCCCCATTCAAAGACCTATTGCCAAAATTCTAGAGAGTGTATATGTATTAACAGTGATTGCACACTCAGAGTAGGGAAAGGGAAAGAAGTCATTCAGTCCATTCCTGTTCTATGTTTTTCATAAACTGTTTCTAAACTGTTCTTAAATTCTCCCATGATGCTAGCATCACAACTTCAGGCAACTGATTGACAGTTAGTACTAGAAGGTTTATCCTAATGCCTTCTCAAATACCCCTTGCAGCATTCCTTCTCCTACTGATCTTCCTAGCAGCAGTCTAGATGCCAATTATTGTTATTCTGTTTTCCACAAATCTTCTCTTATTTAAGTTAAACAGTCCCAGGATCTCTCAATCATTTCTTCCACATCACATTTTTTCAGATGTCACTTTACCACTGCAGAACTCCTCTGGATTCTTCCTTCATCTGTTTCTCTACAAATGATTGAGAACATATTCCTCCTGAGGCCTTATTGCAATGGAAAGACTACTTTGAGTCTTCTGCAAGTGGAATTGCTCTTTAAATGCCTCAAATTGCCATTGGTCTTTCCTTTGCATGAAATTTTTGCTTGCTATGGAGCTTGTGGTCTGCTATTTATTGTGCAATGTCTTGTATTCCTAAACTGGCTAACTGTTCCCCAAAACCATTGTTGCTCCCTTGTCCACTGCATTGGCTTTTTATAAATTTCTCTGAATTGGTAAGATCATATTGAATTTTCTCATATCTCTCAAGCTTGAGCCTAATCATAAATTTGAAATTCAGTTTTTTTCATTCTCCATGCTGACCACTTGGTATTGACCACAGGACAGACTCCTTCATAAGGCTTAACAGCTTTTCTTATTAATTGTTAGCTTTTTTGATCCCACATTTTCTTTTTTTTTTTTCAGATTAAGTTTTACCACATAGGGATCTGTGATTGGATAATATTTGTTAGGATTTATTAGATCAGGCACAGCATTTTGACAACCAGTTTGTGTTGTTCCATTGTACCACAAAGCTGAAATTGAAGGTAGCAGATAACTTTGCATTGTACCATGACTCTGGAAGCAGTGTCAACAAACATCATTACTAAGGCTAAGACCTCTGCTTTTCTCCCCATCTAAACAATCTCTCACCCATCACAGAGGAAAATTTGACAGGAACTTGGCAAGTCTGTCTTGGATGTTATCTCCTCATTTCTTTAAGCAGCTGTTACCTTCCCATTTGCCAGTAGTTTGTTGTTTTGTTTTTTTTTTTCCTTGAAAGTGAAGTTAAGCTGACCAGTTCATAACATTCCACAGTTCTTTTTTTTTTCTGTGCAATTTTAAAATAGACAGAATATTTCTCATTTCTGGAGCTTCATTGATTCCTGCAGACTTGCAAAGATTATTGGAAACTGCAATGAATGCTGTGGACAACACTTCCAAAGTTTTCTAGAACTAGAATTAAAATCCAGATTATTTGAAATAATCTAATTTTTCCAATAAATCTATGATATTAATTCTATTAGTGTAAGTGTGACTTGGCCTTTTAGAATAATCTGAAACAAAGTAAACATTACATGCTGTATACATGATCTATATAATATTGAGTATCTTTTGTCTTTCTCATTAGGTAACAATGTTTTTCCTAGTTAACCTCTGTCTCCTAATGGATTTCTAATGGATTTCTAGAACCAATGTGACAATTTATTTTCAGTCATTTTGCATCTGTACTACAGTGTCTTGTCCATATACAGTTAAGGAGTTTTTTGTACATTTCCCCCAAATACTCCCAGTTCTCAGTTTCTAACAGAGTCCCATTCACATGCAATTTCTTTTTGTTAGTAAATAACACCTACTCCTTTACTACCAATTTTTTGAAAATTCTTTGAAATGCTAGATTTTGGTATTTTCAAGGAAACAGAACCATGACCTGATACACGCTAGCTAACAGCCAGGACTCCCAGACTAAAAGCAAATCTCATTACCAAGAAAATATTAAACGACCCTCAAAATCTCAGAAAACAGTTAGAACTCACTACAGCATTGCCACAGCCCTTCAGCTAAATGTAGTCTCTACACTTTATACTTTACCCCATAAAACATCCTCCTACATGTTTTTAGTAGGCAGGAATGGTGGTGGTGGATGTTGGCTTTGTTTTCTCTCATGTGGTACTTATTATACAGCCAGTCTTCACTTACCAAACTTTGTCACTGAATTTGTGGTTTTCAGAAATTCTCTTTCATTTTTTTTTTTAATGCTAAGAAAGTAGAAAATACTAGTTTTTGTTTAAGTAGCATGTATAAAATCGAAGTTGCACTATGAGTGAAACTGGAACAGAAAACTTTTTACCTGATCTTATTTTGAGTGCTGGCTAATCAAACATTTTGAGTGCTGGCTAATCAAACATTTAATTTCTTTTGACTCTGGAAAGGTCAGACCATGGGTCTGTTGAGATAAAAAATTTTCATCTTTACTCCAGCAGGGCCAAGATTTTACCTAAAAGAGTGTTCTCACTATCTTTGCACACTGTATTTCTTAGCTGAGAATGATCACAGCTGTTGTGATTCGAGAAACAGAAATTGCTCCATTTTCACTTCAGTCAGAGAACTCTTTTTCCATTGTTATGTTGGTGATTAATTAATGCTTTTCGCCACCAAAGGCAAGTGTTTATGAAATCCACAAGGGTAAAATGGCCATTCTTACTTTACTATCAAGTATGTCACAACCCTTCCATTTTGTATACCACAAATGTCAAGTGAAGAAGCTTAAATATGTAGGAGTGACATCCTCCTACATGAAGAATGAGGAGACACATACAAAAAAAGCACAGAATGACAATGAAGTAGGATAGAAAGTTTTTGACTCCAGATTATTGCAGAGAATTGCCTATTTTGTCAGATAAACAATCAAGGATAACTCCTGGAAAGAGGAAATTCCTGTCCTAGAAATGGCAATACAGTGAGTAACCAAGTGGTCTCCAAGGATTGTCACAAAGCAACCAAACTTAAGTGTGGCAGACTGGTGCTCTTAGGCCTGTGAGTGAATGTGGAACATTGTGTTTCTCTCCTTCCCTGATGTAAGGCTTGCCTGTGTCCCCACATGCAGACCATTATAAGTGAAATTATTCAGGGTTTCATCAGATTTTGTTAATTCCTCTGGGCTTTCCTGTCTAACCACATGTTGGTTATTATGCTTTTTTCCAAAATCATCAACATGAGCTATTTTTATGGAGTAAGAACAAAAGACACAGCATAGGCTCATAGTGGCTTCCCCCTGCCCCCCCCCCCCCCCCCCCCCCCCAGTGTATTTTTCTTACAAGATATTTGGTAATTTATATTTTTGATAATTCATTTCTGAGTATGTTTCATTTTCATGAACTCTTTTGTAGGGTCAAGTCCTAGAGGTTTGTGACCAGATTTATCTTTTGTCTGTGTTTCCACAGGATGGAGAGAGGAAAAACGGCATGGCAGATCTGATGTATCAAAAAAGTACATAAGGCAGATGCCTCAGCACCATGGCATGAATATTTGCACATCACTTATTTTGATGCTGGAAACTGCATCTGATATATTTGTGATGTGGTATGAAATCCTCCACAAAGATAATTTGACTTCAAAGCTTGAAGTCATCACCAAAGACTTGGTTCATGGTGAAGAGCACAAAGAACCCAAGCTGATCATTACTGTGAAACAAATACTTTAGAGAGTTCAGTCAATTCTATGCATAATCCTGATTATCCAGCCTCCTGGGACAGCCAAGGAAAGAAGGTAGAGAATATTGTCAGACTGCCATATGAAGAATACATGCTGTCCATAGTGAGAATATTAGAGTTATTTTCTTTCACCAGTTAACATCAAATGTACTTACCTCTCTCTGGGGACTGATAATCAGGGCAGAATTCCAGTCTCAGTTTCCAAAATATTCCTGACTTGCGTTAAAACCTTTGTCCTGTTGAGGAAGCCAGCATTTTTGATCACTTTCTATGGTTTTCAGTCTTTTCATATAAAACCAGATATTTTTCATCACTGAAGTGCATACAATGGGTAAAATGTGTTACTGTAACAACTGTATCTTCAGCACTTACCTGATTACTTCTTTTATGGTCAGGTAGATAATTAAAAAGACACTTTTGCTGTGTCTGGGTGATATTTTAAGTAAATAAAAATGACTACTTCATTTCTTACACAAGTTGTATCAGATGCTAGGAGTGAAATTACAGTTTTCTTCCCTTATCTTCTGGATTTAGGTAAAATAAGAGTTTCTGGAGGATATTTAGGATGTACAAGAGATACCAGACTACTGTGCTTTGGCACCTTTCTGTTTGATAAATGTGTAAATCCATAATTTACTGTGTAATTTAGAGTTCTCCCTTCCTGTCTTGGCACATTCCTTTTCTTCTTTTGCTGAACTACCTGAGACATTTTTAAGGATCATATATGTTAACATTTGAAACAGCTTTTGAATTGATTGTGATTAAGGATCAGGTAATGATGTGCTTTTTTCTATGCAGCTTATCTGAGTTTGTATGCATTAGAATTATGTGAATAATAGGATTTTGGTGGGAAAATAATTTAGAGGTGTACACAGAATGTCTGTCATAGAAATACTTGAGTTCTTTTCCAAGCAGAGAATAGATTAGACCAATGTGTGTTTTGAGTGGGTATGATCTGTGCTTTCAAGCACATCATATGCTTGGTCACTCATTCAGCTGATCACAATTCAGTGGAATAACTCAAATCTCAGATATGCAAAAATACTTGATGAACTAAGCAAGTATCCCAGTTCAGTGAATATCAATTAAGTCCAGTGAAAATGATCTATTCACAGGTGTCTGATAAATAGAAAAGGAGCTTAAAACTCATGGAATTACTCATCCATGACAAATTATTCACTCAGTATGAAATGTGGTCCACTTCCAACCAGAAAGAGCACTGTCTTTGGTAAAGACAAGATAATGACTTGCATATGTTCTGTTATTGCATCTGTCTCCTGTTTTCGTAGGTACTTCCTAAAATCTGCTGTAGATCTTTAGAATACTCCCCCTCCTCAAAGTGTGTTTATCTCTAGTTCTTTTTCTCCTTTTATTTGGAAATATTTACAGATAATTACTATATAAGTGTCAAAAATGAAACGATAATTTCATTTTTGAATGATCATTTTGCTCGAATAAAAATAAAATCCTCTCTGCATATATTAAAACCTACAAAAAATTCCCGCATTTAAATGATGGGAAAGCCAGTGCCAGTTCAGGACCTCTTTCAAGGTGCACTGAAGGTAAATAAAAAGACAAAGGAAGTTTGGAGCACCTGCACATTCCCAAAATGGCCCTTCTATCTTTATGACAATCCTAAGGACTAATTATAGCAGCTCTTTGTTTGCACTGATGGGCTAGAGCAGCCCAAACATTGAACTGGAGACTACATTCAATGCCTGCTACAGTATTTGTCAGGAGTAAGTCTAGGAAGCAGAATTTGTCTCTGATTGAATTTGGAACATCTGTGGAGAAGTCTTTTCAGGTAAATTCAAAGGCCAAAACTCTTAAAGAAAATAATACTAGAGTCAACACATCCACAAAATGATGTGCAGGTATTTGTATGATCAATTTAAACCTTCTTCAGTCTCCATTGAAATGGCTTTTTCCACCCTGATTTCAGTACATTTTGGAAAGCCTACTATTTTATCCACCTCTTATAGTTTCAAATACAACACTGGGTTTCAAGAAGGCTAGCTGCTCTTTCCTGCTTATCCAGCTGTGTCTGATGTTGATCATGGTATGTTCTCAAACACACAGGAGGAGAGTCTTCTCTGCAGCAGTGCATTAGTGCACCTTCAGGGATCAAAGGGATCCTTTTTGGTGTTCACTGGTGAGGCTTTCCTGTGCCTTTGTGGCTTTGACTTGCACCTGCAAATGCCCCTTGTCTGTAAACATAACAAATCAAATGTGCTCCTGAATCTCCCTCAAGTCCAACATGCTGTGCTTGCACGCGCCCAGGCCACGCGCGCAGCTCCTGTGGTTCTGGCAGCCTCTGGGGCAACAGGTCGAAGATCAGGATTTGAAAATAAGTTTCTCAGCAGCATTACTTGTAAATTCTTACATGCTCCCTACGAGCTCCCTACTTGTGTGGCAAGCAGCAATATGGTTTGAAAAGGCATGCAAGAGTCTGAGCTTGCATATTTGACCTTCCTGCACTGGAACTGCGGTCCCAGCATGTGAATGTGCCCATAGGGTAATTAGTTTTCCTGTCTTGCTTGCTTAGAGGCAGGAGGCATACAAATGTGGGGAGATCCCTGGCTCGCACCCCAGGGCTGTAAAACAGCCTATGTAGCAATTTCATGAGCAAGTCATATGGCACCTAATTCACAAATGTGAAAAAAGCAGAGAAGTTCAGGGAACGGAGAAAGCTTTTAGGAAGAGAAAGCAGCAAAGATAGATCACATAACAGCCTGAATATGGGACATATCTTTAGATAAAGCTGAAACTGCAGCCAACTGCTGCTAGCAGTCTGCCAGGGAGTAGGTGCCATGACTAGCAGATGTGCTTCCTCTGTTTGGTGTCTCTGTATTGCTGACGGCTGAGACCAGAAGTGCTTGAGAGGACAAAGAGAAATGAGTCAGTGAGGTCAAAAAATTCATATTTCATTGCTCAGAAGAGTGCTTATTGGTGCTTATTTCCTTAAAAAAAAAAGCTGTTAAAATCATGTTTTCAGCTCTGACTGCACCGGACTTCCACATTAGCAAGTGCAGCAATGAGCGCCTCCAGTCCAGCAGAGCACTCAGGCACAGCTTAACCTCAGTTCTTGACACAGCTGTGTTTAATACCACCTAAATAAATTCAGTGACCACTCTGCTGAAATGTGTCTTTGTATGGTGTACACAGTGCACCCAAAATTAAAGTTTTCATGGACTTTAGAGATATAAATTTAGATATAGCCACAAAATATCAGCCACTGGTGCTGCTTAACTATTCATCTGATTATAGTAAGTGACCTAAATGCCCTTGATTGCTTTTACAATTAGTTATCCCTGCAACTTTGCCAGTCTAAAAACTAAAAAAGAAATAGATCTTAATTGTAAAAAACCAAACTTCTGAGGTCCAATTAGAATATGCACACTCAGCTTTTTGCAGAAAAATTTTCTGAAAAAAAATTTCTTTTTCTTTATTTTTTCCCAAATTACAATGTGATAAAATAGTAGGAAAATGCCTTATTTTGGCATTTCACACTTTGACACATTTCACACTTTCACAAATATATTTCAAAATTATTGTCAGTTTGGATACAGATGAAGACTATTTTATTTACTTCATGTTCTAAGCTACTGGATAAGTGTTAAAGTGATTAATCAATCGAGCAACAAATTTTTAATCATTCTTCTTTTGTTATAAGAACCATAAAGAAATACCTAATTTTAGAAAAAAGACTTGAAATTACACTATTATTATTTATATCACTCATTTTCTATAATTTTAAATTTTATCCAACAATAAATGCCTATGTAATCTCATTGAATTTTGTTCTTTTATTGATAAGTAGTTGGAATATAGGACTTGGACATGGATAAAATATTTTTCATCCAAAAATCACAATACTATTAAGCCAAATTACACCTCTGAATCAAGTCTCTTTGAAGCAAATGGTAACATTTTTGTGTTACAGGTAGATAAGGTGACATATTTGTAAATATAAGTGATCTGCCTAAAGTCAAAAAGTACAGAGCTGGCAAAGATCCATGAGTTTGCAACTTGTGGCTTCTCTAGATAAATATGCATCATATATTTTCTCTGCAATATCTACAGTAATAAACATCAGCTTCTTATTTTTAATTACAATTATTTAAAATACAGCAGGTTTTCTTATAGGTTTATTGCTTTCCTTGAAGCAGTGCTGGTCTTTTTTCTGCTCAGCACGTACCTGAAAAAATTACAATCCCTGTATTGAAAGGAGACATAATAAAAATATTCTGTGTCTTTTTCTGTGCAGTTCAAAGTCATTACTGTAATCTTTTTTACTTTTTAACTCTTGAAAGCATACAATTTTAATTGAATAATGAATATTTGGGCATAGTGTAACAACATGCATATGTTGTATTTGCAAGGTGCTTTATCTAGGAAAATCCTCTTACATTTTTCCTTCAGCGCCAAGACATCATAAAGCACTGGCAATAGTATATCTTTTGCTGTGCTCCCTTAATTCTTTTTGTTTAACAGAGAGTGGTTTCCATCATTTGCAAGGTAAACTATAAAAACTCCCTGCTAATGCTATCTGATGCAGCACTGAAAAGTGAGCTGAAATATTTCAGTGGAGGGCTCTTGCTTTGTACATTTGTATCACAGGATCCCAAAGCACTAATGGGACCTTTACAAGGAGGGAAAAAAAAAAGTAGTAGCTGCCTACTCAAAGACATACCTTATCTGAATAGTGTTATTGTGAGAGATAGACTTGTGAACAAAAGATGGAAATTACAGAAACAGGAATCGGATATCACAGGTCCAGAATAAGAATGGTGAATAGAATATGGGGCAAAAGACTCAAAGCCTGAGTGGCAGCTCAAAGAAAAGATGGTATTTCATACATTTTCTAAACATTGCTTCTGTGCTTCCTTCAAAGAACTGTTCAAATCCCAGCTGGCTTTCCTAATTAAAAAAACAGTGAATGTTCTATAGATAGGACAAATGTGTGTGTGTGACTAGAAAAGGGCTGGATTTGATTTACCCCCTTTCTCATTATACTCTTTCCTTATGTAGAACTATGTGACTGTTTGGGGATGTAGCTTAAACGATGATTAGCTTAAAACAGAATACTTAAAAGTTAAGCATTGCCAATTTACGAGGAGCCTAGAGGAAAAAAGCAAATGTGTGTGGAAATAGGTGGGGGGCCTTGCAAACTGATGAACTAATATCACTTGTCTGACACAATAGTCTGTAGTAAATGCTTTGAAACATGTTTTCCAATGTCAGTTCTCTCAGCAATTAGTCCCTTGACTAATTAGGGGGGACTAATTGACTTAGTACTCTGTTGCAGCAGGGACAAAAATGTTTGGGGTGTTTGACACTGAGTTTTTATCAATTTGACAATCTATTTGGTCAGCCATCTACAAAAGCGAAATATGCTTTTCATGGATTTTTTTTTCTTAAATATGTCAGCTGCTCCTTTAATTATTTTTATTTTGGACTATTTTTTCATATTTACAATATCATAATCAAATGATGACAGACAGGTTATGAAAGTTGAGGAAACAAGACAAGAACTGCTTGAGCAAAACATACGGGATTTGCACCCAGTGAAGTTGTATGTAAATGTAATGAAAAGTAGTGAAATGGAAGAAATTCCATTTCTGTCACAGTATTTTGCTGCACTATGTCACTTTTCCCTTCTTATGACAATCAGAATACCTAAAAAATTACATCTCAAAACATTTTCAGGCTTAAATGCAAGAGCAAAAAGTGAGGCAGGTAGAAACAAACTTTTCAAGATGAGAGGTTCTAGTATAAGAAGCAGCAAGACAACAGATAATGAACTAGCTGTAGAAAGTGGTGGAGAAAACTATGTAGGAAAAACATGCAGGTCTATGAAAGTGAGTTAAAGCCATCATAAATGTTGTAAGCGGAAAATGCAATTGTCTTATCCAGGAAAGGCATGGTTACGATTTCTTTTGTTAAAAAACATCATGTCAAAGTAGGCAGTGAGATTCCTCATGTGCTGCTATCTGTTGAATTATGACTGGAGGAAATACTGGGCAGACTTTGCTAGTTGGGACAGTTGGAGGATATGGGCATAGGGGTGAGCAAATGCTGAGGGACAGTTTAGAAACAGAAACTCAAACAGGCAAAAGATTAAAGGTTAAGGGTGATAAAATTACACATAATTGAAATAAATGCTTGGCTTTCACAGCCATTGTTCATTAGAAGAATTAATTAGAAGAATATATGGCAAGGACTCTGAAAAAGGGAGAGTAACAAAGGTAAAGTGTCTAGGAAGGCTATCTTGTTTCATCATTATGTTATTCCTCTAATTTCAGAGTGGCAATGAAACTACTTTCTCCAAGTTACTGTTTGTTTCTTTTTGTTCGTATCTGTTTGTAAAATTTATAGTATTTTAATTTTTCTTGTAATACATTTTGAATGATATTATATAGGAAACAGTATATTAAAAAAAAAGATATGTGGCATATTTATAATTTCTTTGAGGTTGTGGGGGCAAATTCTGTCAGTATATAAACAGGTGCAACTCAGTTTAAGGTCTATATTATTCATACTTATTTATGTCAAGACTGAAATTGGTCCAGAGCACATATGTAAAAATCTAGTCCTCTTACTTGTGGATTCAGTACTCATGCATCATCAACCTAATACATTTCTGTTTTTATAAGGGTTATACAAATTTCTGGTTCATTTTAGCAAGAGTTTGGAGGTAGCAAATAAACTGTAAAGCCTAATAAAATCCAACTTTCAGGCAAACCTTCTTGTATATAAAATTGAAGAGTACAAAGTGCCAAGGGCTTGTATTAGTACCATCCATTTTGTTAACATTTTTCCAATTTATCTTGCGTTACGAACCCTCAGAGTACTATGTCTATTGTAAATATTTAAGCATTACTGTTGACATAAAGATAATGCTGACAAATTGAGTTAACATTTCTGCTGAGGATTACTGACCATGTGTAGTGCAGAACAACTTTAACGCCCACACCAAGCGCTGTGCTCATGCCAAACTCTGTTTAGTCTACAATACCACAGTGTCCCTCAAATGAATTTTTAGCTTTGATTTACACAAAACATGAAACAACCTTTCTTGGATCAATTAATTGTTTGACTTTCCTAATACATTTCCATTTTAACTAGATTATGTCTGTATCACAGGACGAGTAATGGTTGCAAGATGTTAGTGCTCTCATGTGGGTGGGTGTCTGTGTGCACACGTGCATGGTACCAGTGCTCTTTCTCCAATTTACAACCTTCTGTGTTTTCAGCAACAGCCTAAAGGTTACTCCTATCTTCTTGCATTTTCAGTCATACCTGGGTGTGCACAGCTAAAATCATGACAGGGTTGTTGATGTGTGTTTTGTCTTCCAAGAAAAAAAGCTTTTGCAGCATCTTCTCCCTTTTGACAAAGCACATGCAGTGCAGAAATAAAGAATAAAGGTGGATATTTAAAACCATTTATTCCAGAAGTGTGGTATTTATATACTGTGGTTTGCAAGTTGGCAGTACTTGTGGGCAGGAATCTTTCAAATTGCAAGAAATTTGCATGTCACATTTGCAACGACATAACTGGCATCCTGGACAGCACCAGCATATTTTGAAGAAGATCGTAAGGCTTTAATATATAACCTCAATTTACAAAAATATTGAATCTCAAGCCATTTTCAGCATTACAATAATCAAGATTGGTGCATGTTAAAATTTCTCTACTTGAGGAATTGTCTGTGAACATTGTGAGATACAATTTTTCTGTGTTGATAGAATTCAAGAATGAGTTAATATCAAGCCCTGATTTCTTAATTTTGGACCATGTAAACACTAACAGAACTGATGTGGATCAGAATACCATGTTGCAATTTGGTTACACAGCATCCTTCCCTCTTCAGTATCAAGTTCCCCACATTGCTTCATTATGTTGATGAGAGATTTCCAAAATGTGTTTTATTATGAGGCAACTCATCCAAACCTTTCCACGTGTTTTCCTTTCTTTAAATAACAGACAATATTTTCCACACTTACAATGTCTCCAATTATTATGTCAATAACAGTATTTCTAGTAGCTCAAAGATGTTTTACAGAGGGGGTTTAAAACTCTTTTCCTAGTGGGAAGACCCAGGCAGAGTGACTATCTGCCCACTGGCTTACAAGGACACAGGTCTCCTCCAGCTCCTAGTAATACTCCTAAACCCAAAGAGCTGTAAATCCTAGGACATGAAACAAGGATAAAACTGAGCCTGAAACTACTGTGCCTTCTTGAGCAATGAAAGCAAACTGAAATTCTGAAGAAAATTGTAAATATCATATCTGAGGTGCTTTTCCTAGGTAAAATATGCTTTTGCTTTTATTAAAACAAAGTTGAAAGAACTAACCAAAACTTTGTTACTTTCATCTGGATTCATACATGGGGCTTCTCTACATGCAAACTCTTGCAAAAAGTCAGCTTTAGAGCTTGAATCAGAAAGTTGCTGGCCTCTGATCTAGTGAGGTAAGTGTTTGGGGACCCCTAACACTGGCACTCAGAAAGGAAAGTGAAGCTCCTGTGCCAGTCCATAAATGAGAAGCAGCTCAGATGAAGTATGTAAAAACCTTTCTGGGGCAGTTACAGCTAGCTCATGTGATTTAAACTAGTTCGTATATATTGCACTAGTTGGTATCAGCAATGGAGTTTTCACAACTTTGACCTTTCTTGGCTTGGCCTCCTGATTCTCCTGGTACCTTATGAAAATCACAGCCCTCGTTCCAAGAAAAAACTGTGTCCTGTGAAGTCCTTAGTACAGGACTATGAGAACAAATTAAATTTGCTTTGAGGCCTGAAGCAGGAGGAAGATCTCTGCAGTGTAGAAAGAAGCAGTCTTGATCAGGATAATTTTACTCTAACAGTAGAAATAAAGTGCAAATAAGATACCAGGTGATTTGTCAGAGCTAGTTATAGCTTGCAGTTTCCAAGACCAATGTGTGTGTCTATATTTAGCCAATTAATAGAGGAACTTAGCTTAAGAATACAAAAGCATCCTATCTGTCAGAAGTAAATACCTAGAACTTAAACATTTTACATTCTACCTCAATCACTTCCCAGGGAACTGGTATATAGCACCTGAGCTCTTCACAACCTTAATATGTGTCTGTTCTCAGTAGAGCCTTGTTAAGCTGGCAAAGAAAGAATTAAACAAAGACACACTCGAAGAAAGTAATAAAAAAGGTCAATGATATGATAATATCTAGTTGCCAAGTTTTAATAGGAAATGTTAGAACTAATTGTACTCTAAGAGACGAATTTACAGTTTCTTTATTTCAACCACCTATTGCTTTGCTTGTCTTCTCTCCCACATCATGTATTCCTGTCCATTCTCCTTTTATTTTCTGTCCCTCCTTGCAAGTCCATTGCTCTCCTTCCTTAAAAACAGGAATTTACCCTTCCCCTTTCTTCCTTGCCTGAGTGGAAGAAGCTTCTAACCACTCACACATGCCTGAGTTTGCAGACAAACAATGGTAAGGCGGCCATCAGTTCTGCATAAATCAGTCTGTAATTTCTTTATAAGAGCCTCTTCTGCAGAGGCCTTTGTCTATGTGGTGCTTAAGAAAGGCTTTTATATGAACACTTAGCAAATTGTCTGGTATGCTCTGAAGTGCCATCAGACAGAATGTCTCTCTCATTGGCTATCTGCCTGCTTACCAGGAAAACTCAGACCATAGAAATCCATGTTTGGATAGCTTTTTTATAGGGACAAGTGCAACACAGACACAATATCTTTGGGTTTGTACTAAATAATTTCTTTGTGTTTGGCCATTAATAAGTGCATAATGAATTCATTCTCTATTTGGGTCTTTGAATAGCTCTTTCTTTACAGATCTTCCCTTACAGAAGTTATAGCCTCCTATTTTGCACAAGTAATTCCTACTTTTTGAAATCACTGCTTAAAATTGCAGGGATCTTATTCCTACTGGATTCCTTGGGAACTTTTCATAGCTACTGAAAGATTTTCAGAGATATTTGTGTCATAAAGTCTTGAGATCATACAAAACAAAACACATTCATTCACACGTATCATGGTGCTTATTTTGAAAAGAAACAGGCTGGGAAAACTTACATCTTTGACAACATCCTTCCTGTGGAGAGGCAAAAGCAAAGGTTATGGCTTTTGGGAAAGAAACTGCATTAGTAGGAGGATCATTAAGCACATTAACACTGTCTTTAATGATCTTTACTAGGGAAAAGGATTATTGTGAGTCTAAATTGGTGCTTTAATTGGTGACTGAAAAGAGGGAGTAATGAGCTTGGTATATCAGCATTTACGAGCAAGATCTAAATGCCTGGGAGGAACTGAGCACACAGTGAAACGACAGAATGACTGCAGCAGAAGGCAGAGGGAAAACGGACTCTTTAGTTAGAAAAAAACAAAACCACTTATAATGGGGAAAGATAACATGAAAGTTTAGAGGGAGGGAGTAGAGTTGGTGTTGGTCCAGAGTTAATTTGCTGTATAATGTAAATTAGACTTTTCCAGTAATGTTTTGTCATGTCTTTTGCTGTCTAAATGACAAAATGCATATGAAGCCTCTGTGCTGAATCTCAAAGAATTGTTTGAGGAGAAGAAGCTACTGTTCTCTGTTGAGGCTTACAAAAGCATCTCACAAAAAACAGAAAACTCCTTTTTAGCATTCACAGACTGTCTTACTGCTCAGTTTGTGCTTAACATACATAAACCTATGCACCAAAACACACTGGTGGAATAGGGCTGTGTACAGACTCGTGTCAAAAGGTGGGTTGGTAATCTCCTTGTACATAAGGTGCTATGGTTACACATGAAATATATTCTGCAATGCTCCACACCAAATAGTAGTGATGAGAGGAGAAATTCTGCTTCAAGGAGGACTGCTGTGGAGATGAGCCACAGACAGGTTGGGTTTTTTTGAGCTGTTTAAAATATAGCTAAACTCTCAAAGGAGGATAAACTGCAACAACCTTATGGACGAAAATATGGAGAGATGGAGGCATCAACAATACACAGGAATTATGTACAATGACTTAGCAATAAGGGAGGTAGCTGAGAAGAGTAGAAGAGAATTTCGAGGAGGAAACCCTCTGGCCATGAGAGCTATTAGCTATGGAAAAATCCCCTGGGGAGGAGCAGATACTCTGTCCCACTGAAGATGAAAAGCCAGACTGGATAAAATGCTGCCAGGAATGCAATAGGGGCTGTACTCCTGCATTGAAAAGCAGTTAGAACAGAGGGGCCCACAGGTTGTTATTTGCAGATCCTATGATTACTGGAAGGATTGATAACTCTCCTCTGCCCTCCAAAAATGGCACCCTGCTGCTCCTTTTGGACAGAGGGATAAAACTGACCCTTCCTGCCCGGGAGGGAGCCTCAGATACATGTATGCAGTTGCTTCACCTGGATTAAGGCCCAACTATAATTTTGTTGTTAGTGGAGTTTTTTTTTTTTGTTTTGAAGCCTGAAGGCAGATTAATCCTTCCCCTGTGCCATCTAACCCAGATTAACTGTGTGCATGTTGGCTTGTACATTTCAAAGGTTCTCAGCCTGGTACTGCTATTCAGATTTTGATAAGATCTGTCATATTTTCAGAGAAATGCTGGCTTTCCTCAAATAATTTTACAAATTCTAATTGATCTAACTGTGCCATTCTGAGAACTGAGTGCTTAGAAATTAGGGCAGAACTTGTCAAAATGCTTTGAGACTCTGCAGGAGGACAAAGGATGTTACAATAAATGGAGCATCTCATTTTATTTGAAACATAGACAATTAACATTCTTCAATCTTTTTCCAAATGTATGTGCAATGTTAAAATTCACTGACCAGAGGAGAAATTCTATAAAGCCATGAAGCATATCCTCTATTCTTTACAGAGATGCAGACCTATGAAATGGAGGAGAGGTTCCCTCATGGTTGATTGACAAATATACAACCAAGCAGGTAAGTAGGATTTTTAATTTACAGAATTTTAGGTAGTATAACTCTACCTATATATAGGGTGGGAATAAAGCAACTCTTGCATCCTGGTAAATCTGCCCTTTCAGGGGCAGAAACTTTCTTTTCTACTCTACTTATACATATTCTCAGCTTGTTTCACCAGTGGGAAGAGTAAGTTCTCTTCACAGATTCACTCTTAGTGGGATCCTGGATTGAGAGGGGTCCTTTAGGAGCTTGATTGGGAGAGCTCCTTTAAGCTCATTTCCACTGAAAATGAGACTTTCATGTATGTATGGTATTTTCACAGTGTACAAGTGTTTGACCCACTTGCATGCTGCAAAGAGTGGGTATCTCCAGATCCCCACCATAATTTTATATACAACCTAAAATTAATTACTTTGGAGGGGCTTATATCATCACTTTCATTTCTCCATTGTACAGAATGAGAATGCCCCTGCCCACAGTTTCTGCAAAATTGTGCTTGTAGGTAGACTATGATCTTTCCAGTTGGGGAATAACCAAAGAAAGAAGGATGAAGGGAAATCCTTCCTCTGTCATTTGATATAATAGAAATAATTGCTCATTATCTTAAAATAATACATTAAAACCAAAAAGAAGAAATAATCTTTTCATCCTAGTGTAATTGGGAGTCACCCATTTTTTGTCTAGATGAATAGGACTTTAAGCCTCAATAGGAAACAAAGGCAAAAGTGCAAAGCTTAGGTTACAATCTTTGGATGTACAAAAAGTCAGCTTAATGTGCTTTTCATAGCTGATATGGGAGAATTTCATGATTGAAATTTTTTTCCTTCTATTGTCTTGTGAAAATAAGCACTGGGGAGAAAAAAGGTTTTGGAGACAGAGGCAAACACAGTCAGTGGAATGCCAAGAGAATTAAATTAGCAATAATGCTGAAGGCTAAAAGTCACATCATCCAAATCCAGAATGTGCCTGTCAGCACTGTGTGCTTTCACCCGTTTGTTGTCAGGGGTGTGGGAGCCACTAGGGATGAAAGGAGGGACACTTTGAGGAGAAGGGAAATAGATCAAGTGAGAGATGCTCAGTGCTGTAGGCTCTCAAACAGTTTTTTGGATGTGAATTAGGCAAGATGGAGTCTCCTTCCCACTCTAGGCCAGCAGACACAGCTCCGGGTTTTGGGATTTGCAGGAATTCCTGTCAGGACTCCGCCCTGGCTGCGAGAGGGGCGGAGCTCAGGGCCACGTGGGCGTGGCCAGGTGGCAAGTCTGGGGGCGTGGCTTGGGGTAGGTGGGTGTGGTTTCCATGCCCCCTGGGGCTGGGGGCGGTGCCAGCTGTGCCAGCTGTGCCAGGGCTCCTCCCTTCCCGGTGCCCCAAATGCGCCCTGGAGAGGCTCCGTTGGAAGAGCAGCGCCAGTGTGGGAGCATCCGCAGGGACAGAGCGGCGGTGAGCCCAAGGCCAATCCCGAGGCCAAACCCAATCCCAATCCCAGCCAAACCTGAGCAGAGCCGAAGGGAGCCGAGCTGAAGGGAGCTGAGGAGAGCCGTGGGGAATGGCCCAAAGTGGCAGTGCCAGTGCTGGATGCAGCCGTGATGACCAAGTCCAGCACCCAAAGCATTGGTGTGGCACAACACAGACCATCTGGCTTTTGGGGATTTGCCCATTGAGTTTTCCATTCAGCCTTGCAACACTGGTAATCTTTTCTCGGTCTGGGGAAAGCCACATGGACGCAGCCTATGGGGAGAACCTGACATCTTGTCTTTGTCCCAGTGGCCGCACAGAACTTAGTCCAGGTGGTGAACACATTTTGTGTGTAAAGCACTTTCTCATTTTGTATACTTATTTTGCTAATATTGTTGCTGCTCCTGTGGGTTTCTTATTCCATTGCTTTATTCTTTCAGTAGATTGTTATCTCAATATACTGTCTCTGCCTTTTCCCCTCTCTTATCAGAGGAGGTGGGGGAAGGTGAGAGGCTTATTTGGAGTTTGATTTCCAGCTATTGTTAAACCACCACATGATATACTACCAATTAGTGATCAGAAGATTTGTGGCTGTACAGGTTACTTCCAGAAATTGCTCAATCTCCCAGTGTCCCGAATTAAAGGCTCATAAGCATTTCAGATCAAAAGAAGCTGCTTTGACCTGACAATTGCCTGAAATGTGATCCTTGAGAATGTAGACATCCTAGCTATAATTTCTTTGATTTCATGTAATCAGTGTGTTTAGTGAATAGAAACAAAAGCACACAGAACTGTGAGAGGAATGCAAGCCCCAGCAACTTCAAAAAAGACTCCCAGAAAATTAAGCTGCATACAGACAAGTGTCCTAGGATGGGAGGAATACTAAGGATTCAGGAGATTTTTGACCACCGCATAGTGGTTGGGGAGAAAATCAGAAAACAGCTTGTGGGATATTTGGGAACATGGGCCTTGTACGTGTAAGGGCAGCTGAGGGCAGCAGAAGAGGGAAAAGAGGAGAACCTTTCCACACAGCACGTGTGGACAGGAACCACGTTGTGATAGGTGTGAGTGGTCAGGCTGAGTCCCACTGACCCTGACTGCTCTCACTCCATGTCTGCATGTTGTGATCCAGAGATCTTGGAAGCAGTAATGTTTTGAAGCTCACCAGGCTGGCATGGATGTCAAACGGGGGAGAGTTAAGAGCTTCAGGCTTTGGGAAGTCCATTGTGAAGGTCTCTGGCCAGCCTAAGAGGCAGGTATGGGTTGTATCACAGTATAAATCAATCAGAAAGACTCACAGTACCATACCACCTGGGAAAAAGTAGAGGAAACCCAACATTTAGGATTCATAAATAGCCAGAAACAAGATATTAGGGAAAATAGATAGCAAGATGGAAAACCAGTAATTTTAGGAAAAAAAAATTGGGAAAAGATGAAATATTGAAAAAGTATTCACAAAAGCAGAAAACATCCAGAAAACTCCCCCTTTCTTAGTATGTAAAAATCCTCATATGGATATATATCCTAATATATATCCTTACAATTATTTTCTGCTCTTTTTCTTTCCTGTTCAGAACCTACAAATATGGACCAGGAACTTTGCAGAGCTTCTGAAGCAAAGAGTTTTCTTTTTGTCTTGAAGAGATTTTGTAGGTCCCGATTCTTTTTGAACAGATGTTTGCAGAGATTATTTCAGTAATAATATTTCAGGGAGGGTCCTAGAAAAATGCCTGTAAGACATGGAAGTAAAACAAAGGCAATATGAAAAATACTTATAAGCCAACAGAGAATTTCTCCTTGCTAAACAGGTTTTGTTTATATAATCATTTCAGCTAAGCTGTGCATCTTGTGCAAAGTTAAATTTTCTTTTTCCCTTTAATTCTTTCTCTGCCAATTTGTTCTTTCTTTAACTATAAAATAAAGTTGAAACGTGAGAACTATAATTTATATTTAGAACAAGGACATCATCCTGGGCTGTTTCATTGTCTGGGCTTGACTAAGATCTTATTTCTGCCTCAGAGTCAAAGCATCTCTAATGGAAATAAAAAGAAAAAATAATACACAAACTTGGCATTGTGGTTATGTATTCATTAGCAAATGTAGCCACTGCTCTTAGGAAATGGGCAGGAATAAGGTACAGGTTTCAGAAGCACCAAAAGTGTCTGCTCAGACACTTTTTACATGAGTTCACTTAAATGACACTTTGATAATGACTGGGTTGTGTTCTCATTTCTCTCCAGCAACAGACAAGGCTGTTAAATTGTTAGGTCAAAGCAGTTAAGTTTTTCAGTGTGGAGGCCTCATTTGAGGACCAGGTGAAGACTTGTGTGAAGGTCAGACTGGCCTCCTGTATAGCACTACTTTTACATTACTTTTGAGCTGAGCCACTTTAGAATTCAGGAAGTCATAACAGTGTCTTTGATGTGATGGTCCAGCTGCCCATCCTTTTGCTCTTCCTTTTGTGATAACTGGCTACAGGTTATGTCTGTCCTCAAAGGAAAATATTTTCCTTAAGATAATGAAATATTGTCCCATTCATCTGTGGTAATCAGCAGAGCAAGATGCAGTTCAAAAGGCATGATTTATATTATTTCCCTCTGTTAGTTGTCTCTGTTAATAGCAAAAGACTCTCCCCTAGCAAACATAGTAGTTCACAAAGATAATATCAGTAGAGTAAAATAAACCCCAGTAACAAAGCCTGTGCAGACACAGTTTTTGGGTCCATATGTGTATCTTACATCTAAAAATGTTAAACAAAGACGCTGAATAAAAGGGAAAAAGAAACATAAATATAATTTTTGGATTTGAAGTATAATCGTAATTTCATAAATATTCATTCATTCCTTTTCAGTGAAGATTATAACCCCTCTTAAATGCATATTTCACTTTCCTCTGTCCTGTTGCTTTTACCCACATGTTGTAACTGTCATCTCCCAATATCTTTGTCTAGTTGTTGTTTGTGGTTTTTTTTTGTTATTTTTGTAGTTTTTTAGCCAAATGCTAATAGTCTTTGAATTTGTAAACATAGATGCATAAGTGTACACTGTCAATTGCAGTCAATTGCAGAGATTAGGTAGTCAGAGTTGTAGAAATAATTGATTATTCTGAGCTTAAAAAATTCTCTTATTTACTGCTGGTTTTAGCTTGATATACATTATTACTAGAAAAAATAGGTATAGGTGTGACTTCTTTCTAAACTATTTTCTGATCACACTTGCTTAGAATAAAAGATAATTTTTCCTACTGACAATTTTTCATGTAAAAAATGGAATCTAAAAGCAGAGTCTGCCTCTTCTGTCTTTGCCCATCATAATTGTTCTGTGCTTGCAAATTAGGCGACAGTGCTTTTGCTGATGCACAAGGATAGCCTGAGGTCAGCTCCTTTTTCTACATTGAATTTGGCTTTGCAGTGCTAACAGAAGTGAAACATTCCTTTTGTCAGAAAAAGCAAGAGCTACTTCTCAAAAACAGACATGGAGCAGAGAGATTTTGAAGGAATGTGACATTTCTACAGACTTGTTTTTTGGGTTCTAACTCCCATGTTAAAAGAAAATTTTGGAACAACTCTGCCATAAAGGACACATTATATGGGGACTTAGCCCCTTTACCATTTCTTTAAATAAAGCAAACCAGAGCAAGCCACATAAAAAACACACAAACAAACTGATTTTTTTCACTTGAGAGAGATTTGTTGAAGTGTATTGCCTCTCCCTGAAGTGTTAGCTGTCGCTCTAGGAAACACAAAGAGTCTCCTCTGACATAGTTTACAGAGCTATTTCTTCATATATATGATTTGGTTTGTCCTCTAGTGTGTGTGGAGGGAATGGGGATGGTGGGCTCAGGTGGGCTGGCAGTTCCTCACCTGCAAGAAACATCAGGAGGCACCAGCTGGGAGAGGTGGATTTTCAGCTGATTGTTGATCAAAATGGACGACAGAAGTCTGGATGGCTCTCACAACTTCTTGTCTGTGCTCTCCTTGTGCAGCTAGAGAAACTTATTCCCTCTGCTTGAGGATGAGAAATTGTGTGTTCTCTCAGTTTTCAGTGTGCTGGTAGCCACTAAATAGTGCTCTTTTCTTGCAGCCAATATTCTCTGTGCAAGCAAAATGTTGTTTACAGACATGAAAAATGTGTGAACCATCAGCCACTGTTTTAAACATGATTAGTAACCCTAGATGTGTTAGCACTGTTTCTAAACTTCAGCCTGAAGTTTGGGAATCACAACTCTTTTCTTGGTATTTTCCTTTTGTCCTACCTAATGCCTTCCCAATTGGAGTTATGGCTTTCACACTCAGTATTCTCACTTAATGGTGACACTCAGTCAACATCCTGCTCCTTTTCTTGCTGCAAGGCAACTAACTGCTCCTCTCCTCTCCTGATAAATATTTCTGTTGCTCAGATCTAACAACTTTCACTCATCCTTCTGAAAACATCACAGCCAGATTTATTTTAATTCTTTACCCAATTATTTACCAGCTCATTCTCGTTTCTCTTCTTAGACTTTTTGGGTGTCCTTAGTGCTATGGAGCCTTCCTCTGCTTTCTTTTCCTTAAAAACCAAGAAGGCTTTAATCTGTGTTTAACAGAGAAGCTTGTCCCCATGGTCAGTCTGATGGAAAGCTTTGTGGAAATTGAGGGACATGCCTCAGTCTCTAGGTTCCTCAGGCAATCACTGAGTGCTGTTACACTGGGACTATGTGCATTCACTATTTGCTTTGAGTACGTGGTATAATGAGAAATTATATCTGCCCTTCTTGGCCACCTGGGCACAGCCTGGCTCATGTTTAGCTGCTCTCACCAGCACCCCCAGGCCCTTTCCAGCTACTCTGCCCCAGCCTGTGGCACTGCCTGGGGCTGTTGTGGCACAAGGGCAGGACCTGGCACTTGGCCTTGTTGAACCTCAAACCATTGGCCTCAGCCCATGATCCAGCCTGTCCAGATCCCCCTGCAGGGCCTTCCTGCTCTCCAGCAGATCAACACTCCAGCCCAGTGGTGCCATGTGCAAATTGGCTGGCAGAACACTTGATTCCCTCATCCAGATAATTGATAGAAAAAACCAAACAGGACTGCCTGCAATACTGAGCCATGATGAACCCCACCAGTGACCACCACCAGCTGGATAAAACTCCATTCACCACCATCTCCACTCTCTGGGCACAGCCATCCAGCCAGCTTTTTACCCAGCAAAGAGCACGCACACCCAAGCCATGAGCAGTTTCTCCATGAGAATGTTGCAAAAAATGTGTCAAAAGCTTTACTGAAGTCCAGGCAGACAACATCTAGAGCCTCTCTGTCATTCTCTTAAGTTGTCACCTGCCACAGAAGGAGATCAAGCAGGACCTGCCTTTCCTAAACCCATCTGGCTGGGCCTGATCCCCTGCCTGATCCCTGTGACAGTGGTCACAGGGGTTTTCAGGATGAAGGGAGAGATGTAGATCTGACTCCATATTCAGAAGGTTTGATTTATTATTTTATGATCTATATATATTACATTATAACTATACTAAAAAGAAATAGAAGGAAAGGTTTCCTCAGAAGGCTAGCTAAGAATAGAAAGGAATGAATAACAAAGATCTGTGGCTTGGACAAAGAGCGAGAGTCAGCTCTGCCATGACTGGTCAGTAAATACAAACATCTACAGGAGACCAATCACGGATCCACCTGTTGCATTCCACAGCAGCAGATAACCATTGTTTACATTTTGTTTCTGAGGCCTCAGCTTCTCAGAGGAGAATAAATCCAAAAGAAAAGGATTTTCACAAAAGATGTCTGCGACAGATCCCCTGCCTGATCCCCTGTGTTCTGCATTGTGACACTCAAGGTTACCTACTCCACAAATTCCCTGGCAGTGGGATCAGGCTGGGAGTTCTGATCTGTAGTTCTTTTTGAATCCTCTTTCTGACTTTGTGTGGATAGGCATCACACTGGCCACGCTCCAGTCAAACAGGTTCTCCCTGGCTAGCTAGGACTCTTGATAAATGATGGGAAGTGTCTTGGTGAGCACTTCTACCAACTCCCATAGCACATTTGAGCCAATCCTATCCAGCCTCAGAGAGCCGTGTATGTTTGTGATGTAGCAGGTAGCTGATCTTTTCCCCTTGGATTATGGGATCAGGATTATATCCACTGTAGTACTGACAGCATCTTAGTGCTCTTAGTGCTCTTTGACCCTGAACAACTTAGCCAGCACTCCTTGGGCACTTAGGCCCAAATTATCCAGGCCTATGGATTTTAAGATACATGTCTTTTGTGGACATTGTGTATGACACTTCTCCATGTCACTTGTGGAAAGTGTGTTGCCCTTGTGATGTAAGTATATAAACCCATTTCCCTGCAAATGCAGAACAGAAACATTTATTGTTTAGATTTTCATTTGTTGATTCTTCATTCTCATTAATAGCTTTATCATTTTCATCTACTAAAGAGCTAAATTATTGACATACTTTTGAACTGCAAGGTTGAATATAATCCCATCAGTCTTCCTTGTTATCCGTATTACTCTGGAAAGAAATATTTATAATATCTTTCATTAGTCTCTAGGATCTATTGTATGCTGGTGGCTGCTATTTATTATTTTGACTTATTTTGATTATTTTTTGCCTTACTGTTATACTAAGATAATTTAGAAAAATAAGTTAGCCTTTTAAGGATTTTGATGTTAACTCATGTTTTATTGTTTATGTATCCTCATGTCACTCTTTTCCAAACCACGTATTCCAGTATCAGGGAATAATGGTGAACCCGAGGTTTCATCCAAATCCATAGGAAGACCCTGGCCTATGTTTTCCCTAGTTTATCTGCCTAGGTTCCCATCTGTAGAAGGGGAATAATTCTATTTCTCTACATTGAAAGCATTTGATTAAATGTATCTTAAAGAATGGGTGAGTTCTTTAGTTTAGGGCAATATGTACAGAAAAGTGAGTATCCAAGTATCCTGAACAAAAAGCTATAAAGTTTTATGAAATCTTTGTCTCACATGACTTGCTACATGTTTGGTTATAATAGTTTAATTTGTGCTCGAGCTTGTACTTCAATAAATCAACTGCATAAGGAGATATTTGGAGATCAATGGGATAAGCAATAAGTGATAGCCTGATTCTCCACTCCTGTGAATTTAAATCAGAAAAAAACTTCTCTAAAGCACTTGCAGTTGAATTAAACTAAAACCCGTGTTTTATATGAAAATGAAGTTCTCCGGTGTTTGCTCTACTAGTAGCAAGCCATTAACTTCTGCTTTCTCTTTACGCATGTAATATCCTCCCAAATGCAAGTTTGTTTCTTCTTGTGTAGAACTAGAAAGGAAACAACTGGAGTACATGAACTGTGATGCCATTAAAAAGGTTTGAATACAAAAAGTTGAGGACTTGCCAGTGAAATGGATGAACATTTAGGAGACATTATTAATCAGCCCCTGGAAAGTCCTGCAGAGACATCACAGGCCTCTTAGCAGAGACAACTCCCATCCCATATCAGCGTGGAACAGTCCGGGGTTTTCTTTCACTCTCTGTCTTACTCTATTATTTTTTTCTATACTTTCATGACATTTGTAATTGCAGTTAATCTATTGCACAAAATGTGCTAGTTGGGAATGGGATGGTTTCCATTTTGGGTATTGTGCTGTTAATCCAAAAATGCCCTCCCATATTTTGATGAAAATAGTGGCTGCTCAACTGTCCACAGTGGGCAAATGAGTCTATGATGCATAAATTCAGAACAATGACTTTTGCCTATGTTTACAGAACTGCTGGAAAGCACAATGGGAAGAATGGAATGAATTGCTCTTGCTGAAATGGAGGGAGTGGGAGGGAGAGGGGTTGTTATCACTTCTACTGGATTCAAGGCTCTCTCCTTTACTGTTCTGCTGCTGGGCTGTACTGTGGTTGAGTCCTACCCTGTAAATGGTAAGTGCCTCATTACTTGGCACATTATGTGATGTTCAGAGCTTTCTTGTATGAAGGAAGTTTGGTTTTGGAAAGTGTTTAATACTGCTTGATTTTTCAGTGGTATTTAAGAAAACCCAAAATAAACAGGGAGCTTGTGACTAGAAAAGACAAGTTCTCTGTGTAATTTGAGACAAATGTCTTGTCATTTGAAGGTCTTTCTGCTTTTTAGTTTACCACAGGATGCTGCAAGAAATTTCCTTCAGTGACTAGGAGCACATCCAAGACAATGCAGGCCTTAGCAGGTGTTTGCCACATGCTGTTGTGATGGCTGGGATTAGCTGGGTTACAGTGAGCAAACATCTGTCTTGTATTATTCATACAGACTTCATTTAAATTCATATCAATGTTCCTATCAGTATGTGACAGTTGATTTGGCTCTTCAAAGTTCAGTATGAGGGCTGATGGTAAAGTATCCAGTAAATATGTCTTTCTATGCAGGGATGTAGCTTCTTCCTAATGCTGATGATAGGACTTACCAGGTCATCTGAACAAGAAGAAAGGGCAACTCTACCAATCAGCATGTGTCAGGCGTTTTTATTAAGGTTTCTTTTTACTTGGCTATACAAAGAAAATAAATCTACAAAACATATCTTACCCAAAATAAAAGTTTACAATAGCATACTCCAGTGGGAAATTAAAATATCAGGAAACAATTTTATTTTCTAATGTTTTGCCAGCTTTAGAACAGGGCCCAATAAGTAGAACAGACCTGGCTTGTTTGGTTGTTTCCTCTCTTTGGCCAGATTTTTCTTGCTAGTCCTCTCATAGTCCTCTTTTAAGCTATTTATTTTCCCCTACATAATGACTGGCAAACAATAATCCTGTTGAAGAAAGTATGTAGGAGACATTTCCTAATGTTTCATTGGCCTTTAGAAAGGAAAAAACAGTTGAGTTTAGAAAAAGTGTCAATTTGTTATTTATGTAGTGAAGAGCAGTGTGATGTAGAAAAGGTAATTAACCCTGAGGGAATGTTTCCTCAAGACATTGCTCCATTTTTTCCTTCTCTGGCTCTTTCCATGGCTTATTTCAGCTTTCTTCAGGGAGCTGCTCTGGAGCCTGCTTTTCAGAATGTGTTGAGAAAACAAAGTAGATTGGCTGTTGTGCTTATATTTATTTAATTGAGGGGGTTTCTTTGTTTTATTTTGTTCTAGGATGTAAGTCAAGATTTTAAAATAAACTTGTTGCTCTGAATTAGGATAAAAGGGTGAAATCTAGAAAGCATAAAAAAATCTTCTGTTATCAATCAAAATATTTTTGTGATTTTAGAATGTTTTGTTGCATTTTGTTTTTCCACCCAAGTAAGATCAAAGTCAACAAAATCTTCTTTAAACAACAGGAGTAAGTCTCCGTATCAAAAACCTAACCTGCTGGCAAGAATTTAACTTCTCCCATGTCTGGTGAAAGAACAACATGGCAAGTTGCAATCAGTTGAGGACTTCTAGAGGGTATAAATGGCAACACCTTGATAAAGAAAATGGATTGACCAACCAAAGGTGAGGCACAGCTGGATCACCTATTTAATAAGAGAGATGTAGTGGGGAATATGATAATCATCAGTGTTGGCTGTAGCTACCATGAGCCGTTGGAGGGAAAGTAAGGAAAGTGAATGGCGGACTTAAACTCATTGAGGAGACTGGGGGTGAGACCCCATGAGACAGCTCTGAAGGGCAAAGGAGATGAGGAAATCTTGCAAGACTTTAAGGACAGAACCATACAAGCCTTTTGTCTTATACTTGTGAAAAAGTGTAGGAGTACCAGGAGCATAATGCAAAGTCTTGCATTGCCAGTCAAACCGGGGAAGGCAGAGCCCTCACCCTGGGCAGCAACAAGCTGGGCACTGGCTGCCTTGGCAGCAGCATGTTGGAGAAATCCCTGGGGTTTAGGGAGAGACACATGGCTGCACAGGAGTGGGCAGCAGTGAAGGCCAGCATTGCCCTGTGCTCCATAAGCAAGGACACAGAGAGAGGATGGAGGGACACAGGAAGGTCATGGGGGATGAAGGCAATGTGGGAGAACACGTCAGGGATGTGATATGGGGATGGAGGGGACATGGGGGCACATATGGCAGAAATGTGAAGGGGGACTTGGAGGGTGTGAGGGTATCCATAGCAGGGGCACAAGGGAACAAGGAGAGCAGTGGCACTGGGAAAACATGGAGAGGTAAGGGGAGCATGGGGGGACACATAGCAGGCATGTGATAAGGAATGGGTGTGGCACTGGGGACACAGGAGGGACGTGGCAGGGTGGAGATGTGAGCAGACATGGGGGCTGGTGGGATTGAGTGAACATGGGGAGTGAACATGGGGGACATGTGGTGAGGATCTGAGGGGACACAGGGAATACAGGGGGACACATGACAAGGATATGTGGGGTTGAGTGGGACACATAAGAAGGATGAATCTCTGTCATGTCCCCTTTATCCCTCCGTGTTCCCTCAAATCTCTGATGTGTGTCCCCCCATCAGTATGAAGGACATAGTTTCGAGTCAGGTGAAAGATGTTTGTGCCAGGTGCTGTGTTGGCAGAGTTCCTTCTGCCCTTGCTTTGCTGAAGCTCACACTTGTTAGCCTGCTAGTCATGCTGAGTTTGCAACTTCAATTTGCCATGGAATGGAAGTTAAAGTAACTGAAAACTAATCGGAGTTCTGTTTATTGGCTAACCCTTGTTTCTACTCTGATTTTTTAATGTCAGATTTAAGTTGTCTGTGCATTTGAACAGATGAGCCATCTGCAAATGCTCTCCTAGCTGTTGAACCCTGGGGACTGGGAAGTAACTTGTGTTACTTTGAATAATTTTAATGGAAATTTAGTGTGGTTTTTTAATACTTTGGTATTTAACACCTATTACCTTATATGAAAATTAATAAAATTAATTCACAACATGACTTTTGCAAACATTCTCAGCCAAAGGCACATTAGGCCCAGACAGATATTTTTAGTATTTTATTAAGAACCAGTCTGAGCAAGTTGTAAATGTTCATGAAACAAGTAGTTCTGGTCACAGGTTATAGTTGCAACAATCTGCTTTCCCTCTGCAAAAAAAGGAACTCAGTGAGAAAAATACATAACAAGAGAGTCAAGCTACAGTAGATGACATAAAAGTAATTGCAACCAATTTTTTTAAAAAATCAGTGTTTGGAAATGCCCTATCCTTATGAGCTGTTGCAGTTCCAATGTGTGGATTGAAATCCCATTCCCTATGTCAGCTACTGGGTTGTAAGGGATAAATATTTGATAACTGCAGAGTCAGGAATAAACATGCATCATAGACTTTCATACCAGATCTGTGTGGACTTCGTTGCTTTGATCTGTTGGATTTGATTTTTTTTTTTTTTTTTTTTTTTTTTTTGCATCTAAATGTTAGTAAGGATTTTACTGTTTATTTGGGGATCTGACAATGACAATAATGAATGATTTGGGAAGAATGAGCAGTAGCTTTCATGCATAAATATTTTCAAGTACTTGTCAAAATTGTAAACCCTCTTCAAGAAAATATTTGGCCAAAGAAGTTACATAGAGCCTGCAGCACACAGACAATCTGGTGATGGGTAGTTGTAACCGAGAACAGATTGCTAAGACAAGTCTGTATTTAGTCCTAGAGATGTCAGAACTGGTTAGGATTTAAATAGGTCAACGAATCAATAATTCTGGAGCTCTGTTTTGATTTCATTCACTGCTGAACCCTGGTGATTGGAAAATAAGGCATATTAAAATTAATATACATGCAATCAGCATTAGTCACATCATCTGCACAGAACATACAGTATTTGTAGAAAAACTAAAATACCTTATAACCATAGCAAATAGTCAGAAATTATTTTTAATTAACTATTTGTTTCTAGATAGTTTTAGCGTCTTAAAATTGCTCAAAATTCCTTTTAAAAATTGAAGCAGTATTATTTGTTTGGTCAAATTAGTCCTGTAATTTCACATGGATTCCTTAAAAATACAAACTGTGTTGAAATTTTCATGGGTTAATGGCATAAAAATTTACTTCAGTCTTTTTTTTGTTCATGATACTAAATTACTGGATTTAAACCATACTTTATCATCAACCATAGAGATTGCATTTCTTGAAATGGTACTATTTACCACTGGTACTTTTTTGATATAATATTTTTCAGTTGATAATATACAAATGTAGGGAATGGCAACTAGCTGTTGCCTTAACTTCCATATTTTGTATGCCTTTATAGTGCATAAACCTTAAAATTCTGCTTTGCTCTTATACCATGGGAAGGCAAAGCAACCCAGCAGGAACTGGAACAAAGCCCTCTGGCTGGCTGGACTGCTGATACACTGAAGCGACTGTAAACCTTGCTATTTGTATGTCTTTAGCATTTCTTCTTTCCTTTTCTTCTCTAGCCTCACACTGCAGGTACAGGGAGTATTTTCTTGTTGGAGGACAATACTCTTCCCAACAAAACAGGGTTTTGAACCACGACTGGAGCTCCTAAGTGTTATGGGAATAGAAATTAAAATAGATGTTTGTAATTAGAGAAACTGCATGGTGCTTTGGAGACAAATATGTTTGGATCACGTGCAGGAGTTTGTATCTTTGTTCCAAACAAGTGGTACGTGTAAATAAATATTAATTCCACTTAAATCTAGTGTATATATAGAGTCATTCCATTCAAATCCATTAATTTACACCAGTCTAAATTATTTTATTGACATATTCCTTCTTTGGTGTACACCTAAAATGCTGAGCATATTCTGCAACATCTTTTCTATAAAGAACATCAGGAAAAAATCCCCCAAATTGTAAATTGGATCAGCTGCTGTAAATCAGCCTACTTTGGAAAAATTAGCAAACTGTTCCACTAGCATGTATTGTTTAGAGCAATCAGTCTCTGTAATCTCCATTGCCTGTCCTAGAAACATGCCAGCTATTGGTTTGGATTACAGTTTCATGATAAAATAGTTGTGATGAGCCATCTTACTCCACAAAACATGTGGACAAATGATTTTGTGTTGATTAGTGATGATTGTTTTTTATGGTTGACTTCACAGGTTATTGATTCTTGGCTTTAATCTCAAAATAGACAGCAGTTTTGGATAAATTATTTTAATTTTTTTACCTTTATCATACCCATCCGATTCTCTCAGACATCCAGATTCTGGAGGCTTGTGATTTTTGGTGAAGAAAGAAAAGGACACTTAATCCTAGACATACATACCTAAGAAAATGTCTCTGTTGAATTAAATTAATGTAACTGTTTCAAGATCAATTGAAACGGCTGTTTTTTAAATCAGGAATTTAAAAAAGTGATATATGAGTTTTTTAATGAATCACATAGATAAAGCAGTCAAAAACATTGAATGCAAGGGTTGGGTTTTTTTCTTGGTTGGTATCTTTCACTGTCATGTCTGTGCTTTGCAGCAGATGTGGTCTAAGGCATTCTACTGCATTTGAGCATTCTAGCTTCCTTGGGCTTCTTTCTCTGAGAAGGTATTAAAATATCTCAAGAACTCTTCCTTTTGGAAACTTCTGTATTAACAATAGTAATTGGTGGATGTTCCAGAAATCCATAAAGCAGGAGTTGCTCTGGACTGTGCATGAGGAGTTGACAGAATGGGCAGCAGTCACTCTTTTTCAGCAAACATACTAATGCAGTACCATTTAACTTAACAAACTTACAGTATTCTCAGTATCTTCCCTGTTTTAAGCTTTAGCTGTATAACTAGAACTACCTACGAGTTCAGCTGCAGTTGTGCTGTATCACTTGGGCTGGATGAAGCCCTACAATGTTCTTTTCTGACTTCAGCCCCTAAAAGCACTTTGTACTTCTGCCAGTTTATTTAGATTAATAACTAGCTCCTTATGCTAATAAATATTTGTTAACCCTGAGTCTACCTGGAGGTTCAGACAGAGGCATGACAAGAGTATTGGGCAGAACAGGTTGTAGAGGGAATGTCTTAAATATAATATCCATGCACAGCAGCTTTCTGTTAGCTGTCTACATCAACATACAACATCTAATTTAGCTCCTGTTTTTTTGTTTTTGTTTTTGTTTTTTTATTTTTTTATTTAGTGTGTCTCAAAACAGTGCATTAACAAAATACCCGTGGAAACTGTGCTTATGCACCAATATCTGGATATTAGTGCAAAATAGCAGGCTATCTAAAAGACTTTAGAGGGCAGTTTGACCTTCACTGGTTTGGAGATCAGATAAAAAAATAATTGATGGCTATCTCTCCTTGTTTATACTAACAAGGCTGTATAGGGCTGAATTTTAGGACTCAGACCACGGATTGCAGATATTCTTCTGGGAGTTATAGACTTCATACTTGCTACTTTCTTAAGGAAAACCAGGCAGAATTTTCTTCACTAGCAATAATTCCTAGCTTGCTTGAGTCAATGACCTTTATGTAACTCCCAAAGGAGGAAAAGGGAAAGTTTGCTAATATTCAGTAGTCTAAAAAGATGGATTTTCTTTCTGTCTTTAGTATGAGTTGCTTTATCCCTTTTTTTTTCTGAATACTAACAACTATTTCTGGTAAATGATTTTTTCAAGTACATGTATGGTGCTAATGGGGTGCAGATCTTTTCTGTCACACTTCTGACTGAGGAACGAGGCTAAAGAAATTCCTGCTTGGCATGGGCTTTGTCTAAAATATTATACAAGAAACTTTTCAATCTCTTATAGACTGGACCTGAAAGACCAGAATTTATCTATCTCTCACCTAATGTCTCTGTAGGGAAATAAAGAGAAAACAAGTTTTGTTAGTTCAGTTTATTATCTGAAATGCTGGAACACCCTCTTGCTGTCTGTCTTTGACCAAAAACCTAAATATAGCTAAAGGGCATGTCTAGACTGCTGTCAGACTGGAGAATATGTTGTGGTTCTTCCCTTTCAAATGCAGTCAAGTTTTCATGATTGGGAATCATAGAATGGAGGGAGGTGGCAAAGAAGAGAGGTGTTGAGAATGTCCCTGGCCTCAGGAGCTGTTAGTACTCTGGCTCTGACCCATGTGCCATCAGTCACAGGGGAACTTGTGTGTGAACACCTCACATTTGTTTATACAGAACAGGTTTACAGACATTTTCTAGACTCTGCTTTCTGAAATGTTTTCCACTGATTATTGCTTCAGATATTTTTTCCCCAAGTTCAACTTTTTAATCAGTTTTACCCACAGATGCTGTTGCCAGAATCCTTTTGGAAAGCCAGAGGTTAGAGGGGCGGCAGCGCAGACAGTCCAGCAGACATCAATGGTCTGGAGAAGAAGTAGATAATGAAATGAATTAAAAAACATTCTTATCCTGCAAGAGAAACAGCGTTCACAGTGCTAGCAGGGACTGCCACTCACCAAGGCTTGCAATTCAACACAACTTCAGTTTCATAGCTGACCAACTTTAAAAGCTGTTTATAGTTGTTCACATCATTGTTATGCCACATGAATTCCCTTTTATCTCTAAGTTCAGGTTTTGGATATGCTTTCTTCTGGCTATATTTCAAAGTCAGTAAGCCGAGGGCTTATACTGCTGAAGAGGTTAGTCATAGCTTGGTCCAACTTCTGAACAATGATTAAGCTTATGATTTCTGAAATGTTTATGTGAGCTGTGTCTTGCGTTGTTTATTGCTGTTGTTGACACTAACACGTATGGTCCAGATGGCAGAAGAAGATCTGCATTTGAGATTATGTGGTGTATTGTAAACTCAACTTTGCAGATGTACTTCTAGCTAATCAAAGACAGAGGAATTGCTTTGAGTCACATGTTGGAAAGTTAATAGGGATATTTAACGCAACTCTTCAATTTCCAACTTGGAGAACTTGACAGACACGAATAACTGGAGGCTTAGTGAGACATTTCTGAAGCTACTAACAGGCTCCTTTCTTTGGAAAACCTTAAGTGCAGCTGAAAAAGAACTCTACAAATTATTTACAAAATAAAATAGTAATTAATACCTGCTGGTGGGAGCAGACTTAATAAATACTGTCTGTTCTGAAAAGTGACCTAAACTAATTCCCTCACAAAAATCCAGTGAAATACAATAAATATGTGACTACTCCCATGTTGCAGCTGAGGACAAAGATGTTGACTTTCATAACATGGGGACATGACTAAGCCTGGAGCCTTGTTACCACAACTTCCCTCTCAGTCTGCAGGGACAGCTAGATTCTTCCAGAAAGTTTGTCACTTCTTTAGGGGCTGAACCACACATTTCTCCAAAGAGTAGCACTCTTCACTGTCCCTGACTTTTGAGAAAACTGTGGTCTGAACCAAGTATCCTGGATTTGTGTTAAAAACATCCACAGAGAGGTGGGATTTCAGCAATTTGTTCAGGTGCCTGGACTTGTGCTTTGAGTTCAGTTTCAGTCAAGGAAGTAATTTTAGTAAAAACCTGTCAGAAGTTACTGGCATGATCAAATGTAGCCTTCCCATTCTGCCAAGAAGGCCTGAAGGCAAGAAAGAAAATTTCAGTCTGTCCTTAAGTTGACACTACTTCTCTCATGTCCAGTTCAAAAACATTTTCTGTGACTCCCTTCCTTGGGATTAGCATTTAATTGCAATTTAATTTTTTATTTCATTTTAGCTTTGCTTCCATGATCACTATAGCTGCTAATGGCATTGGATCAGAATACAGGCTTGTGAATGGCAAGGAAATATAATTTCTTTTGGGTCTATAACAATAAAAACAACAGCAACAGCAACAACAGTGTCAGGGTAGTATTGTACCTCAGCTTGTAGCACAGGCTTGGAAGCTTTCAAGTCAATCTGAATATATTGTATTTACCCTCACAGTTTTTGTGATTTGAAATTAGTCAACCAAGACAGCTTCACAACTCTAGGATACTTTTTTATAGTTTATCCATAACTCTAGGATAACTTTTAGGATGAATAAAGAGAGTCAGGAATAGTTTTTCTCCAAGAAGTACAAACAAAATAAGTAGACTGGATTTCTGGGAAAGGTTAGGATCTACCATCCAGACTGGTTGTTGTACCAGACTTGAGAGGTTCCATCTCAATTTTTCTGTACAGCTTGTGATTTGTTCTTTGTTCAGCAGCTGTTGGTTCTTCTCTGCAGGCAGGTGTTCTGTGCCCATCCCCCTCTTTTTGCTTTTTCCATGGGTGGGGAGCTGTTTACCATTCCTGTTACACTGAGCTGGATGTTCTATGAAGTACAATTTTATTAGTGTTCTCTGTACTTTTATTGTCCTTCTGATTGGTCTGTGATAACATCTGATGTGACTCAGCACAAGGAATATTGCATTTATTCAATTAAAATATTTAATCTCTTTAACTGTACTAAGGAAGAAGAAGAAGCTTTTCACACAATAAACTTTTCGTGCTTTCCTCCTATCTTTCAATTCTCTCTGGAAATTGTGTATGTTCAATATCTGTGTGTTGTTAATGAGAAAATTTGTGTGCACGCCTTTGTTCTAGTGCTATGATAGTCTTTTTATGATGGAATACAATGTGAGTAATTTTTGTTTATAAACCACACTGCTTTTCAATAAATTGGAAATGCAGTTTACACAGAAATAAACCACACACTAATTACCTACAAATGCGGTGCAGCCTCATTTCTTATGTTTTTCGTTATTACTGCAGTATTGATAAACCATTAAGAAACAAAAAGGAGCACTGTTTTTTTTTTGTAGTTAACACAAGTTTTACATGTGTTTATGTGAAAAGAAGCAGGTGTTATGAATGATCAAACAAAGTAAATCTCTGTAGCAAAACCACACAAAAGCAAAATGTATGCTTTTTGTTCACATGAACATTTTGATTTATGAATGTTTTAACATGGTTATTCAGAAATCACCAAATATCTCCAGGTGCTGATATATTTATGAAATTTAGTTTTCCCACAGTAAACATAGGAACCAGAACTCAATTTGGAATTTAACTATATATTTGACATATGACCTCATAAAACTGGGTACACTTCACCATTTGCATTTGCATATCTCCCCTCTAATATAAAATTGAATTATACAATCAGGCTGTGTGAAATGCATTGTTTTAGTACTGAAGCATTTCTCTAATCTCCTTTGCTGTTTAGTATGATTTATTTTGTAAATATTTACAAGTTTGTTTCTAAAAACAAGAATTTTAAATGAAGTAGAGAAGATAAATACAACAAAAGTAACAAATCAGGAAAGCATTTTTTCTTGGCTACAGGCTGATTGGGTTCAGACTGAAGAATGTTGCAACACAGCAGTTGTGCAGATTAGGGGTTCCTTTTATCATTGCCCCAGAACAACTCCACTGTATGTACCCCTCTTTTCTGTCTTTGTCAGGACTTTACATTTAATCAGGTTCTACAGCACCACTTTGTAGCCACACTACCAAAACAGAGCTCAGATGTTACCCTAAACTTCTCCATCATTTACTTTAAAATACCTTTTAAAGGACAGTTTATCTCCTGTTTTGAGAGATGATTTAAATAGTAATTTTTTGACAATCAAACTATCTGGAAAAGTGTAATTTATTCCTATGTTCACATGTGAATTCTACCTATTTTCATTAAAATTGCATTGCTACCTTTTATCAAGACTGGTTTTCCAGCAAGGGTTACTTATTACATGGGGAAGGAGTGCACCAGCTCTGGATGACAGCCCCAGCCCCAAGGAGGATGGTACAACAAGCAGCTGAGCCATGGAAAGATTAAAACAAGGGCTGGGGTTATCTGTTTACCCCAAAGAGCAGAAGCTGGGGGAACAAGCTTTCTGTGTCTGACTCATTCCTTTAGCTCTCTCTGGCAGAGCAGAGAGGGTGGGGATGTTTCCAGAGATGTTTCTCAAGCCTTGGACCCAGGGCAAGATGGCTTCACCCGAGCTATTTGCCCAGTCTCCAGAGTTACAGAACCTGTCTTGAAGTTCATGGCCCTTTGATTCCAGCAAATTTTGAAGGGCACAGGACTAAACACTGGGTTATTTTTATGGCCGGACTCGATAATCTTTAAGGTTTCAACCCCAAGGTTTTCGAACCTAAATGGTTCTGTGGTTCTTTGAAAATTTAGTATGAAAATTCAAATGCCTGCAGAGATTCTTGTGAAGGAGAACAGTGAAATGCTCCATCAAAGTCACACATCATCTAGGATGTAAACAAGATCTAGAGAGTGGGACTGTCCAAGAGAATGAAACTTACAATGCTGTATTTAGTCTGAGACAGAAGCTGTGTGTGAAATAAACAGGAAAAGCACTTTGAAAACTGCAAAAAGGACTTGCTGGCACTGGGAGAGCACTGGGAGAGCATCTTTCGCTGAAATGAGGATGTGACTGGACAGAGCTGGGTGAACATTGCGTATAAATATTTATCTGACTTGTTCTCTTTTTTCTCTGTATTGTAAGAATTTTATGAGTAATTTTTTTTTTATAGAAGTATCCTTGGAAAAGAGATCAACCAATGTGTGATGGATTTACCCATGCAGACACATAGGAAGTATATGAAAACCCATTTTGAAAACTTTATTTTTTAAAAGATCATGCAATGAATGAATGATAATGGTAAAATTATATAAATTACACAATCAAGCCCACTGAATTCTGCACAGTGTAACTTCAAGACTCAGACTGCACTGCAGCCACTTATTTTCAGTGCCACTATGTGCTAAGCTATGGGGTTTTTAATTTCAATTTCACTGCAGATATCTCAGCCTTTTATTTGCTTTGATCTGTGTTGCTACCAGCTCCTGTTTCTTATGCATATGAGGCAAAGTCTTCTTTGTGTAAAAGTGAGGTGAGTTGCTGCAACACCAGTCTTAAATTGTAGCTAAAACTTACAGTAGCACTTAATCAATATTTATACTGTTACCCAGTCTCTTCAGCCTCGTTTTCTGAAGTTCCCCTTTTGCTACCTCACCCCACCACATGGGCAGAGTAAGTTTTTTGAGACCAAAGCTTCAAATCTGTCTACACCACTTTCTTAGCCAAGCGGCTCTGCTTGTATATGTTTTTATTCTTGACAGTCTGCTGGGGTGCAATGCTAGACTGTTTGTTTAGTTCAAGGTTGGTTATTTTCTTTATTTGTTTTACTTAGTCATTTTGTCTGACAAAATGACAAGATGGTAGCAAGTGTTTCTTGAGGCAAGAACAGCTGCCTGATGTCATCTTTTAGGGTGGTTTATTTTCTAAACAAGATCCCAGCTGCTCTGGTGCTGGGTGCTATAAAAGTTAAATTTATTCTAAACGGCTAGATGCATAATTGCAAACACAGAGCTATGCAGGTTTTAGCTCCTTGTAGTACAAAACCAAATCTCCTTCCGACTCCTCAAAACCAGCTTCCTCAGCTTCCTCCTTCCACTCAAAATGAAGATGAAATACTTACACTCTTTAGACCTTTTGTCAGGGAATGCCTAGGTGAATTGATATGCAAACTGCAGATACAGGAGAACAGTGTAGTCATATAGTGTTAGACCAAGCCAGTTCTAGGCTCTTAAAGCACAGATATACACACTTTGGGCTCATCAGCTGGTGAGATCTTGGGTGAAAGCTTCAGACAGAAATATATCAGATCTAAAGTTTTCCATAAGCTTGCAGAATCCTCCACATCCTTCTTGGTTTAAGTACAATGTAGGTATAGCTGAAGCTCTTATAGCAATAGACTGAATGACCTCTTTTCCAGTCATACTATCTAGGATTATAGTTTGCTGTTTAAAGAAATTATCTGTGAAAAGCTGGCAGGAGAATATTCTTAAAGTACTTTCTTGGTGTCTGTTTTCGCAGGTATCTGGTATGTTCTTGAGTCCACTCAAAAATGTTAAATTCCACTGCTCTGAGATTACAATATTTTCTCAGTTCAGGCTGGAGTAAGGTATTCCTATGTTTTTCTTCCTTAGCCTCTTAGACAATTAGATTGAGAAATATAAAGATATAAATATGTTGAAAGCAATCTCACAGACCAAGATCTGCTGACCTGGGATGTCTTTGTGGTGTTATTCTCAGATAAGTGGCAAAGAGCCAAATGTGACGTTATAGGCAGAAAGAAGTAAATGTATACATTCCTTGTACAGAGAAACCTATGGGGCAATATACCTGAACTTAGTTTTGTATAAACAGAAGTAGTTAAGAAGATAAAAAATGTGCAAAGAATAGTGCATGCTCCCCAGGGTATGGTGCCCTTTCAAGAATAGTCTTGGGAGCAGCAGAAGGCTGCATTTACCATTGCCTTGAAAGGATGCCTGAGGGGAACCTGGCAGATCATCCACAAAGGTGGAACTGCTGTGGGGACAGGAGTGGAGGCACATTAGGAATGATGGAAAAAGGACAAGTTCCCCCCATGGTGAAACAGGAGTCTGTTTCAATATTAAATATGAAAATATAGAGATCATTAAATCTAGAGTTCTATGAGTTCAGTAAGAGGAAATACTTGCGCTTGTACGTGTGGTCAGGTAACATTGCTTAGTTTTGGAGAAATGATCAGCAGTCAGTTTCTGGCTACACGGTTTTTGTGAAATGATACCAACTACCTCATAGCTTTACACTTCTCCTTCAAAAAATAGATGGTGGTTGATGAAGAGAACACCTCAGAAGGACGTGGCAGAGCAAACTACCCTCTTACTGCTTACCTGGAAGACGTCATGCCTGGTGGCTAAGCATGGTGTGGCTGGATCCTTCCTGATAGCCACAGCAGGTTCTGCCTACTCTGTGCAGAAAATAGTGGCAGAGTCATGTCCCCACTCATAAAAGTAATGGGCTTTTAGGAACACAGAGAAGACTTATCTTATTTTTCACAGGCTCTTCCTTATATCAACTAAAAGGAGGAAATTTGGATCGGATGATCACTTAGGCAACAGAAAGAAAGGTAAGTTCTTGTTCACATCTTTCTCATTTTCCTGAGGACACAACTCTGCTCTTTGATCTGCTGATCCTATTTCCATTTTGAGATTCTGCTCTCTGTATGTGCATGGGAACATCACTGTAGATATGGAGGTCAGGTACAGAAGAGTGATCTGAAAAGCCAGCAAAGAGCTCAATGTTGCAATGGCTCAAGAAAGTTTATTTTGGGGTGTTACTACAAGGATATTTTCATATTTTATATTCAATAGGAAAGGAAGAACTGTTACAGCTTTGTTTAGGTATAAACAGTTCTTTTGTTGAAATAAATAAAATTATCTCATTTTCTGTAGGCCACAGTAGTATTGTTTTCAAGCACTGAGTCTGAGTAAACAGCAGACTGTTCTTATTCAGAGGTGAAATCATAAACTGTTTTCCCCCTTTAAATGTCCCTGGACTTTTTGAAATGACATCACCTGCACATTCATCAAAGCTCTGTATTTGGCTGGTTTGGCAAAAATTAAGCAATGACTTGAATATGGTCCAATTTGTAGGAAAAAATACTTGAAAAAAATACATGTGTTTTAAATTTGCTTGGAGGCTTAGTAACATAAAAGTTTTTATGCCATTATTTCCATACTTCTTTTCCCTTCCTCAAATATTTTGGAATGTGTATTGTGTAGGATCAGAAATGTTTTCTTATTGAAAAATCTGCAAATCAAGAAAATAAGCTTCTCAGAAATGTCTGCATTTTCACGATAACCTTGTTTGGAGGAAGGAATGTTTGCTCGAGGCCGCAGTGTTGTTTCTGCCTGGTGGGTGGGTTGGTGGTGCTGGAACACTCCTTCAGGCAGCTCTTGAGCAGATTGTGACAGAGACAAACACACAGGCAGCAACAAAGAGGTGTCTCCTAGGTGCAGGACCAGACCCACGCCGCAGTGTTTGCTTAGCTCAATGCCTAAATTTAATCCTGCTAAAGGATTGCAAAAGGAGCCTCCTGTTTGCAAAAGGCCGTGTCTCAGGCCTCCGGGGCTGCTGCTGGACAGAGGGGCCTGGTCTCAATCCTGCTGTGGTGGGAAGGATCCTCCACTTCAGCAGGCATGACATGGATGTCTTGGTGCTGCTGGGGAGGCCAGTGTCCATCGAGCAGCCTGGTGGCTGGGTGTGCCTGCCCATGTGTCTGCTGCTCAGCTTGGCAGAGCGGCTGTCCTGCCGAGCAAGCCATGTCCTCGTGCCACAGCAGCAGGAGGCTTCCCTGTGAGCTTCCCGTGAGTCCTTCTGCCAGCCTGGAGGACAGCAGCTGGCAGGTTCTGCACAAGGGGAGAACAGTGCCCTCCCGTCTTCTGGCACCAGCAAAGGGAAGTACCAAATTCTCTAGACTAAACAAATATCTAGATTTACTTTTGAGGGCCAATATAGCTCAACATAGGAAAAGTCCAAACTTCACTGTTTTTCTTGGTAATTAAATAATAAACATAAGCTTTTATTTTTTTTATGATTATTTTTTAGTTTGTGTAACATTACTGGACAATGGAAGACAGACTGTGGGCAAGTAACATTCCCGTATTAAATTAATTAAGGGGGCCAGGCTGGAATTATGTAATCTTCATTCCTCAAAACTGAGAGCTCGGTAAAATAATTAATTCTTTTCATTGCAGCTTTAGATTGGACCCAGAAGGCCAGCTTATTGCTGGAGTTAATGAAAACAATATTTTTGCTCTGTACTCCTGTTTAAAGTCAGAAGGCCAAAAGCTGTGGCCTCATTGAACCAGAGTTTTCTTCTTGCTTGTGCTTCAACACTAGAATTGGTGCAGTACATCAGAGCAAAACTCCTATGAAGCTCTTAAATGAAGCTTGGACTCAAGTTTAGGCTTTGTGAGAGCTTCATTGGGCAGCAGAGTTTAAGGGCCATCTGCAGAGCTGCCTTTAGCACCTCAGCAACCCCATGGACTCTGGTGGATTTTCTCCTGCTTCTGGATGGAGTTACCTTGGCTGCATGTGGCTTTTCTCTTTACTCAGTTTACTGTTGGGATTGCTGAACCAGCCATTTCCCTGACTGATGCTCTGCGAGGCCTTCACCATTACTTGTGTGCAGGAGCACATGGTCAGAGTACTGTTGAGTGATTAAAGAGTCAAACCAGAGTTTTAACAGAGGACTTTCGCACAGATGACTATCTTTGGTTTTAGGTACTTGATCATTAATTTTAGGAAATATCACTGGGCAAGTTGCATCCAGAGTTGTTTAGATTGGATGTTAGAAACAATTTCTTAATGGGTTTGTCAAGCATTGAAACAGCCTGCACAGGGATGTGGTTGAATCACCAACTCTGAAAGTATTGGCATACCTTCAAAATGTGTCATTTAGAGACAAGGGAAGTGTTAGGTATACTGAAAAATGTTAAGGGTCTTTTTCAATGTAAGTGATTCTTTGATTCTATGACTGAGATCTGATTTTTGATAATCTAAGAAACTCTGGCATCAGAGAAGCCCAAGCTGGTGTCTGACAGTGAGTTAACATTACTCCAGTTTTGGGTGTTTGTACCTCTCTTTTTCCTGCTTTGTTTCATTTGTGGGTTGGGTAAGAAAAATCAGCCTCATAATTTTGCCTTACTAGAGCTAAGAGCTACCTTACAGAGGTAGCAGAATGCACCTTGAAGACTGCAGCTGGTGAGCACCTTTTGAATTATACTTTTTCTCTGGGGCCACTATTCACAGGGTATTGCATCTGAATGAGCAAATATTCAAGATGGATGATAAATCCCTGACTAAATTATGATGTTTGACTAGAGAAAGCCATTAATTCATGGGGACAGTTTAGGCCCTTTAATGAAAGAGTTGCCTGCTGGATTTCATGGCTGAACTGGAGAAGCCAAAATGACATTTTTCTTTTGAGAACGAAATTCTTATACCTATAATCTGACTGTATCTTCCAATCCTGTTTTCTGTTTGGATTAATTTTCATTTGTACATTGTAATCAGATTGACTTCTGCATACTTTATTCTGATCTTTATTCTAATCTTATCTGCACAAGACAGGATTTCATTCCAGTGAGTTGTCAAACAGTGCTGTGCTGGATCATGAACATTGGTAATTCTTCTACAAGTTGAATAAAACTAGGCACTTGACAAACTAATTATACAAAAACATAAGATCTATTCTTTCTGTGAGAGGCAAATGAACAGCAAATTTATGGGGCAGAGACACTGCTGAATGCACTGCTTTTTTCCTGCTGTTCCCAAAGAGTAAAGAGTAAAAGCTTTGTAACAAGCATTTATGCTAACAGATGCAGAGGACAGACAGTCCTTGCTTATTGCAGTAAATTTCTCAAATAACTAGAAGAAATTACAAATAAACTTCTGCAGTGAATTTATCTAAAATTGTAAATGAAGGCTGACATGGTATGCTAGAGCTGATGTCCTTTTTTCTTCTTTTGCAGTTGGAGAGTAAGTGACACCGGCATTTAGAAACAATTGTTAAAAGAAGGCAATTGATCAATTTTAAGTATACTAATCCTTGTTACATTTTGTAAAAACAAACTATGATTCTAGTTCTCAGCAGAAAACACTAAGAAAGTGCTAAGACATGGTGGTTTTATAAACCCCATATTAAATTTAAAAACTGAGAAGCATCAGGATGAAAAAAAGAAAGTGCAGACTAAGGAAGAGGACACAGATTCAGTGTTAGCTGCCACTGTAACCACTGAGAAAAGTATGCCAAGAAGTTACAGGGAGAAAAGAAATGGGACAGCTACCAAATATGAATCCTGGTGGAAGGCAAGTAAGGACTTGGGTCATGAAGCAGTTGTCAGAATCTAGTCAGATGAGTAGAAAGGTATGTGACAGAACAGAAAAAGAAATTGAAGGGGTAAATGGTGCATCACTGAAAAGAATTCTTATGATGGAGGATTGAACTAGGAAGAAGAGAACAAATAGAATCAAAGAAACATAAGATGTTAATAATCATAGAAACATAGAATATCAATGGATTGAGATGGACCTTAAAGATCATCTAGTCACAGCCCTCCTTGCCAGGGGCAGGGACACCTCTCCTTAGACCAGGTTGATCAAGACTTTACCCAGCCTGGCACTGAACACTTCCAGGACTGTGGCATCCCTGAGCAACTTGTTCTGGTGCCTAACTAATCTCAAAATAAAAAATTTCTTTCTAATATCAAAACTAAATTTCCCCTCTTTGAATTTGTGGCCATTACTGCCTGTCCTGTCACTAAAGTTCCTGATGAAGAGTCCCTGGAGGCTCCTTCAGATACTGGCAGGTTGCCATGGGGTCTCCACACAACCTGCTCTTCTCCAGGCTGAACCACCCCAACTTTCTCAGCCTGTCTTTTTAGCGGAGGAGCTCCAGCCCTCTTATCAGCTTTGTGGCTTCCTCTGGACTCGCTCCTGCACTTCCATGTCCCTTAAACTGGGAGACACCAGGGCTGGACACAGTGGTCCTGGTGGGGTTTCAGAGGAGGAAAATAGAGGGGCAGAATCCCCTCCCTTGACCTGCCGGCCACTGTCCTCTGGATGCAGCCCAGGATTCCCTTGGTTTTCTGGGCTGGGAGCACTCACTGCTGGCTCATGGTGAGTTCTTCATCAGCCACCACCCCCAAGTCCTTCCCTATGGGGCTGCTCTCAGTCACTTCTCTGCCCAGCCTGTGGGTGGGTCTGGGATTGCCCCAGTGCAGGTGCAGGACCTTGCCCTTGACCTTGCTGAACTCCCTGAGGTTTGCATGGTCCCACCTCTCAAGCCTGTCCAGGTCCCTGTGGATGCCATCCCTTCCCTCCCCTGTGTCAAATGCCCCACCCAGCTCAGTGTCAGCAGCTGAGACTGCCCTTGATCCCACTGTCCATGTCCCTGACAAAGGTGTGGGACAGTATCAGCCCCAGGATCCTCCCCTGAGGGACACCACTCCTCACTGGCCTCCATGTGGACAAGGAGCTACTGACCACAGCTCTGAGTGTGGCCATCCAGCCAGCTCTTTGTCCACCAAGCGGGTGATCCATCAATCCATGTCTCTCCAATTTGGAGAAAAAGCTGTTGTGCAAGACAGTGACAGAAAAAAATGTGTGCTTATGGTAGTATAGCCCTGATATAGAAGGAACTGTAGTGTTATTGATCACTAGTCCTCATCTTTTGTCCTTACTTTGTCTTAATTCTTTTATTTTGCCTTTATTATTTTGTGTGCATGTTTGTGTGTGTTTTCAAACCTCACTCGTACATTTAGTAGAAGTTTCCATTCTTTAAATGAAACAAGCATTTGTTTCCTAAAGGAAAAATTTAAGAGTAATGCTGAACTGTAGTGGTGTTCTGTAGTAGATCTCTGTGGTGGTGTGGGTTTTTTTTTAACAGGTTTGTAATGATTTGTTCCGTTGCCCCTATGCAGATGGTGTGCGCCTGAGTTGTATCCTCCCACCTCCCCTGTCAATCTTCCCAAAGAACTGCCTTCTGTTCCAGTTCTTTCCATGCCCTCCTCCCCTGTCAATCAGGATGACCCCACCTTTGTTTCCAGCACCTTCCCTGTCATTCGTTATCCCCTGAGATCCCATGGGTTGCTCAAACTGTTCTCCTCCCCTGTTACTTCCTATTGGTCCAGTCATTGTATTCCCAGCCTTGCACTTCTCCTGAGGTTCCTTGCAATTGGTGAAGGATTGTATCCTCCCCTTGCACCCTCCTCATATCTAAGTTGATGTAAGTCTATGTTCAGTGCCTTTTTATTCCTGACATTTTCTGGGAATAAACCTCCTTGGGAAACCACACAAAAGGTCGCTGTTGTTTACCCTGATCCTAGGCGCAGATACAGACAGTGCTGTGGAGAGCAGCCTCATTGCTGTGGCATTGAGCAGCCCTTCTCTACCGCCACCTGAAGTGATACAGGTCAGGGTGGCCAATCTCACTGCAGTCTGGGAAAGGGCTAGCTGGAAATTCACCCAGCACCCGTGTCAGATCTCACACTTCATTTTTTCCATTTGTTCTTCTTTGAGGTGCTCTTTGTTAATCTTTCACTTCTGTCTTTTGCCTTCTGCATTTGCTTGTCCCATTGGGAGAATCCAGAGAAGTTTGGAGAAACACCAGATTTTTTCTCGTCCACTAAGTCCTCCCCTAAATTTACAGCCTAATGAAGCACAGATGCATTTTATTTTTTAAGGAATAAGTTTCTAACATGAAATCAGATACTAAATTGCAAAAATATTTAGTAAGTGGGGAAAGTATGTAATTGAGTGACTGTCACTCTGTCAGAAAGTTCTGCTTTTGAAAAGCATTTCTCTGTTATTGGCTCTGATCTGGCCATCCTTGTGCTCTTAAAGTCCATACAAAGGAAAATGGTCTGAGTTAGTAACCAGTGAGTTACACCTTGTCGTAACTCAGGTCTTAGACGTGTCTATTTCAAACTGTCTCTTGGTTCTGTGCTTCACCCTGATGTGGACATCGAGCATTTGGCAGCATCACTGAAGAGCATTCAAAAAGTGTGAAATCTTAAATTTGTGTGAAAACTCCAGTTTTGAGAGCTACATATTCAGGAAGTTTTGTGCTAAATAGGTTATAGAAGAATGGTCGGTTATAGTAGAACTTCGATTTTAGAGAAGCCAGGAACTAGAGTGTGCTCTTTCCCTCAGGAAACAATTAAAAAAAAAAAAAAGAAAAAAAAAGAAATTTAAGAAATGTTTAACTCCTGTATGTACCTTTGAAATGACTAAATATGATCTATCCCTTATTAGACATATATTCAAGTTAATCCACCATTAATGAACTGATGCATTTATGTGAGGTTAAATACCAGAAACTCCAAATGAAAAGCTTTTCAGTGACAAGTGAGAAGAAACCTCAAGATTTAGACAACAGCAGGATCCAGCCAATAGCTCAGCAAAGAAAACGTGCAGCAGAAGGAGTATCTACTTGTAGTAAACTGAGTACAGCTCAACAGTAGCAGCCAAGGCAACATCATTGAAGGTAACCACAGTAGCTAAAAGCTGAGATGATGCAACACAGCCTCTGTTCCAGTCCTGCTAGTGCCTTTTAACTGCCTGTTGGCATGAACTACAAGATAATCAAACAGATCTGGAATTTCTTAAATAGCTTGTTACCTGTATTGATAGTATAGCTGTCATCCCATGTCCTTCATCAGCCATCAAGGAATGATGCCTATGGCACGTGTGGCCTGGAGTACAATGCAGGACTGCCTTTGTATAGGAATACATTGTGAGCTTTAGTGCTTAAAGTTAAAATCTGTGTATTTAAGAGAAAATTGTGGACCCCCCCCCCCCCCCCCCCCCTTATATTCAGAAAGCATAATTACTTCTGTTAAAAATAAATGTAATGCGGTCGATCCGTTCCGTGATCCCTAGGTAAAAAGAATAATTCACTCATTTAGTGACTTGTTCTCAGTATGTTTCTACTATATGTTTCTATAGTAGAAAATACATATGTTGTGATATGAAACAGAACTACATCAAGATGAAACTTTGTGAGATGCAAGGTCACAAGCAAGGTCGAAACATATCTCATCATTTTGTCCTTCTAAGACTTTAAGATTCAATACTGAATTAGTTAACAACTGAAAATAACATATAACAGAATTAGAAAACATATTTGTTGATCTCCAACAATCTTGGTGCTACCATTTCTTTTTCAGGCTGGAATAGACATACAGAGATTTGCCTTCTTAAAGATTTAAAAACTGGTTGTTAATGGCATTAATCGTTAAGTAGTAATCATTATTTAGTTGAAAGAAATCAAATTCTTTTTGCAGGAATGATTTTGACTAAGTCTAAAAAATTAGTTACATAAAATGCTGAAACCTAGGGAAGATTCATCTTTATTAATGGTTGTCAAGATGAGAAAAGTCTGCCTGGAATAGCCAGAGGAAAAGCACATAAAACTGAAGGAAGGACCTGGGGAAAAAAATTGATGGATATTTCTTGACTGAAAACTACAGATGTAATTTCAGTCAAAAGTATTTGAGAATCTATGCCACATTTTGGTTGAAAGTTTGTTACTTTTTTATTATTATTTTTCTGTAAAAGCAAAATGTTTCATTTCAAACTCCTTCAAATGAAATGTCTTTCTTTGTGGAGATACTTTGAAATACGCTCATTAAATTTTAAAGGTAAAAACACAGAATAAAAGTTCTTCTCTTTCTTTCTTTCTTTCTTTCTCAGTTTACTTTAAGGAGATGAAAACTTATTTTCTATTTTGAGCTCCTTTAGATTGACTTTGAATTACTTCATCTGGTTTGACCAGGGAAGTGAAAAGCCAGCTTTTCATGCAGTTCAGTTTCTGAGAAGTCAGGAGTGGGTATTGTACCTAGTATAGAATATCACTACAAGAAATACAATAGGAAAAGACTATAGTAGTGGTAGTAGAGCAGCTATTTTAGTCTTATAATGTGTAACTTGATTAAGGTTATTTCTTCAACTAGGAGTATTTTGTATCCTGGTTTACACTGTGATTGAAGACATATTTTCTTATGTAAAAACTGTTATGTCATGTGAAACGTGCAAACAATAAAAAACACCTTATAATGAAATCTGACAAGACTGAGTGAAAAAGCAACAGTTCAAAATGGGGTTGAGAAAATAATTCTGACCAGGATATCCATTTTGCTGGTTTGACTGCTCTGATTGAAATCGTCTGTGAAGAAAACAGTCTTTGCGTGATAGGCCCCGATACAAATTAATAAGACAACACTGTGTTGACCTACTAAGCAAAAAACACAACAGCCCAATAACTACAAACAGACACAGCTATTTTACTGCTTTGCTAAGAACTTCCCTTCTCCTGCCCAAATTGTTTTGTGGTGGCTTCTTTGGCTGTATGTAAATTCCCCTGTTAAAATGCACACTTTCCCACACAATCCCACCTGTGAATGATTGCAGCCTTTAACACTTAGGTTACATTTTCTCCTAACATTTCACCCAAAGAGGCATTTTTGTTCTGTTTTGTTTTTAAGCAGCTCAGTAGTTATATTACATAAACCAAATGGGATGCTTGATCTCAAGGGTCAAGACTTTATAGGTTTCCACCAGAGACTCTAATCACTATTGTAATCTGCATCAGAATTATGTCCTGTAACAAGTCAGGGTGAACACATTTATCCTGTAACTTGAATAAAATTACCAAACTACAGGTAAGGACTCTGTACCCTCCTGAAGGAAGTGAAGTGCAGTTTTTATGTGACTAACACAAAATATTTTATAGCATCGGAGTAACAGTTAATCTGTTTCAAGTGTGCCTAGGACAGAAGAATCCAATACTGCCTTTGTCTCTGCATGAGACGTTGCAAGCCTTCTGCCGCCACCCTGGACCCTGTGACACTCTGCACATCATGTGTTTGACAATTTATTTCACTGAACTTGAGCAATGTTTTTTTCATTATCCCTGTGTTTTACTGAAGTTTTGTAACACTGCCTAATCTGTCTCCTAATGATATTTATAGCAGAGAGGGTATATCTCAAATGCCTTTTTCCAAGATAGCTGAACACCTGGATAGTATCAATCTTTTAATAGAAATTCAGATTTTTAACTCCTTGGTTACTAGCTGTAATTTGAAAAAGTCTGTTTGTCAATATCAGGAGAATGAGACTAAACAAGTGAACAGCCATAAGAGCTTCCAAGAACTGTTTTCACAAGTAAGTATACTCACAGTATAAATATTAATCTCATTGTCCAACAGTCTGTTCAATTTATGACTTATTTTTTATTCAATTTTTAAATTCCAAATTCTAATGGACTAATAGTTTCCATATTGAAGGTATTTTCACAGTATAAACAAAGTAGGCATTTTCCCATGAAAAGAACACTAAAAATTTGAACAACATCCATCCAGCATGAGGGAAACAGCAAGATGTAGTCTCTCTCCAAAAGCAGAGCTCATGCAACCACATGGGACACTAGATGCCAAACTGATTGATGCTCAGCAACAGGACTTAGACACCAGTAAATATTAACCTAGAACTGTCTGGCAGTCTAAATTGTCTGAGTGATATGTGGGCAGATGGTGTCATTTCTGATCTGTTAAAAACTTCCTTCACTGGATGTTAGATGCTATATGAAGCTGTAGAAAAATTCCATGATTTTAAATAACTGGCTCCTGAATGTGCATTTGGGAAGACAGTGTTGGAGACAGTAGGACTTAATGTGCTCTTAGAGAATTATAGATCCATGGTTTCAGTTATAATAAGTCATATTATGTATAGGAAAAATGTGAAGAGTTAAACATTTTACTGTATAATTCAGTAATTTCATAGATTTATGAGATGTAGTATCAATTCTAATTAAAAATCAAACAAGCAAATACCACAACCCCCAAACAAAATCGCAAAAAAGCACCCCACTAAATAGTAACCAAACTATTACAAGAGTACATAATTCAAGAAGAATTTTTTTCCTTTTTTATTAATTTTAAACCTGTTTTTCAATTTGACAGTTGCTGTAAATCTCTAAAGTGTTTTCATTTCAGTAGAAAGGAAATTTCAGATAGTGAACAGTGAGTACTATATTGGAATATACATTACTACAGAAATTGAAGATTCTGTTCCTGCTGTCATTGCCACAGTTCATGAGACATAACTCATCTGTCCCACTCATCCTTGATATTGTTGATAGTAATTAAAATCCTTTCTTTGGCTTGGAAGATGGATTTGAATCTGGACTGCCATATTTTAAGACATGCTCTGTGTCTGAGGATTGAAAAATACGTTAAACTCTCATGGTGAAGATGTTTTACTTCTCTGGTGTTACGTAAAAATTATTTGGGCCAGAAGAAGTGTGATGGTGACTGTATACAGTGGTGATGCGAAGAGTCAACACTGAAATACCTTTCCAAATGAAACAGCAGAATAGTTTGGAGCAGATGTTTCAGCATCTCTGATGCCATTGTGTCTAAGTGGAGAATTATCTCCTTTTTATAGTAAAGCCGTGTCTGATTTAAATTGCCTAACACCGGGAAATAGTTCATTCCTAAGAACATGTGGTCAGGTTCCAAGGTTAAATTTGTAACCTTGTGAGGAAGATGAGGGCTAGAATAGACTTCTTTTGCATTTGTTACCTTCCAGTTCAGTCCAGGATTTCAATGTTGTGGTTGACTTTCACCATTCCTATTTTAAGTGGCAGATGCTGTGATGAAAATTCTAGAGCCAATTTGACAACTGATGGTCACTGACAGGTCTTGAAATGCTGTTCACAGAAATTAAATTTTTAAGATGCTCCAGTGATAAGCACAACAGAGCTCTCAGCAGCACCTGCCCATTCATCCAATTCTTTCCTTTATGAAACTTGTGACTGAAAACTTTCTCTGGCAGTGAGTACAGTGAAATATCAATGGTTTTAGTTGATAGCTGAAAAGTCCTTTATCCCACTTCAGTGGAGTTTCAGCGCAGGCTCATAGGATTATTCAAGTTGGAGGGCTTAAATTTAATTGCAAGCTTAAATTCTTTGCTGACTGCAAGCCTTTAGCATGTACCTGCTGTTCTAAAGAATCCTCTGCGGTACTGAGTGACTCACAAACACGTATTAAAAATTTCAGCTTCCCACATGACCAGCACATTACTGAGCTGGAAAGCAAAGTCTGGAGAATTTATGAGAGTGGCTCAGATAACACAGGAAGCCATAACTAGAATGGAGTTCCTGACTTTTAATAATATTGACTCTTGACTCTGCTTTTGTCATGGTAATATCTACCCCTGTGGGAATGGGAACATGGGTTTATTGACCACCAAACACATTTTTGATTATGTAGCACACTTAAGAATATTTGATTCTAGTTCAGGTTAAAGAATCACACATTAAGGGATGTTTTAAGGGCCACTTGCTTCTAATTTCATGGAAGCACATATACTTTCTTGTTGTTATACAGATAATTGTAATCAAAGATAACAAAATTAAGTTCAAACAAATAAGAACATTCTGGATGGTGAAGTATAGGAATTATTTTGCCTTTCATCAAGGCAAAATGTGTTTCTCTCTGCAGAGAGGCTGACCAACACAGCAGGACTAATGTATATTCTAAGTTCAAATGGTGGCATAACATTTTTCATGACATGAATAACCATCATGTATGCATTATATGACAGTTGAAATATGGTGGGTGCTTCCAGCAGTCCAGTGTTTCCCTTTCTGGCAATAGGCTGACATTAACCAAGAGGGGAAAATACACCTTCCTGTAACTCCCAGGCTCTCTTATCTAAATTTTCATTTGGCCAAAGTCCAGGATTTAGTTTTTGACCTCTGATGAGTTCACAGTACAAAGGAGAAAACTCACAAATCTCATCCGCATAGTCTTACCCATTTCCCTTTTATTATATTATTTCTCATAGTTGCTGTAAATTTCCATGCTTGTATTAACATTGCACAATTTATTGGCAAAGTAGTTTAATTACATGTTTTTATTAACATTTAATTGATATTGGAAATCCATGCTCTGGGGATATTTATTATATGGAAATTTTAGGTTTAATAACTAGGAAAAATAACTGTGTAAGCTGAACTCTTTTTATGTGGCATATTTTGTAGGGGATTTTCCTTTCACATCTCATCAACTGCCAGTCAAATAGTAGTTTATAACATTAATAAAATGTAAGTGGAGAATATCTGATGACAGAAACATTATTTTCTTAAACCATAAGCTAAACTTAACATTTTAATATTATCACCTAAGGTGGGTACAATAAGATACCTTACACGTTTTCCTTTTCTATGCCAAACTCTACTTTTCCTATTTCTTCTTATTATTAAAGTAAGATTCTGGCCTCATTTAATCCAAAATAGTATGCTTTTTAAATTTCCTGAGAGAGCTATTAATCTGCAAGAGTAGAATTTATCTGACCTAGCTGAGGGATCTACTCTAAATCAGCATTTTTCAACAGTGAGGTGGTAGCATCTCTGGGGAGAATTAAATCTTGTAATAGAGATTCAAATAGGATCTAGGAAAATGAAAAAAGTTTTTCTTTTTTATTAGATATTTTTCTTCAGGGACCTACTAAATGCTGAACCATTTATTGAATATCCTGTAAGCATTTTGGTTTTCCTTCACAAGAACAAGAGAACAGCTGGCCAGCTGCCGTGTTCTTCTTGGGGTGAGTGAACAGCAGACGTGGTTTGTAGGAGAATTGCACATTCAGTTCTTGACAGGGTCGTGCATCTCCTCTACCCTGCAAGGAGGAGGGAGATTCGCAGACAAGAGTGGGACAGCACAGAGGGCTGAGAACTGGCAGGGGCTTTGGGATTTTGATAGTATTTTGAAGCCATCAGGTCATGTGCTGTGATCAGTCAAGCTGGAAATTCGCACAGCTACCATAGCACAAGAGTCTCATCCACCACACTGGAGATCAGCATCAGTTTTATTTTATGTTCTCTCCATCTGCTGGCATGGAATAAGGATTGTAAAGCTGGTTTAGAACATTGGCAGACACCATTTCAGTACCTTCTCAGTTCCTGCCTGTCTCGTCTGCGACATGCAGTCTAACATTGGGCAGGTCCTTTTGTCTCACTTCTGTGAAAGTGGAAAATACTTTCTACATGGTCAACACATGAGAGTAAATTTGTATTGAGAGTTAATTTGTATTATTTCTTACAATGGTGGGCAAATATCCCTTTGACTTTCATATTTATTGGGCTACCTGAGTACTAGCTTTGGTAGGTTCCTCACAGACTTCTCAAATAAGTAGAGCCTGGGTTTTGTTTGGAAACTTGGATGACTTGAAATAATCTTACCTGAGTTGAAAGGACTGGGTTATCTCTGATCCATAGGTACTTAGTTTGTATCTATTTTGCAAGCCTTTCTGCATCTTCCACATCACTGCCTTTAAAAAAATCAAAGGATCAGGGTGCTTGAGTATTTGTTTAGATAAATTAGTTTCCTAAGTTATGCAGTATTAGGGATTTTTATTTACCCATTATCAGTTGATCTACTGACACTAATTTAAAGAGAAGTCATCTACTTACAGTGGTGTCCAAGAAATAATTATATTTTATGCTGAAAATATTTCATTGCTTAATGGCTTCTGGATTGCTCACTGGATAAGACACTGGAGGTCAGAGAATACATTACCCTGTGAGCAAACAGTAAAAGTAAAGGGTCTGTACCCTTGACATTCCCAAACCAGGGGCAAACAAGGACAGAAGTAACTCATTTAAGCGCTCTAGTCGCATGCTTAACAATGGAAAGGGAAAAATGGATGCATCACTGTAATTAAAATAGATTAAACAGACACGGAATTTATTAGTCATGGAAAAATCACAGCTTCCAGCTCTTGAGGAGACAGTTTCTGGAAGGCTATTTTTGTGATATGATTGACTTTAAAATGGAATCCACAGTACTTTGAGAATTATCTGGAGGCAGGACCAGCAAATGCATTCAAACTGTCATAGATCAGTATTGGGAAAGGAATAATTTGCAAATAACACTTCCAACATTTTCTGAACTATGCTGCTACTTGGAAGCTACAGTGGTTGTCTTCCTTTCTGCAGGCTAAGAAAACAGGCAGTACTCTTCTTCTTTGCATGTAGCATGGGAGCACCAGGAATGTGGAGAAAGTTTGGATAAGCTGTAGAGTGAGTAAATGGAATAGGCCAGATGAGATTAGAAAAGTAGGAAGAAATCTAAAATTGCAAGTACAGCTGGTCAAGAAAAGCATGGCTCTATCCTGACACTTACTAGGTGATGCAAGCTTGATGACCATGAAGATTCCTCTTTCCCTGCCATATAGTCAGAGATGCACCTGCTCCTACCCCAGCTCTTAAGTCAGATTGCTGTCTTCAAGTCAATTTCTCTATCTGCTATCAGAACTGTTTACTTGGGGCTTTGGGTATGGAAGATTTGATCTCAATGAACTTTTTCCACTGGGAAATGCTTTCTTCTTTTATGGCTACAAGTGTATTCAAGTATAATAATAATAATAATAATAATAATAATGATGATGATGATGATGATGATGATGATGATGATGAAGAGCTAGGCTTTTCTTGAATTAAGGAGTCTCAGGCTTGTCAGAGCCTTGAGAAATTATATAACATGTTATATGTGTGATGCTTCATAAACAGAGTTTATCATCATTGATTACATGGTGCAAGGAAGCGGATGCATTTTATAAACAAACAATTCTAACACTTTTGAAGGGAGCAAAATACTTTAGGCACTGCAATAAAACTATCAACCATTATGAGTCCAAGCCAATACACGAAATTAATATCATATTGTGTGAAAAAGAAGAGGCATGATTTTGAAGTAACTGACTTCAATCTTTCACAAGTTTAACTCTCTTGGCCTTAAGAGAATTGGATGAGATTCATAAATGAGCAAAATATGCTCAAAGTTGAATGATACTTTTCATTGTGTGATGGGAAAGAGTTGGGGATATTAAACTCTTTAGGAAGCTGATACATTTTATTCAGTTAACTTGGGACAAACAGCAAAATTTAAAAGAAGAGATGTTTATTAGAATGTTTCCAATTTTAAGTCTCAGGGTCCTACCAAAGACTTTGAAATTGTCAACATGGCCCTTTATAAGTTTATTACTTGCCTATGAACTGGCATGTGTTTTAGATTTGTAAGAGGAAGTTTTCTAATGTACACTTTCAGTGTTTCTCTACTGTAAACAACTCTTTAATACAGAAAGTTGTACCGTGAGCCAAGCTGGACTTTTACTGGTCACCAGTGTCAGCTGCAGAACCAAGTCTGACCTTCAATCTCTGACTTCAATTAGTCACAGAACTAATTTATTTTTCATTTTCCAGACCATTTGTCTTCTTGGAAACCACAGTGACTTATATAATTCCAAGAGTTACACTTGGAAAAAATTATTGTAGTGCATTCATCTGTATTTAGTTTTAACACGTGTTCATACCAGTGATTTATACATTACAAAGGGTGCTAGTTTATTTGAATTAGAAGATTTTGGGGCTCTGTTAGCATTTGTGTCTGGAATATGTTCTCTTCAGGATGAATGTGCTTTGATTTTGATCTTTTTATGTTTTCCTAAGCATAGGTGCATGGATATACTGCAGTACATGTCAGGTTGCCATGTTTTAGCTATTTGGTTAAATCTTCTACTGCTCAATACTGTGATCAGTATGGCAGAACATGAAAAAAAAAATTCAGTATCTATGAATTTGCGCTGAAGTGCCTTTTGGAGATAGCATAGCTGTAAGATTTCCAGTATTAGCAAATCATATTCTGTGGTATACCAACACTATTTTTTCATCAGTGAAGAAGAATTTCATTTCCTTTGTGGTGCAGTACTGTGTACACACAATTATCATGAAAAATGACTAGAATTAAATGCATTGTTCATGATGCAGGACAAATAATAATTCCCTTTCTCCCTCTTTGTATTCTAGATAACATAGTAAATATATACATACATATAAGACACACAAAAGTCAAAGTTAGCAGTGAAAGTTTAGACAATAACAACCAAGAAGAATAAAATCCTCAGAAAGGGACAATTGCTAGGGTATTCTCACTAGCACTTTGGATTTCAGAATATCCCAGAGACTAACATCTTGCATCCATACTGTTTGGAGGTAGGTAGGTTGCCCTCATCCTGAGGCCCAAGAAGACTTATTTCTCTTCTGTACTGTATTGCACAGGATGGCAACCCAGACACACAGAAAACTCAGAAGGAATCAATGACAGAAGGAATTACAGAAGGAATCACAGCATGTTCATGTAGTCTAGACATAGCTTCACTCTTCTACTACTGAAAATGCCTTTCCAATATAATCTATTCTTAGATTAGGCTACTGACTACCTTGAAAAAGAAAGGACCAGTCTGGAAAACCTGCTTCTCTGTAAAAACACTCTGTCCTTGAGACCTTCCTACAGCTATGGTGTCTTGGCCTTTTTGAAGGTCTAATTTGCAAGTGCTCAATTTCACCATTCCTAGCTACAAAAATTTTTATCTGATATGAAAGCACATGCACTAACACACTGTGTTTTTCATAAATCTATTAGAAAATATGATTTAAAAAATCTTGTTGAATGGTAGTAATTTATATGTTAATTTTATTTGTGTCAAGCTATTTAAAGTTTGTTTTTTGCAATTTCTAGAGCTAATCTTGGAACACAATGTCCAGGGAGACAGACGATGGAAGAATTTTGAGGTTGATTTCTAAAAGCCTCCCAATTTTCCCATCGGTAGTGACTGTGGGATTTTTTTGGAAGCCGTACGGAATGCGCTTTTTACAGTTTTCCAGTGAAACATCCAGAATGGGCATTCTCAGAGCCCTTTCATACTGTCTAGGTTAGCAGCCAAGCCTTCTCCCACTCTGGCATTTTAAGCTCACTAAAGCTTCAATTGGTAGATGCAGATGGCATACCACTTTCAGTGACTTTAACAATCACTGTATGAAAAGCACAGTACTGCTTATGTTTTCTTTAGAAAAATGAAAGGAAAAAGGAGTTAGTATACACAGTAGCAAGTCAGTGGGAAGATGCTGCCTTGGAGTTTTTCAGATAAGCATTGGAAACAGCCTAATTCAATGCTTTGGGTGGAAAAATTGCCAGTATGATTTAATGGTTTAGAAATTCTCTAGCAAGCTATGGCTCAGGATCTCACTGGTGATCCAGCTCCTTTAAAGGTGCCATTGAGACACTAATTTCTCATCATACAAACACTATGGTAATCTACTAAAATCCTGTCTTTGAGGATGGTCTTGCAAGTCCTCTTCTGAGAGGTATGCTAGGATGGAGTTTAGGCCCAGAACCTACTGTGGTGTGTGACTGTGCTTTGCAGCACTGGTCAATCTGGGAGGTCCTGAGGCTGGCAAGGAAATTTATGTGCATGACAGAATTGTCTTGAGATCTAAGTGAAAAAGTAATATCTCAGTGATCTATAGTCATCAATTTGATCCTTCCATCAGTTCCATCCATTCCAGCCTGTGATCTAATGTACATGCACATGACACATACTCATCATACAACTCAGTTTACCTGACTCAGAAAATGCATTAACAATCCAAAAGCTAATATGTAAAGTCTACTGAAAGTCTAATTAAGGAAGAAAATATGTAAGTGGATGCTGTAGAAAATAAGACATCATAGAACACTTTCATAGATAACGAGAAGAAGAAATAATGAGATGCTGTTAGCCTCATTGTCTCCAAGAGGCAGTTTGGAATAAAAAAACATCTTGTAGATAGCTCAGGATGCTTCAAATACCTGATTAATTGTATTTGTAAAGTGATAATTTATGCAAAAATCAGCATGCAAAAATGGAATGTCATATGGGTTTCCTTTTCAAAATAGAGTATTGTATTAAGGACTAAAGTCTTCAGATGAAATGTTTGGATTTTTTTTCCCTGTAACATAGCATAGAACCTTATGGAAAATAACTTCTGGATTAAGAGAATAAGCTCATTGCCAGTGTTATTTTTCCTGGAATATACTCCTAAAAATCTAATAAAAATGTTTTTTCTCTTTCCATCTTTAGATCTGCATCTGTGCAAGAGATATTCAGAGCATCACATTCCTTATTTCTAATGACTTTGACAGGTGTCCCTTCAATCCATAAATGTCTGCATCCATAAGTTCACTGCCTAAGATTTGGAGCCTGCTTTTTTGCTGTAAGTTTCACCCAGAACTGTTTTTTAATTACCTTTTCCATTCTTGCTATCATTACTAGTGCACATTGTGAGCTCCATGGAGTTCAGGATACAGAAAGGAGAAACTTCTGGCTGCTTCCTAAAGATGGTGAGCATATCTTTTGCACTGGATATAAAAGGAATTGCAGGGACTCTTCATGTTTTAGCTAAAAAGGACTCAGTAATTTTATTCCATTTACTAGATTGCTGGATATTTACAGTCATTTCCCACACTGTTATGGCAGCCAATCTGTGTAAAGGAAGAGTAAAATAATAGAGAGAATAAAAAAGAATGAGCAATAAGGGACCATGCAGAAAAAGTGCAAATCAAAGTGCAGGAAAAAAAAATCCAAAACAACAAGAGAAAAATAAAAAACAATCAAAGGAATAATAAGAAGATGGAAAGAATAAGAACCTGGTGGGGAGAAGGTTTTTCAGAACTAGCAATATATGGAGAGAGAGAACCATTATGTGTAGAATTTGGAAATGCATACTAGGCAGACGTACAGCTTTGGCTTAACAGCAAGAGAGCCTGAGGCCTGACTCAGTGTTGGATTCATATACCTCCCATATTGCTCAAAACTGAGAGAGTCTGAATTTACTAGCTCAATCTGCATTTAATATTTAAGTTATCGAGGCTGCAGCAATGAATTCTCTTATTCTTAAAGCAGACACAGGGCTGTGGCACAGCTCTGTTCCCACTTAGCAAGGCAATGCAGTCACGGACCCAGTCTCAGTCCACATTGGGATGAGATCAAGTCACTAAGTTTGGAATGATATTTTAGCTCATCTGTTCTTTGGTTCTGGGTCATTTATATCCAAGCTTTTGCTTTGTGTTCTGTTCTCTTTTCTTTTCTGTCTATTGCCTCTCTGATTATGGGTATTAAGTCTGGGGACTGAGCTGGGTTGTGTTGTATCCATACTCACTTCCATTGCTGGCAAATCTTTAATCATTTGTCTCCCAAAACAGATGGAGATGTTTGCTTACTACAGTCTTATGACAGGAATCTTGAAGGAAATAAATTAATTTTACTCTAGAGTGAAAGCATCACAAAAGCTTTTGCCAGTAGGAAGGAGGGTAGACATTAAAAAGTGGTGTACCAAAAGGAGAATTTTAGCTTGAAGGAGGCTTCAAGTCTTACTTTAAATCCTATTTTGCAATAGTTTCTTGGCCTGTTCTTCAGCCACAGAAAAAGTTCATCAGGAGCTAAGCCTTATTGCTTATTCTATGGTGCAGGAAGGGCTGTGATTAAAGCTGGTCACGTTATAAAACGACGCAGTTACATCTGAAGGAAACAATTAAGTTCAGTTTCAGTAGCTTTGCTAACTTAGTTCTTCTCTGTAATGTATATTTTTTACTCTAAGCTGCTGGAACAGCTCTAAATGTCAAACCTAAGGTAGTATCCCTGTAGACAGTAACCGAGCTAGGGAGAAATATTTAGCAGAAAGATTCCTCTGAGACATACACGTGGGTTGTTTTTAAACTGGATTTGCTACTTAGAGGGTGAGCTACCAGTTATTCTGTTTTTTGTTAACTTACAGGGCTGTTGTTTTCCGAGCAGAGAAGTCTTTATTTTTATTTGCCATTAGTCTCTGAAATGAAACAATTCCAGTTACTTGCTACTGTTGCTGCTGGCAAGAAAACTACTTCTACAAGCCACACAACTAAGAATAATAGTAATATCTTCCTGAGACTTGCTCTTTGACACACCTTTACCTTATTTAGCACTGGGGCAATGCCAGCTGGGACCACCCATTCTTGGAAATATAAAGGACCAGCACAAATTGGAAAAATGTTGATTGTTGAATCATCGTGTGGTATATCCAGTTCCAGTTCCTCAGGGCAACACTTAGAAGCAGCCCACATGGAATACCAGGTCACAGAGAGAAGCTCTGAGCCTGTCCGTGGCCCTTATTCAGGAAAACTTTTTTTATTCAGAAGTTGTGCTAATGTGTATTTTAACAGTTAGCATGTGTTTTAAAACCTTTTGACTTCAGTGGCTTTTAGACACATTCAGAAGGTCCTGTGGGCTAAGGTCTAAGCCAGTAGACATCATCTTTCCCTGAAGAATTTTATGAAGCTTATGTGACCCTCTGCCAGCATTTCACAGACGCATACATTTCTTTGTCTTACTGATACTTCTGCAGTGACATAAAAGTTACTACTGTGTTTTCAAGTATGTAAATAGAAAAGTGGTACTTTTGATTTACCCACTTTAGGACAGCAAACAGGCTTACTGAAATAAGAGGATCATTATTAACTGATTATCAATACATCTTTTGCTTAAAAAAATCCTATTAATACAGAAAGCTGTCTCAGGACAAAATGTGCATGTAGACCAAGGCCTTGGTTTCAAACAGAAAGTATGAGGTAATTGAATCAGATTAATAGACTTGTCACTCCTGCTGGGAATTTAATAGAAAGCACTGCTCTCTGGTTCAGCTTTTGGGTACTTCTAATAGGTTCCAGCTCTAGAAGAATTAACAACTTTCAAAGTACTTAATCTGTTATCGGGGTATGAAGCTACTGACAATTCTTACAATGTATATGAGTAATCAAGCATTTAGGTACTTAAATTTGTACAGTTAGATATTAGGATAAAATTAAATATTGGGAAGGAAGACTGATTTATGTGCCCTTAATGCATCAATATAGATTAAACATGCCAGTGCCACATTTAATAACTAAAGCTATTTGGAAGGAATTTGTTATTTTCAGGAAATAATCCTATGCATAAAAGCAATCACTGTTTCACAAAGTCCTATAGGATATGTCTTTGTTAGAAAAGTCACATTAACTTTTGGAAGAGATTTCATAACATGTCAAGCTCTTTTCATAGCACTATTTATAAATGGACTTTACTGGGGTTCTGATTTTCCTTGTAGATATAAATTTATTCAGTGAGATCAATGCATCTCTTCTATCTGCAAGATTTGTGAAATTAAAAATCTGGGCTATCTGCAAATATTTCTTGGTCTAACTAAATGAGGATTATATACAAAACAGAAGCACAGTAATACATTTTACATGGTAAGCCCTCCCAGATTTCAGCAGTAACAAAGAGGTCTACTGAACTGGAAGAGAGCTGCAAATGGTGCTGGAGCATGTCCAAAGAATGTTTACAAAGCTGGTGAAGAGTCTGGAATACAAGTCTTATAAGGAATGGCTGAGGGGACTGGGGTTTAGCCTGGGGAGAAGCAGAGTTATGAGAGACCTTGTTGGTCTCTACAACTACCTGAAAGAAAACTGACCCCAAGGGCATGTCAGTTTCTTCTCCTGGGTAGGAAACAAGAAGACAAGAGGAAGCGGCCTCAAGTTGTGCCAGTGGAGGTTTGGATTGGATATTAGGAAAAATTTCTTCATGGAAAGAGTTGCCATGCATTGGAACAGTCTGTCCAGGGCAATGGTGGAGTCATCGTTACTGAAAGTGTTTAAAAAATATGTGGATATGGCACCTGAAAACATGAATTTGTGATGAACACACTGGTTGTTGACAGTTGGACCTGGTGATCTCGGAAGCCTTTCCATGATTCCATGAAACATCCATGCAGCAGTATTCTAGACAGTGAGATGGAACACTCAGCAAGGTCTGAAAACATTCCAGGACATTTACATTTACATTTACATTTACATTTACATTTACATTTACATTTACATTTACATTTACATTTACACTTACATTTACATTTAAGAATTTCAGACTTACACCTGGTAAAGCTAACACATTTTGAAAAGACTCAGTGAAATGTTTTGATGCATAAGCCATTGTCAAAGATTAGGATTCAAGATGAAAGCTAACATGACAGATGATTATCCAACACATGCCTATGCTGAAATTCTTACATCTTTCTGTGGTATTTGCATCTGGTACTTACAACCATCATGGATAAGGTATTGAACTGTAGCGGCAGAACAACAGAATGTCCGAGTTTGAGATGTTTTATGATGTTTTCCTAAAATATTTTCTGAGCTAGGAGGTATAAATATATTTGAATATATAGCTAGAGAAAAGAGTGTGCTACATGGCTAAACTGTCAATTGTTGAGATTGTTCTAACACTTCTTATAAGGGCTATTCATTACAGATATTGGGTCTTTATATTCTACTAATGACATAATACTATAAAGAATAATATTTAGCATGGAATCATATTACAAAATTTTGTTTTAATTATTAGAGGAAAAATTATATTTTGTAAGTTAACAGGTTTTCCTTATGCTTTTTCTTCTAGGTGTAACTGTACAAATTTATGTAGCATGTCACTGAAATACCTATATCTTTGGCTACTTTATGAAAGGGAATTAGAAGTAGTGAAAAGACAGTAAAAAAAAGTAAAAAACCCACACATTCACTCAAGTCAATAAATCGTATTTAATTCTAAATTGTGATTTTTAAAAATGAAGCAATATAAGCACACTAATTTAAACATTTTCCTGAAAGAGAGATGATCTTCACTCAAATAATAATACTGCTGGGACTCCAAGAAGGGAACTCTTTGCTATTATTTTTAATTTTCTCTAACTAAAAATACCAAAATGTATGGCAGAAATACCACATAGCTAGAGACCACCAGATAATTGTGGAGAGGTACTAATGCTGTGGGTGGGTGGAAATCTTGGTGAATGGGCTTCAGTTCCCTCACTTTTGTAAGCTTGTTTATGTTAGTGGCAAAGACTCAATAACATATATGCTTTGTGCATCACATCTGAAGGACATAGTGCAGGTTTTGCTTATCTCTGTATCAGTTTGGCAAATCTTAATTTATCCATGAATAAAAGGGTCCTTTGTCCAAGAGTGAAAGGCAGCAGGAGACAATGAGCTATTTTATTGTTCTCTCATCACCTTAGTTCTCTCCCTGTATTTCCAAGGGAACAATTCATGTGGAACAAACATGTGCAAAGAACACAAGATCCACATAAAAGGGCACCAAGCATCCTGTTTGTGAATAGTTGTCATGTAGTTGCAGCCAGCTGCCAGCATGTAATGATGATTTATGCTTTGGCTACCATTTGCTTGGCTTACTTGTGATTGGCTTTTAATCCTGGCTAGATGGAACGAATAAGCTGCTTTCAAAAAACATGGCACTTGAAATGAGCAGTTGTTAAAGCTTTTCCTAATCCGTCCATCAGCTGAGGGGTTCTGATTAATCTGGTTCCAACACTGGTGAGCAAAACTTACAGAAAGCTTAGGTGGGCAGCAGAATACAGCTCCAAGATGAGGATTTGGGCAGAAGGGGAAGTAGCTGTGCCAGGTAATCATGCTGATTTTTCTATAGTGCTTACAGAAGCTCTGATCAAGTGAGATTTTGAGAAGGATACTTTATCTTGCCAAGAGGATAATAGACAGAAGTACAGTATAGTAGACAGAGAAGAAGAAAAATTCTGACAGAGTATGTGTCATTGGCAATCATCTAGACTGAAGACCTATGAAATCTGTTTGCGTGAGGCCTCTGCTTAAGTGGCCAGAAATAGCTACATGTAATTACCAAGTTTTCAGTTGAATAATTTGGCAAGTTTATGAAACATGTGCAGAGGGTTTCCATCGTCTCATGTGGTCTGTGTGCTTGTGAAGGGTGAGAAACACTTAAACTGAAACAGTCCTTATGTATGGGTTCTCTACTGGACCAGCATTTTTAACTGTGTTTCCAAGGGTCAATTACTCTTCAGCTGGGAAGTTATGCTAATTAATTCCTAGCCAACATGGCTTCTTGGCTTACAAAAAAAGGCAAACAAAGCAGGGACAACAAAAACTTTCATGAGCAGAGTGTTACAAATTTAAAAAAAAACCACCATCTGAAAACAAACCAACAAACCTTAAAAATGTCTTATAAAGTTCAAATGTTTCTGTGAATAAAAGGCCTTAGGAAAGACACTTTCTACCCATGCAGCAGAGTAGCAGTGTATGTCTATTCCTGTACCCTCTGCGACCCATACAGAAAGCACCTAGAATACAATATCAGACCTAAAAATAACACCTACAGTGCATACAATACATGTTAATGTAATAAAAAACAGAATGGAGGAAAAGGATTTGTACTCTTTTTTATTATTGTTTTCTAAGAATGGGTAATATAAGAATGTCTCAGAGTTAAAATTATTTTAAAGGCCTCAAGATGTCTCACTAGATTTTTCTTCCTGGATACTACCTGAACTACATGAATGATTTGGTTTTTAATTGTATAAAAACCTCCACTACTTTGGCTTTCTAATTCCCTCCTTTCCCAACACTTTTAAATAGAAAGAAAAAAAGACTTCCTCTCCCTTTTGTCACAGAAAAAAATAAAAATAAGAGTCCCAAGTAGCATAGCATAGATTCATATTAAATTTAAAATGAAAGTTATAAACAATCAACATGACATGATTATTTTCTTGCAAAATTGAACATGTAGGTTGAATACAGCAAATTGTAGAATAAAATGTGCACACGTGCCCTCAGTGAACAGTTTCAGTGGGAGGAAGTGTCTACCATATAGGTAATTAAGATATTCTTTCCATTTTATTTCCATAAATGAATGACTGATCATATAATGAGGAACCTTCTTAGGTCAGGACTCTGTGCCTCATTTTGTGTTAAGAAAAACATGAAAATGGGTTGCCATTAAGGAAATGAGTTGCCATTAATAAAAAAGGAAATGAGTTGTCATTAAGGAAAAAATTCCATTAAATAATTGATTCAAATAAAGTTTCACAAACAGGAATTACTGAAAGATGGAGAATTACTGAAAGGCTGCTTTAAGTTTCCTTTTTGGCGTATGGGAAGACCCAAATGTGAGCTCTGAGTGCTCTGACTAAGCTCCTCCAGAAAAACCAGTCATGATTCCTCAGCTGAGAATATGAAGGAATTGTAATGGTTGGAATCTGATGGTTTTTATCAGTTGCAACTGAAATGATTTTTTCAAGAATCTGAAAAGATTTATGTCATTTGCAGTGATTTTTGAGTCAGCTACCTTAATCAGTATCTACTTCAGGGAATTTTGAAGAAAAATGTAGAATAAAATATGCAAACACTGCTGAGCTTTGATATATTGCTTATATGAAGCAGTGTTGATATGTGAAGATTCTATCTTAGGTACCACCCTGAAATGTGCTAGAAAATATGAAGCACTGGGAGGAGTGAAAGAAGATAACACATACAATGTTTCCTTACTCCACTAATTCAGTATAGTAGTAATTCTTTTATAATATAACAATAAATTGGAGAAAGATAAATATAGTGTTAAATCCATTTAAAAACGCTGTTTATGGAAAAGTTGAAATAAAACAGGTAGCCAAAGCAACATGAAAACTCATTATTAAAAGCTCTGCAAAATTGGAATATACACATATATGTGTCAGTTTTTGTTTGTTGTTTCTTAAAAAAAAAAGAAAGAAAATTGTTTGAAAATAGCTTTTGGTATTATGCTCAAAAGTTGCAATTCAATAGACCACTATGAAAAGCTGAAAATGTTGGGTTACAGATTTTGTGCTTATTCCAGAGAGAAAACAGAATAATTATCTTTTCTTTTTAGATAATTCTTTCTATTTCAAAAAGATGTCTTTGGAAAAAAAAAAAAAGAGGTCATTATCCTGTCTTAGTTTTGTATAAGTTTAATTGGAATTTATGGACTGATATTAATAGAGCATCATTGTATTTTGATCAATTTCTAGATTAATATTTTAAGATAACTGTCAACTGGAAAATTTAAAACATAATTTATTCTCAGAAGGCACATGAAGAAATTCAGATACAACAAATATTTTATTTATGCTTTAAAATATTTCAAATATTGAGTAATGCTTTATATAAATCTCTTCATAAACTTTAAGATGTTGAAGTAAAGGCAAGAGGAAAAGAAAGTAATAGTTGGAAAACAAAATATTTTATTGAAAGAAGTAGCAGAACTCATGATGATTTCAGTTTTACTGGAGATAAAGTATAAATCATTATTTGGCTTTTAGACAACTGAAGAGAAAAATAATTTGTTCTTCCTATTTACATGATAATTGAAGTCAAGAACTTCTTTCTTAGAATTCCATGTTTAAAAAGGTTCGTTTTTGCTGTTTTCCTCTGGTGTTCTTGTCTGTTTCTTTGAATTATGAACAAAAAGCTCTTTGGATTTTCTTATGGCTTAGTGATAGAATGTTCCAGGTTTTATATGGCTGTTGTTTTTTGGGACATAGCAAGCCCTTTTAAGCTTGCAATCATGAACTGCTTCAATGGCCAAAAGGCAATTAATTACCTCAGGATGAGAGAGCCTTTTTCACTAACATTTGAAAAATTAGCAAATTTCACTAATTAACTTTCAGCTTGCTGTCAGTCTGTCTTACCACCAATCCACGTGAACCTAGGCACTAATTTAGGGTCTTAAACTAAATAATTGTTCTTGTTGATTGCTTCTGACTCTGCATATAAGAGAAGTAAATTTGTTGTGGCAGTAATCACTCTTAAAAGTAAGAGTCATTAAAAGGATCATTCATTTACATTCAGTAGGTCTTGATAATTATGGGGAAATTGTGGTCTCCTGAAAGATAGCACTGCTCAAAGTGAGAAAATGTGATAGAATATGTGGTAGGATGATCTGGAGGTGTGCAGCTCATGTGGTTTGGTGTAAGTTCCACAAGTGCATCTCCACTTCTTTGGGTGAAACACCTATAACATACTGACACAGACAAGTAGTAGCAAGTATCTATTTTTAGATTTGTTAACAGCAAATCTAAAAATAAATGAAAAGAAACATAAGAAATTGCACTTTACAGAATGACACTTTTTATTTTAAGGATGGTTATGTCCTATCAATCATTACTCACCTGACTTAGAGCGTGAAACCAATGGAAGATAAATATATTTGACTGTGAGAAAATTGGTGCCAAAATCATCTAAGTTAATAAGTGAGATTGCTCAGTGCTGGTAATTTTTAGACTAATAAAATATTCATAATTACATTACTGGGATCAGTGAGTTTCTTATTCACCTCTTTGCCATGTGCTTCACTTGCTGTGATACACACATTTTGTAAAATCCTAGTGTGAAATAGGGATTGCCATCGATTATGAGATACTGTGTGAAGAATGAAGAGTTCTAATTTTCTACTGAACTTTGTCTTTTATATGTTAAACATCTGTGGCTAAAATCCTTTAGCCCTTCAAACCACTATTGCTCTTTCAACACTTATCTAACATGCTTGGCTTCTTCTTAGGGGCTTCAGAAGTTAAAAGGGCAGTGGGATGTGTGAAGCATGTGAATTCACCATGCCTTACACAGCCTAAGCACAATGTACAGAGCCTTGTAGCAGCAGCAAAAATATGTACTGAGTGCTATTAATTACATTTGGTGATATTTATGACAAACCATACAATCCAGTCCCTCAAAGAGTTCAGTCTAGTGGGAATATTTACACATGTGAGCTCACAGGATTATGGTTCAAGTCTGTTGGGCCAATAAAGCCAGTTGCAAAATATAAAACAAATATGCGGCCAGAATCCTCTATACATGTTGCCTATGCACCAAGTTACTTAACATTTTCAACAATTATTTGTGTTACAGATGGCTTTTAAAACACATTGTTCTTCTTTTAGTGTTTAAGTGCTTTAGATATCCCTTGGACAAGTGCAGATAATTAATTAAAGCAAAGATTTCCCAGAGTCTCATGAAAGCACACTTGTCAGGCAATCTTTACTATTATTTTAATCTCCATTGTTTCACAGATTGTTTATGTTAATCTCCTCCTGCCCTTTTTACTGTTCCAGGCAATTTTGTGGCAGAATTGAAAGTGGAGGCTGAGACAGACAGCATGAGGCATGACAGCCGCTCAAGCTCTCCTAGCTTGTGTATGGTTTTATGTGCTTCTAATTATCAATGTGTGGGAGTTTTGTCAAAAAAAGCTGGGCGTGTGGTTCCTTTTGTTCTTCTGTGTCTGTTGTGGTTTATATTTTAAATGGGACACAAATGTGATTTATAGTGCATGGCGTGATGCAGTTAGGGAAAATTGGTCTTTTCCAAGCAACACAAACATGAGCAGGAGAAAGAGTGCACGTGAACAGTATGTTCCTCTCACTGGAGAAGAAACACTCCACTAAGGCTCACAGAGAGTGTAAACAACATGTGAGAAGCCCTCTTCAAAACAGGAGAAGAAAAGTCAATGGCTTACTTCCACTGCATCTAAAAATACACATCACTGAAAGGCAGAGCTGTGAGAGATCAAAGACAATAAGCTTTCAGCAGAGTCACCCTGAAGTGTGAAAAACACCAAGATGGGATGGAAAGTTCTATATACTGACCAGCAAATCACATGTCATGACAACTGGGTTACCTTCTGGGCAGCCCAGTGCTGGGTAGTGCAGCTCAAAGTAATTCTGCAAGATTTACATGAGGTCCTGCCCAGCTCCCTGCAAAATGTGGAAAAATTGTTTCCAGGCCCACAATCTCCTGTCAGCCTGTAAGACAGGAGGACACAGTAAGGTGACGGGTGTGAAAATGTCATGATTAAATTGTGTGATTTGATAAAGGTGAAACAAAGGAGGAATAAGCCTTTTCCTTAAAAAAAAAAAAAAATCACTGCATAAACAAAGGTTCTTGTGATTTACCTCTTCTCCCAATGGGCTGCTAATGAAGAACACTTCATGTTTAATTTAGTGAAAAAAAAGGTATGCAGAAATTTATTGGAAGGCTTGATTATTTATCCAATGTCTAGCTCCTGTTTTATATTCTCAGAACAACTGAAAAAGAAGTTACAAGAAATCTGACAGAAACCACTGGTTTTTGCTTCTCTAATTAAATGCTGCAGAAAGGCACAAGAGCTGAAGTTCAAGTTTTTAGTACAGAGGTGATCATCCCAAGCCAGTTTTTGGAAAGGTCCAGTCTTACCCTACTTCTAAAGACTTTAAATTCCCTGAAAAAGGCATAGTTCAGGCTGCTTATTTTACTACTGGTAATTAGGTAATCAACGTATGAACCTGAAATGAAACACAGAGATGATTTTTCAGAAGAGTGAATACATGGATATATAACCCAGAGGGCAAAGATAGGAACCATTTAATTAAAAGGAGTTCTGCTGAAGATAACACTTTATAGCAAATGTCTGAAATCTGCAAAGCTCTGTCAGTGGGTGGCAGGTTGTCTACAGAGGCATTTTTGTCTCTGTTTAAGAATGAAGCATGATCTTGCAATGGGTTAAAAAAAATTTGGGTGTTTGAATTCTTCTTGGACTCCTTGTTTGGGAAGGACAAGACTGGATCTGTGGATAACTCCCAGCCGTGGGAACACTACAGCCTAATTTCTAAATTCTTTAGCTCAGAGCTAAGGAAAAAAAAAGAATGAAGAAAAATGTGGTTTCAAATGAAAATGGATTCTTGAGTGTAGCCGTAAAACAAGCAGTGCTACAAGTATACATTGTCTGCAATCTGCATTATATTTGCATACAGGAAAAGGCAGGGAAATACTTTGCTGGTTAGAGCAGAGAGAAAAGTGAAAACCTATGTGAGGAAAAGTACAACTTTTTCAAAGTGAATGGATTTTGACTCTAAAAAGAGACCTGTTTTTTAGCAACAGAAATATCTACAAAGACTTTCTAGAATTTTGCTCAGCTCCTTGCTTCTAGTGTCCCCTACCTCATTACAAACACACAACAAAATGCTGTGCTATGACAAGAAAACTAAAACCACTTCTGCCTCAGGGTATGCATGCTTTACTTTACTGGATTATATTGCTTCATTCCTGATGTTTCATCCACTTACTTAAATGGTTCACAAAACATTTGATTTGTGTACATTAATGCAAAACACATTCAACTGAAAGCTTCATGCATTCTTACTCTCCCCAGTTCAGGTATTTACTGTTTACAGCTGTGGAAATTTCGTACTTTGGCACCTTTCAGTTCTGAAGTCTAACCATATTTAGATTTGAAACTGACTGATTTAAATGAGCAGGCCTTTATACATATGTGTTTTTAGGGTAGTTTGAAGTATGAAAACTTACAGTCTTCTTTGTTAAAGGTGGTAGCCAAGGTATATGGAATGTACAGCTTCTAAGCTCAATATTTTAGAAACTCTAATAGAAGAAGAAATATTGGACAAATTTGCCTTATGTTTTAAATCCACTAACTAATAAAATTATTTAATCTTAATGAAAGTAGGAAGATCCTCTGAAATATGCAATGGCTTGTGCTATCTGTGGCCTTTATTGGTCTTCTATTTATTTGCAGAATTCATTTTCAAATCAGCACAGATATCTGCAACTGTATACCTACTTCAGAGTTTCTAAGCATGGTAAAGTCAGTTATTTTTTGGGAAAATAATTTATCGCAACTCTGCAGATACCCTATTTACTTTCTTTAGCATTTAAATTGGGAATGGACATTATTTGCCTTTGCAAATGTGCAACTGAATCCAATAAATTTACCTGTAGCTGCACTGGGAGCCAGCCCATGTGTCTTATTATTTTTTCCTGAATGATATTGACAGAGTATTTTAGAGTGAATTATTTTAGATAATATTATTTTAGATAATATTTCCAACAATCTTGCTTCTTGCAATAGAGTTATTGTGTGGTCCCCAAGAGAGATGTCACCTCTCTTCCCTGATGAATTCCCTGTCAAGCTCTGAGGCAGCCCATGCTATATTTCTCTGAAAGCAAACAAAAATCAATGGAGCCTTTTAAACTCCAAAGCTATGTTTTAAAGTCAAAACACACAATTAAATAAAAGGGCAGAACAGCAAACTTTTAAAAATCGCAGCCATGCCGGGAGTGGATAACACAAGCAGGGCAATGCTTTCCCACAGGTGCTGTTGTGTCTGCCTCCGGGACAAGGGGCAAGGATGGCTTGGTCCAGTCTGCTTCCCTGCCCAGACCCCTGCAGTGCTGCAGCCTACCCTCTAACCCTGGGAAAGGCTTTTCTCTGCTCAGGGCTGGCTTTACACCTGCTCCTGCTCCTCCCCAGACAGCCCACAGTGTGCCCACGGGGGAAGGCTGGCCAGGCTGCCCAGCTCTAACGTGGCTTCACACTCTGCAGCATTCCACGGGCTGGAGCCTCTGCTGTCAGGGCAGGGCCACCAGGACATTTGCTGCCTCCCTTCTCAACTGTGTCTTGGGCTGCACACTGCCACTGAAACCTGACCCTGTCCTCCAGAAGTCCTGCATCCTGTTGTCCTTCATCTCTGTTTCCAGCTTGTTCCATCTGCCAGGAAGCACCCTGGCCTTGCATTTTGCTGCATTTTACTATTTTCCTTTGATGCCAATCTTTTAATCCACTTTTCATTTTGCTTTTTTATTGTTGTTTTCTCTCTTTTTTTTTTTTTCTGACACATACCAGGAGATTTGTTTTCCTCGCTATCGGCCATCTGGTGTCTATCCATTATCACCTTTTGGAAAAGTGCCTGATTTTCATTGGGACAGAGTCTGTTTAGTTTGAGCTCTCTGTAGACTGAATTCCTGGAACTTGAACTAGCTTGAAAGTTTTGATTGCGGGGAATTGAGGAGTTATTTTGAGACCTGTACTGCAACATGGAAGGCAATGTAATTACATAGAAATAGGAGAGATCGTGAACTTAAATCCATCTTTTAGACATTTAATCTCTGCTGGAGTGAGTATATGGTGTTTTTTAATGGATATGTAAAATACAGATGGAAACTAATACACAAGGGAAAGAAAACCAGCAATGCAACAAACTGAGGATGATTGCATAACAAATAATAAAGCTAACATGCCCCTTTTTGGAAAAACTCATGCTTTGATCCACCATTATGTTTATCTTGAAAACATATTGTTTATCTAAGAGAGTATGTGGTTGGCTTCTGAGGTCACTGTCATGTGGTGAAAAGTCCAGTTTGTAGTGAGTAGGAAAATCCTTGTAGGTCAGCCAGGATAAAGTGGAGAGTCAAACTATTGCACACATTCCCTGGAATAAATGACTAGTTACAGGTCAGCACGTGCACGAGGATTCCTGGCAGTTAGAGAAGGTCACCATCTGTTAAAGGAAAAAACAAGTCCAAAATTAAATAAATGAGGTTAATCACCTTTTCTCAGAGGAACCCAGTTTTCCCTCAGAACATTAGGGACTAGGTTTAGGATTGCGGAAGACTGCACAGTAGGGAGAATCTTGTACTTGAATGAAGGAAGCAACCAGTGTGAAACCCAGGCTTTAAAAGTCAAGGTTTAAATAAAATTGAGCATAAAAACTTATAAATATCTAATGGGCTTTGAAGTACTCCTGGAATTTAGGGATGGATTAATGTGTCCTACTTAATGGTCTCTAACAGATAGGCATACTAAGACTTCCTTCAGGATTGGCGAGGTACCATGGCTTTGCTCAGAGAAGATGGTATTTAACACTCTCAGAAGGATATGAATTGCACTCAAGTGATTGAGTGCAACTCAGACTCAATCTGTTAATGCTCATCTCTATGAATCCTTTATTATTCTTCACTGACTGGAGAAAGAATTTGAATGTTTGTTCTCTATGACTTAGAAGTCAATGATTAGGGATAGGTAGATGCCTAATGTAGTTAATAGATGTCACAAGAGCCTGGCAATGTACTCTAAATATTATATATCTACAGATCTTAGAAAAAAAGATGAATAATTTTCAATAGTATTGTTCTTTGTAAGATTATAAAAGGTTTTTATAGAGCTGATTTTCCTTTTCTAAGAGCTTTTAATTGCAGCTGTGGGTGTCAGATGAAGTGATCCTTTTGCATTCCTTTCTCAGGAAATTAGAAACAATATATTCTTTAGAGATACTTCTTATAAATGACCTGTATAATGGAATAACCATAAACAAAACATCACTGCACACTGCCCTATTTGCTATATCTGACAACGTAAAACCAATGAGCATATTAGTTCATCTGTGTAGTTATTTACCTTTATGAATAACAGTTTCTGCTTGGCTAAAGGTTTTTTCCTGTTGTAAGTAAAATTCTCATGGAAATTGATTGAAAGGAAGTTCTTCAAAGCCCTTGAGGATAAAAAAAGTCTTGACTGTCACACAATTATTTAATTTTTAGGTTGCTCTTATAAATATTGACCACTTAAGTAATATTTTTTGAAAAATAAGCAAAATTGAAATAAGGTACCTGGTGAGGATTCCATAAAACATTGGCATAATAGGAGTTCCAAATTGTGACTTTACAGTTGCTACTTGCAGGAATAAGCACCTATTTTCTATTAATTTTTGTTTAGGATGTAAACCACAGTATACAATTAATTAATCTCTCTTAATTCCTGTACTGATTTGTGAATTCTATTAAAAATTTGAGGTTATTAGTTCAGTACCCACTGGATCAAGCCATTTGTCCAGCTGCTAATATTGCTGGGTTTTTTCATAAGTGATGGAGGATTGCTTTGTGTGTAACCAGCCTCCAGGGTACACCACTGAATCTCTTTGAAAGATACTCCACCCGTCAATATATTGCCAAGGAAAGACAGAAAATTGTGAGAGGAGTAAGAACCATCTCCAAGTTAGCCTATGGCAGAGAAGAGCATCACTGCTAGCAAAGCTGTTTGTGAAAATCAGCAGTTAACAGGTCAGTGTCAACAGGCCTATCTGACTATAACTGTATCTGTTTCTGCAAATGAAAGAAATTTTGAGTGAAGACTGACAGTAATTTTGTTCAGCTCATTGCTCACTATTAGTGATGAGATGTTAATCACTTAGTTCTAGAAAACAGATTTTGCATTATCCTCCTAGATTTTGGGTTCAATCTCTCTTTGAACATGTGATGTTCAACATTTAACTCTATGATGTACTTGTTTATAAATCTCTGGCTGGAGCTATTGTGTTAACTGTATTGTTTGAGCAGTATTAGGCTTCTTTTTTTCAGTAGGAGGACTGAATGAATTACTGAGGAATAACTTATTAGTGTCTCCCTTTGGTACTTCCACTATCAGTTCTAGAAATATTAATAGGGTTGTTAGTTGAATTCCTATCCACACATCCAACTGTGGATTCTTTGGGCTAGCTCTTGTGGGTGCTAGAGCAACTTACTCCATTTGACTGCTAGGGTTTCAAGTGGCTATCTGACAGTTTCTTGAGAACAGTTGCATTTTTCTCTTAGTAGTATTTTTTCCATATTCCTTATACAAGTGCCTTCCAGCATTCATCTTTTCTTTGTGATTTACAATTCCAGAAAAATAGGAAAGAGTTATGTGGGATTAAGTGTTTGTTCAGGTTCAGCCTTTCATTCCACATTTTTCCTGTAGCGCAAGAAATGGAGCAAAGGTTATGTCCACTTTAATTTGCTTTGCTTACCGTATGATTTTCTTAGCTAGCTTGCTGTACTACAGGCAATAAGGGCTTTAGTTATGGATATGAAACTTCAATAATTTACAAACCTGCAAAATCCCTCAGAGGCCAGTTGTACTTTATTATCTCAAATTAATTCTTTCCAACTAATAAGCTCTGTGAAAAGAAACCCTGAAGCTGTAGAAGTTCCAACAGCTGTTTTTTCTGCCCTGTTTTTAATGATCAGTATTATTCATAACCCTGTGACTCACTGCCCAGTTCTCCACAAACTCAGGTCCATGCACTCCTAATTTCTGTGTCCTGACATCTGTATCCTGGTGCCCATAACACTCTGCTCCCATGAAATGAACTTATCTCAACTCAAGCACTGTCAGGGAGATTTCACAGTGTCAAAAGCAAGATTTGATCCAGTAAAAGTAATATAAGTTTGTTGAAACTCACTTTTTCTTTTACTTATTAATATAAACAAAGACCTATTTTGAGACACTGTAACTGGTGCTACCACTAGGAACATAATCAATACTCAAAGTAAAAGAAATGGCTTGGGAATGTGGTTTCTTTGTGTTGTCTTTGCTATTTGAATCACAACATCTGAATTCCTGAAAGAAAATAGATATGTGTTTCTAGCTGCATGTGTAGGGAAGCCAAAGAATTAACAGAAAAATGACGCATCCTCAAATATAGTACCACTTAAAAACTCTTAGTAGTGACACGTGTTGCAGGAGCATTTTCTTTAGGGGTTAATTGCTACAATCCCAAGACACTGAACTGCGGAAATAGCACCCTCTGCCCCTGAATACCTAGTCTGTAAAAATGAATTTCATTGCTTGGTTACTACAAAAACCACACAATGGTTTTGGGGCACACCCTGTTCTTTAGGAACTGACTGCAACTCCTCTGCGAGCTTTGGCAGGATTTCAGGTAATTTTATGTCTCCCCATCACTTCCTGCATCACAATATTGAAATGTGGTCAAATGTTTTTTGTTTTCTTTTCTAAATTTCCAGTCTCCAGCTCTTTCTCATAGTAGTGGAGTCACTTTTATTAGAGCAAAGTTAGGCTCCACTCCAGGAAATGATAGCTATTTTGCCCACAAGAAACTTTCAGATTACATGCTTATTTAAAACAGTTTTGTTTATATTCCAAAATGCTTGATTCTCTTCAACAACTTAACTTAGTAAATGAAAACATAATTTCCCCCTCCTCTTTTTATGTCTGTTTATTCAAAGTCTTGAAGGTTCTAGCAGATAGCTTCTTGTTAGAGATACTAAGTGAGCAGACTAGGAAGATTGCAATCCTAGACATGCTGTTTGTGAATAGAGAAGAACTCATGGGGGCTGTGATGGTAGGTGGGTGTCTTGGCCATAGCAATAATGAAATTACTTGCTTCAATGTGTTTAGTGTAAGGAGATAAAAGAAAAACCATTTAGTGGACTATCCTGAGAATTTGCTTTTGAGGGCTTACAAGTCCACAGGGGCAGGTCTGTCTTTAAGATGTCCAGGAACAGGCAATCCCATTGCAGTTGTAAGTGAAGCAAGAGGAGCAAAATCCCCCTTGGCTGAGCAGGGAACTCCTCATGGAGTTCAAGAGGAAAAGAAAACTGTATGACCTGTGAAAGTAAGGTCAAGCTTTGCAGGAGAGTTACAAAGCTGTGGTTCATATATGCAGGGGGGGAGACACAAAAGGTCAGAGTTCAGTTAGAATTGAGACTGGCCAGTGATCTGTCAGACAACAAAAAAGGCTTTTAAAGTATGTTAATAACAAGAGGGCATCTAAAGAAAACATTGGACCATAACTTGTTGAAGATAGTTAGCTGACTACTAAGGATGAGGAAAAAAGTGAAGGAGTTCAATGTGGCTGTTGCCTCAATGTTTAATGAGAGATCTGAGGCTTACCAATGCCTTGAGTCTGTAGACCTACCAGTGCAGGAACTATGAATTTCCATTTTTGGACACTGAAGTTGTAAGGGACCAGCTGTATCAGCTGACTGTTCTCAAGTCCATGAGGCTCGGCAGGCTTTTGTTCAGGTCTTCAGCATCTATTAAAGATCTTGGAGACTTCTGCTGGATGGAAATGAGACAGTGGTATTCCAATTTACAAAAAAGGTGTGAGGGAAGAGCCAGGGAACTTGTCATGGTTTAGGAGTGGTACTCCCAACTTCACTGAGAGCCATCGAGGCTCTCTAAATTGTAGGATGCTCTCTCACTCCTCCTCTTTCCCTCCCTGTTTCAGCTGTGGTGGGGTAGAGTGGAGAATTGAAGGCACAAAAGGTGAAGCTCATGGGCTAAGGTAAGAACAATTTACTGAAAATAGCAATGAAATAAAAGAATCAGTAACAGCAACAAAATTAATAACAAAAGTGTAAAAAAGAGAGAGTGATTAATGTGCCAAATGTATGTTGTGGAGCCTACCACCCCACTGCACCCATATCACCCAAGCAGGAAAGAGCCCTTCCTTCTGGACAGTGACTCCTTTCCCCCTGTTTCTGGCAATGAGCTGGTATAGAATAATCTCTGGGTTTTGGGCATGCCCCCTCGAGACTACTGAAAAAATTAACTGTGTCCTGTCTAGAACCAGTACAGAACTAATTTGAGTTCCTAGAAAAATTATGTAGAAGATTATACTAGATACTATTAAAAAGCGTGTAACAAACAATGCATCACATGCAGTCAGCATGATTTTACAAAAAGAAAATCTCATTTAATTAATTTGCTATTCTTCTATGATAAGGTCCATCTAGTAGAGAAAGGGAACGCAGAGGATGTAGTTTCCCCTGTATTTTTATTAGGCTTTATATACTGTTAAGGAAACTTTCCTGGCAGTCACACTTGAACCACCTGAGCTGAGACAGAAAGCCATTTCAGTGGGCAGCTCCAGAGCTGCTAAATGCCCTGCTAACTCCCTATACACACCACATTCACCCTGTCAGACAATACTTCCTCACTGACTCAACACCATGTTTTCCATAGTAGAATCTCAGACATCTTGGTCCTTAAAATAATTTAATCTTGGTGCAATAACTAAGTAGCAAAACCACAGCTCATGCTGGGTGCCTCCCAAGAAGGGACCTCAAACAAAGGAAACCCTGGACTTTCATATCATCACGAGTATAGGCTTTCAAGAGTCTGGGATCCTTAGCTCCTGTTTTTTCTCAGAATTTTAGTCCCCTGGCTGCAGGTCCCTATGCCCTTTGTTAACAAAAAGTTAGTAATGTGGGGCTTCTTGCCCGGAGTTCTTATCACCCAGAGCTCAGCCTGCAGCTCCACTGCAGCTGGACCTGCGGTTACCTGCACTGTATATATTCCTCAACAATTGTGTGCCTCACAACATCCTTCTGACCAATTTTTTTTAGGGATGAGCAGGTTCGTGGAGTGGTGGGTGAAGAACTGGCTGAGGGACTGGGCCCAAAGGGTTGTAGTGAATGGGGCAACATCTGGTTGGTGACTGGTCACGCCAGTGGTGTTCCTTAGGGCTCCATTCCAGGGCTAGTTCTGTATCAGTGCTGGAGGTGAGTGCACCAGTAGCAGGTTTGGTGATGATGCAGACTGGGAGGTGCTGTGGATTCTCTTGAGGGACAAGAGGCCTTGCACAGGGATCTAGATAGATTGGAGCACTGAGCAATCTTAAATGGGGTGAAATTTGTCAAGTCCAAATGGTGGACTGTGCACCTGGGAAGGAGTGACACCGGGCACAGGGGTGAAGTGGGATGGCTCAGGGTGGGTCAGCAGTGCCCGGGCAGCCCCGAGGACAAAGCCCATCCCAGAGCAGTGAGCAGGGCACAACCAGAGCCCATCCCAGGGCACCGAGCAGGGCACAGCCAGAGCCCATCCCAGAGCAGCGAGCAGGGCACAGCCAGAGCCCATCCCAGAGCAGCGAGCAGGGCACAGCCAGAGCCCATCCCAGGGCACCGAGCAGGGCACAGCCAGAGCCCATCCCAGAGCAGTGAGCAGGGCACGGCCAGAACCCATCCCAGAGCACCGAGCAGGGCACAGCCAAAGCCCATCCCAGAGCAGCGAGCAGGGCACAGCCAGAGCCCATCCCAGGGCAGCGAGCAGGGCACAGCCAGAGCCCATCCCAGGGCACCGAGCAGGGCACAGCCAGAGCCCATCCCAGGGCACTGAGCAGGGCACAGCCAGAGCCCATCCCAGAGCAGCGAGCAGGGCACAGCCAGAGCCCATCCCAGAGCAGCGAGCAGGGCACAGCCAGAGCCCATCCCAGAGCAGCAAGCAGGGCACAGCCAGAGCCCATCCCAGAGCAGCGAGCAGGGCACAGCCAGAGCCCATCCCAGGGCAGCGAGCAGGGCACGGCCAGAGCCCATCCCAGGGCACCAAGCAGGGCACGGCCGGCCCAGGGAGAGGATGGGCCCGCTGGGCTCAGCCTCGGGGCAGCCTCTCCTGGGGCCTGCTGGGCCCTGCAGGTGGAGAAGGATGGGAAGGTCCTTCCGTGCTTCCTGAGGAGGGAAACAGCTGGTGGGAGGGCTGGAAAACATGTCCTGGACACTAATGCAGGGGTTTGGCTTGTCTGGTTTGGGGAAAAGGAGGCTGAGGGGTGACCTCACCACTCTGCAGCTTCCCAAGGAGGGCAAGGGCACAGGGAGGTGCTGAGCACATCTGCCTGGTATGCAGGGACAGGATGTGTGGGAATGAATCAAACCTGTGCTGAGGAGGTTTAGACTGGACATTTCAAAGCATTTCTTTACTGAGAGGGTAATCAAACTTTGGAACAGGCTTCTTAGTGACATGGTCAGTGCCCTTGCCTGTCAGTGTTTAAAGAGGCATTTGGACAACACCCATAATAACATAGTTTAACTTCTGAGCTAAGGAGACATTAAGCTTTGTGAATCAGGAGTAATTCTACTAAACCCAAGGATTTTATCTTGCTCCTATTCATTTCTAAAGAAGGAGAAATAGATCTAACATACACAATGACTAGAGAAAGCATTTTAATAAATGTGTAAGATATTCTTTGACTATATGATTTGTCCAGGAAGATTTAAGTTAGATACAGCATCGGTATAAGCAAGAAAAATGCCACTTCAGCATCCAGGTGCAGTCCCATAAATATTGTTTCTGCAATACCAATAGTCTGATCCTCTTTTATATCCCTCTAGCAAAAAACAAATTTTCCAGAAGTCATGGGAAGCCTCAGAAAAGTTAACAGAGATTAGAGATGGATCACTGTTACAGGTGGCATGCTACTGTTCTTTCCTAACATTAAAATGATCTTGTCTTCAGTAATTCCCATCATCATAAGAGAAATTATCTGTTATTCAAACCATATAAATTCTTTCTTCACAGTGGAACATATGTTGTCTAAAAGTAGAGGCTGGCATGTGGTAGTCTAATGCATTCACACATAGTGAAGTATTACAAATTTAGTGCAAAGTTCAGGAATCATTCAGTTATAATACTGATTCTGATCAAATTTCTACTGAAATTTTACACTTTAGTCAAGTCAAGTTAGAAAAGATACTAGAGCTGCAGATCAAGGTGATTTTATTTCCTTGTCCATGGGTTGTGTGAATGTCATAAACATAGGGCATGGAAAAAAATCAAGCAGATCTAGTCCCTGGCTATGATTCAGCTCATATTTGGTGACAGTTATATGTGCGTGTGATGATGCAATGCTCTGCAAAAATATCTGACTTCTTGATATTGGAAAATTAATATAAGCAGTAAACTTACCTTCCAGTATTCCTGGCAGGCTATGTAAATGTTTCTAGGATTATATATTGTCAGCAGTTTGCTGACATAAATAAAGACATCTATTTGATGCCTCTCCAGGTTAATTAAAGCTGCCTTGTAAGACCTTTAATGTGGAATTCATCTTTCAGATTGAGACACCTAGATTTATGTGGTTTTACATAGATGCCTCCATGTACACTGTACTCACACTTGTATCACAGATACTGGGGCTCTAGTGCATACCCTAGAGCTGACCCCAGCAATTCAAACCACAGTATAGCTTATATACCTTCAAATACCTTTTAAATAGATTCCTCAGTTCCTTTGCAGTATCAGTTCACATTCCAAACATTTTCCTAAGGCTATTCGCAGGCCATGAACCTGGACACAGTGCACATGCTATGGAAATAAAGGAAATTCTATAGGGATTTTGATTTATTAATGATTAATTGTTCTCTTTCAGTTTTCTTTTCTCATTTTGTCCTCTTTTGAACAAGTTTTTGACAGAGTAATATTTTAACTAATGTAAATTTTAAACAACCAGATAAATAATGAAAACCATAAGCATTTTGGAGTACATCTTTTTTTTCATGGATATTATCCATAATATTTGATCAGAGGTTGCATTTGCTCTTACGTAATGGAAAAGCTTTGCATTACCATTGAAAATGATTAGGAGCAGCAGGTTACTAAACAGCTAGAGCTTTCACAGAAACTGCTATGGTATCCCTTCTTACTTGATTTAATATAAAGTGAAATGTGCTTGACTGGAACATATATGCTTTGACTATTGTGCTTGAACCACATCGCAAAGGCAGAATTGAAACCATACGTTAATGGAATGTGGATATTGATGACAGGAAGGATGTTCTCATAAACAGAGATTGGAATCCATATATCCCTCCCCCTTCTGCTTGTTTTCATCTGCTGGCTAAGTAGATGATCCCACGATTTAGATTGTATCAGTTCTTGGAAATAAGCCCCATAATACAGTGGACCACAAGAAAGGTGGTGAGGACATCAGCAGAAGCAGCAGCAGGGGTTGTAAAACATCAGCACAAATGTGAATTTTTACAAAGTCCTGTGTGTGAATGCAACCCTCTATTGTCAAGGTGATATTTAATTGCTGACAACAAGCACGCGAGAAAACATTCAATGTCGAGCAGTTAATTTGTCTTCATATTAGTGGTGTAATAGCTGTATAATATATATTTGATTGGTTCAAGACAAGTTTTACCTGGATTAAAAAAATGTCTGCTGTGAGATGACTTCTGAGGAAATAGTTCTCATCCCGACATGGCAAAGGGACATTTTTGCAAAATGTTCTTGTTTCATAATATGCATAAATGACACTCGCATCTATTTTGCTGCAATTCTGTTAATACAAGCAATGGGATTATTTTGCATTTAATTTCTTATTAGCTAAAAAATATTTAAGAGACCTAATAGTAAAACCATTAAACATTATATAAGAATTTTCACCATTTTAGAAAATTTGTCAGAATGACTTTTAATCTCTGTGGCCCATAAAAGATCAATTGGCTCTCTTATAAAATTAAAACTGTGTTAAAGTGTTGTGGAAGACTATTTTCTGGAGCTTTATCATAAAGTAATATCTTGAAATATCACTTTTCTGCTAAATCCATGAAATTTCCCAATGACAGTTAGAGAAACCTTATCTTCAATTTGCTGGTGGTTGGGTCCTGGCCTTGGAGACTGGGCAGTGGTAGGAGCTTGTGTGCATCTCTTTGCTTTTAGCATCACTTTGCTTATAGAACCTGTTAATGGTAAATTTGAATTATGAGGTTGGGGTGGGGGGCTGTAGAGAGAAGGCTGTGGGTCTTAGATTTGATTGTTCCATCTCAGTAGACATGTTTGACCTTCACGGCTCACATATTCTATTTATTAATTTGTCACAAATGGGATGTCATAAAACATAAACATAGAATACAAGCACTTCTCCAAAAAGATGGTGATTAGATATTGGTTAATTAGAGAGAATGATTTTAAATATGTAAAGGACGTAATTGTAAAATTATTCTGACTAGACTATAAGCAGTGTGCTTTTCAGGGTAGAAAAACAAAATTCACCTGCTGGACATATTTACTTATTTATGTTTTTGTTATAATGCAAATCTAATCTGCTTTTCTCTAGCTAATTCTGTGTTCTCTCCAGACAATTCTTAATACAGCGAATTTTTTTATTTAATGTCAATATCCAGATGGAATAATCCAGTGAGAATACTTGAGGGGAAAAAAAAAGAGGAAAGATTAAGTCTTGTCTTCTCTGTTTTAAGAAAGCCTGACACACAAGTCAGATGTGGCAGGATGAGGGAAGGTAACACTTTAGAGGGAAGAGAAAGAATAATTTTGCCAGGAAATGCAGAAAGTCATGAGAAATGTCATTCACAACGAGCTGGATTTAGCTAGAACTTTTCCAGATTTCTCCTTTGTATCATGCCCATTTTCCTGTCTCTTGTACCCTGCCTGTTCTGCATTCAGTAAGGTGAAGAAATTCCTAAATAGGTAAAATTTTTATTCACTTCTGTAAAACTAAGCAAGAGTAAGCAGTTATGTCAACTCAAGGTCTCAATGTTGCCCAGTTAGGTGGAGAAATGATTCAGAAATAGCTGTTTAATAAAATTTTATAAAAGTAATGTGCATCTTTATGTGTACAAACACAACTGCTCAGTGCTACCACATTAAGTGAAAAAAATTCAAGCATTTCCTTCATTGAAAATAGCTGAAATTCCTCCCTGGGTACTTACATAGAAGGGTTCAGAGGATGTGTCTGTGTCCTTCTCTGTGCCCCTTCCCCTTCCAAAAAATCCCCAGACAAACAAACAAACAAACAAACAAACAAACAAACCCACCACTCTCCCACCCCCCTCCCCCCCCAAAAAATCCCAGATACTGTAAAACCCATGCAATTCAGGAGCAGCAAGACAGCTGGCAAACAGAAAGTTGCTGGAGTTTACTTGTATGGCAGAACCTAAATTTTAGTTTGCAGAGTTGCAGATACTCTTCTAATGTCTTCAGTTCATCCTCGAAGCACAAACAAGATTTCAGCTGATTTGTAAACATGAATGCAGAAGATCCAGCTGTGGGAGGAAATGACTAATAAGGAATGCATGACAACTTGACTTACTGTTGACTTCTTGGGTGACCAGTTCAAATAGCCAGCGGATGTGTTAACTAAACCAACAACCAGATTCCAGTGGGTGGAGGTTATGACAACATTTGTCTTTCCAATCCCATGGCTGCTGACACAGACACAGGGTAGATTCCTGCTGGTTTTGTAGAGTCTCTGACACATGGAGCAGTCTTGAAGTTTGCAAAGCTCATTTTATCTTCCGGTACAGAATAAGAGCTGGGGAGAGGAAGTGACCCAAACAACCAAATAGTGAATAGCTCTAACCCTGTGCAGATTTTACCTATTTCATTTTGACTTAGAACAGGTTGCACTTGCATTTTGGCAGTTGCCTAGCAAGTTAGAAAGACAATACTTTATTCATAAAGTCACTTAGTCAAGATATTCTAGACAAAATTATGCAAAGCATTAAAAAAAAAGTATTATGATCCTTCTCTGGGCTTTTCAGTAAGACCAGATTTTCTTACTGGAGTACCCAAGTAAGGTGACCTAATTTGCAGACTTAGAGAGGATTCAAGCTCTTAAGAGTCTCTGCTGTGCTCAACAAATCCTTCTGGTGATGGATGTTTAACAAAAATTTTTAGGACAGAAGTCATAGGAATGACTTTAGAGACACTCATTTTAGTCACTTCTTTTTTAGAAGAGTGATAAAGAGAAAATGATCTGTCATTGTGAGATAACATTGTACTATTGATAATCACTGTTTCAGCCTGTTGCAAAAAAATTACCTTTGCATCCTTCCACTGTAATGACAAGCAAGATACACAGCTGTCCATTTTGTAAGATCAGAATATTCCATGAGAATGAATTTCCTCCTCAAAAGTTTTTATTAAATTTAGAGGTATTGCTTAATTTTTGGTGAAAACTGAGGCAAAAAGTATTGCGAGATAATTCCCTCTGGTTACCTAGCAAGTCTAAATTAGAAATTGTGCTCAGATCAAAAGTGGAAAGTGCCATTATGCAAGGAAATCTACTTTCCTGTTGTTTTTATTTTTATTCTTTCCAGTTTTGTCATTTACTGCAAGCTGCTTAAGCTGGATCCCTATAAATCTATGGGGCCTGATGGGATTAATTCAAGAATTCCTAGATCTGGCTGATGTTGTCTCTAAGCTCTCTCAATGCTTTTGAATGGTCTTGGGAGTCTGAAGAGGAAGCTAGTGAATGTTGTCCCAGTTTTCAAGAACAATGACCTTGGAAACTCCAGGCCTGTCAATCTCTCTTCAGTACCTTGTGAAGTATGGAGAAGATTATTCTGCCAGGTTTTGAAAAACAACTGAGACAGTTCAGTCACTGGTTGCAGCCAGCACAACTGTGTACAAGGCACATCCTGCTTAGCAAACCTGAAATCCTTTTATGACAAGGAAAGGGAGACCTCAATAAATAATAAAGGACTGGCTAACGACCAACTATATGAAGTTTAACAAGGGAAAATACTGGATTTTTCACCTAGGATGCACCAACTGTGGATGTATGGACAGATTGGGGAATGCTGTACAGCAATGCCGTGGAAAGGGCCCTGGGGCTCTGGTCCATGGCAAGCTGAACATGAGCCAGCAGTGCCTTGGCAGCCAGGAGGGCCAAGTGTGTCCTGGGAGCATCACCAGCCAGGCAAGGGAGGGGATTGTCCTGCTCTGCTCTGCTCTGCACTGGGGCAACCTCACCTCCAGTGCTGGGGGCACTTCTGGGTGCCACAGTACAAGAAATATGCTAAACTATTAGAGAACATTCAAAGGACGACAACAGATTTTGAAGGGCCTGGAAGGGAAGTTGTATGAGGAGTGGCTGAGGTCACTTGATCCATTCAGCCTAGAGGAGACTGAGGGGAGACCTCACGCATTTCCTGGTGAGGAGAGGGTGGAGGATCAGGTACTGATCTCTCTGACCAATGACAGGACTCGAGGGAATAGTGTGAAGCTGCATCAGAGGAGGTTTAGCTCAGATGTAAAGGAAAGGTTTTTCAGCCAGAGGTGGTTGGGCACTGGAACAGGGTCCGTAGGGCAGTGGTCATGTCAATAAGCTTGCCAGAGTCTAAGAAGATTTTGGATAATGCTCTTAGACACATGGCATGACATTGGGGGCTATCAGATCTGCCCCTGTTTGCAGACTTAACTGGTGTTAATTCACTTGTGTGCTATTGACAGTATATTGTTTTTAAATCTAAAATCTAGACAATATACACATAAGTATAATGCCTCTTTATTGCTTTTTCTTACAGTAGAAAGATTTCTTGCAGTAGAAATTACTGTAAGGTTCATAGATGAAATATGTTCCTATGAAATAGGAAAGCACTGCAGAGGGATCAGGATAGGATAGATCAATGGGCCAATGATACCAGGTTCATCAAAGCAAAATCCTGAGTCCTGTACTTGGGTCACAACAACCCCAGGCAATGGCACAATCTGGGACAGAGTGGTGGCTGGAATATTGCCCAGCAGAAAAGGACCCGGGGGGGAGGGGGGGGGGGTGCTGGTGACAGCAGCTGAACATGAGCCAGGCTGTGCCCAGGTGGCCAAGAAGGCCAATGGCATCCTGGCCTGGATCAGTGTAGTATATGGTAGAGATAATTCATGCTATTTATGTATAAAGTATTGTAAGATCCAAGCTATGTCTTTGACCACCCGGCTGGGAGCAGAGTCTTATGTTTATTCAATTAGTTCCCAGACAACAACAACTGTTAAGATAATATCAAGTTTGTTAACGTATGAATGAAACCTTCCTGGGCCATGATTGCTGACTTCCCTGGAATGTCAGAGCCACTCACAAAGGACCTGCACCTGGAAGATTGCATCTACCACACTCAGGCACCGGTGCCACTCTGCTACACTGAAGTGTTCAAACAACCATCTAGACTCTTGGACTCATTTTTGTCTATTCCTGCACATGTATGGCCCCAGTTCTACATGTGAAGGGACACAAAGGACCATTTGGTCATTTCTGCCTCAGGCAGAATAAACTGTATATAAGCTAGCTGCATGAAGCAGTCGGTGTGAACCACTGGGGAGACGCTGATATTCTGCCGGTTTTGTCGGTCGGATCCAGGTTCCTCCAGCACTGACACCTGGGGTTGACACTTTCTTGGCTGTGGGGGCTTTTTTTCTTGAAATCCTATTTTGTTAACCATCTAATAAATCATTGCTAAATTTTCTTATAAATTTGGTTTCCGATTGATAATTTATAACAATCAGCAATGGTGTGGCCAGCAGGGCCAGGGCAGGGATTGTCCCCCTGTACTGGGCACTGGTGAGGCCTCACCTCCAGTGCTGTGTCCAGCTCTGGGCCCTCACTGCAGGAAAAGCTCCAGCTCCAGAGTTGGAGAAGGGCAATGGAGCTGGAGAAGGGTCTGTAGGAGAAGGAAGGGTCTGTAGGAAGACTTATGATGAGGGCCTTAGGGTCGTATATCCTGGAGAAAAGGAGGCTCAGGGTAGAAAACTCCCTGAAAGGAGGCTGTACTGAGATGGGGGTTAATCTCTTCTCCCAGGCAACCAGTAACAGGACAAGAAAAAAGGCCTCAAGTTGCTCCAGGAGAGGATTATATTAGATACTAGGAAATTTTTTTATGGATACTAGTAAATTTTTTGACAAGGTCAAACTTTGGAAGAGGCTTGCCAGAGAAGTGGTAGAGTTATCATCCCTGGAAGTGTTAAAAAATATGTTTATGGTACTTTTGTACATGGTTTAGTGATGTTACCATGGTGGTGCTAGGTTGAATATTGGATTTGATCCTTAGAGGCCTATTCCAACCATAACAATTCTATGAGTCTATGGTTTTATCTATTATATTGTACAAACTCATTTAACAAAAGAGTTAAATTTGGCCACTGTAAGTCAACAAAACTGACTTACTGACTTATCAATGAAATGCTGATTTATCGCAGTTGAGGTTGAAGGTCATTAAAATGTAAATCCCATTAAGTTTTTTTTCTGAAATGCTAATTTTGAAATTATATATTCTGAGAAGTAAGCTACAAGTTGAATATGAATGGCTTTTGTGATGATGTATACTGAGACACACACACACGCACACACATACATACATATATATATATATATATATATATATACCTACTCTCTGAGAGTAAGTTACAGTCATGATTATGGCACTGGACTAGGAGTCAGAACATCTCAGACTCAGGCATGTGTAAAAGATGTTCACATTCAGCACTGCTAGTTGTGAACAGACTTTTCTGGTATTTGTCAGTTTAGATTATGACAGGGGGAAGCAGGTGGCTCAGGCACAACCTTACACCAGCATGTAAATTCAGCTTCTTGATCACATGCCAAAACAAAGAAAAGGTTTTCAAATCAAACTGAAAAATTATTTCAGTTGTATAGACCCACAGTTCAAATATATGAATAAAAGGAAGCGCTACACTTGTATTGTTTGTATCTTAAACCAGTTGAGGCAGGAAACACTGAAAACATCTGCACATTAGAAGGGGCATGAAAAATTTATTGTTAAAACTGTGTGATGTTTTTAGGTAATGTAAAAATAATCTTGGGGTTGTTTTAAGGTGTGAGTGACATTCCAGGGATAGCATAAGCACATTGTCATTACTAGTTGTTTTTCTTCCACCTGTTGGTTTTCCATCTGAATTTTATTTGATCTTTCTTTGCTTTGCATCTTTTTATATTTGTTTGCTTGTTCTGTGTGTAATTTTCTCTGTGTGATTTTAAATTCACTTTCATATTAGGATTGTCTCCCTCTCTCATTCCTCTAGAAAGGAAACAAGCATGACAACCACAATGTTTGACATTTAAATAAAGAGTCCTTCCATCCTTTCACAAAAAATTGCCGGACTAACTGGTCTTGGTTATGCTATTTGAAACATTCAGACTTGCCAGGAGTACTGAGCACTGCCTGTCTTCAGATACAATAATGGTTAGCAACCTAATTTTTTACATCATAACCTTTTCCATTCCCATCCAGGCTCCATTGTTTCGGCTTTTAAATCTTCTGCAAATAATATTTTTTTTCATTCTTGTTCTGGTTTTTATTATTCCTTCTACAGTGGGAGGTAGAAGACAGAGTGAGAGAAAAAATTACTTAATTAGACGTTAAAGCTAATGATGTTTTCAGTACAAGACAATGACTCATGGAAATCATAAGCTTATCCTTTAATATAAAATTATGAAATTACTACTATAAAGTTAGTAATTTCTTATTATCTAAACCATTAAATATTGTGTGTTCATGTGTCGGAAACTGAAATAGATTTATTCCTTTAATGTAAAAGTTTTATGCAAGTGAAGACCCATCAAAGTCCCTTAGTGATATTTAGCTTTTAATTTAGCCAGACCTGAGGGATTAAATTATTCCATGTGATGTAAAACCAGCAGTGGGTTATCCAGCAATTTATCTTAGGCTAAAATCTGCCTTGCCATTCCAAAAGCAATAATACTGTGCTTTGCTTCTGTAGCTTTAGTCTCATGTAGACATTTTTAGACATCTCCCATGGAGCTTTTGGTGGATCAACACCATAGCAGACAATGAAGTTTTTCTTCTGGCAATTTAGTATGTAGTCTTTGGAGATGCATGGTAACTGAATTGGGAAATGTTACAAGATGAGGAAGCAAGTAAAAAAGAAAATATGTAAAAATTTTAATGTGATGAGTTACAGTATGTATCTACAAACATTCTGTTAAATATGTTTTCACAGTTTACCATGTTTTGAAAATTAAAAGATATACTGACTTTTTATTAAAAATATTATGCTTTAAGTTTTAATGATCCTGTGCAGAGTATCTCAAGTATATTGTAAACTGTGATAGGACTAGATGGAAGCCTTGGTAAGAGCTGCTGAACTCAGTATAAAATGGAATAGTATTCACACTTATTGAGTTGTTCCCCGTTATTCAGTGGTTTGGCTGGTTAGCTTTAGGTAATGGATCACAGTATATGTGTTCACCCAAGGCTGGGAATGCTCCATAAGAAAGGATTGTCACTGTTAATTAGTCTTACTTAGAAGAGAATGCAGAAATAAAAGAATTTGTTCTCTACAAATGTGAAGGATATTGAAATTAGAAAAAATAAACTCCTTTCTTAAATTGATGTGTTTGTGCAACGGCATGGGAAATTTAAGGTGAACAAGAGAAAGAAATCCTGCAGTCTGTAAAGATGGATAAATTCTAGAGCATTTTTTTTGGGGGGGGTTTATCCTGGGATCTCCATTACTGAATGCCTTAAAAATTGTGTCCAAAGGCATCATTCAGAAATGATAAAGGGAAAAACTGAGTTTGGCAGTGGCGTGGACTAGAAGTCTCCACCAGGACTTTCAGACTGTATCTGAAGGCTCGTATAACAAAGGCTTCTATAACAAAGCCGGGAGTTGTGCCCCAGTTCTGCCCTCATATCATAAATACTTAATGGAAATATAATTTCATACACAGATGTAAACACTGCTTATTTCCTACCATTTTCTGAATATTTTTCTCTTTTAAGCTGTGCCGTTTCAGGAAATTTATTAGGATGCTTTTCAGGGTATGTTGTAATCTGATTTAGGGTTACATTTTGTCTGGTTTGAACAATGTTCAATGGCAGAATCATGCCTGCCTTTTAGTATTGACCTAATTTTTAAGACAACAGGCAAATTTTGTAATTCTAATAGATCAGAATTATATTGAAGTATTTTCGTGCCTTATTTAAAACAATGAAGAAAAAGTTTTTAATTCTACAAGTAAGAGGCTTTTATATTCCTATGATTTTTTCTTCAATTTTGAGGCAAATTAAGTGCAACTTCAAATAATTTCCTCAGAAATTTAATGTTACAATGTTTTTTTATTGCACAAAAATCAACTGTCTGATTTTTTTTTTTGTTTCCATTCCTGTGTGGACAGGTCAAATCCTGCAGAGCATCCAACATACACTGAATTGAATGGTGCAATGGAATGAAGAATAGCCAGAAGTATATGGATTCCAATCTTCATTCATGTACATCTCTTTTGGATCAGCTCTGATGGGAGATGATGTGCAGACTATGTCTAGATAATAGGAGGAAAAAAAGATACTTCATTTTTAAAGCAAAGAATAGGCTGGTAATGGGTTGTCTCTGTACGCACGCTTTCTTTTTTTTGTGGCAAAAAATTGCCACAATGGTCTGGTGTAGTCGTGATCCACAATAGTTCAGGAAAGTTCTCAGCTGATAAGATTGGAGCTTCACTGGGGTGGGTGTAAGGCCCTTGCACCTGACAGTGTAGTCACTGCTGTGCACAAATTCTGTAAAGGGGAGTAAGTGAGGAGGCAAGCAGTCCAGATTTAACGTGATTGTGGTAAGGACTGAGAGTAAGGTCAAAAGGAAGGAAATGTTTGTGGGTTTTATTTTTTTTTTTGTGGTTCTTGTGTGTGTGATTTTGTCTTTTTTTTTTCTTTTTTGGTTGTTTTGTTTTTGTTGGTTTTTGTGGGTTTTGTTTTGTTTTGGTTTGGTTTGGTTTTTTCTGTTTTGTTTTGGTTTGGTCTTTTTACATGTAAGTAAAAAAACATTGAATAGTAAGAATGATAATTAAACATCCTGAAATGAAGCAGCAGTAAGGTAGAATGAGAATAAGGGTTGAAGTGAGAGGTTTTGTAGGGGTTATTGCTGTCAGTCAGTTAGTTCTACTTGATCCCTAATGGAAGGAGAAGCTTCCAATAGGAGCAGACTAAATGAAAAATGGAAAAGGTACAAAAAGAAAATATGAATATGACAAACAACATGACAAAAGAAAAATACGACTAACAAACAAACTAAACATTCCATTCTCAAAATGCTGAGCAAAACCGCCTTAAAATATGAGAGAAGTACTAAAGAAAATTGCCCAAAAGTGAATGACTCTTTTCAATTCAGATCACAGGAATTCTCCAAGCAATGATGACATTTTAATATATTTGCCCCTGTGCACACTCAAAGTGCAGAAGCTCGAGGCATGAATGCAACATTGCAAAGCAGAATAGACCTGCTTTAAAACCTGAGTAATTGCCTTCTCAGTAATAAGACATAAGACATTTGATATCTTTCAGAGAATTATAATGTAGTTGTAAAAATGTTTTCCCAGACTGACACTTAGGTATTCAATCCAGCAGCACATTTGTTTTCATAATATTTGAAAAACCTGTTTGGTTCTTTTTCAAATTACAGTAGTGCAAATGAATAAATAGGAATAAAACTAAAAAGAAAGAAAAAAGGAGTTACTGCTTTCAGATGTTCTTCCACACTTCTCTTAACTCAAGCATTGCATTGTTTTTTTAAATGTAATTTTGGAAGCCCTTCCAATCACTCTGTAGTGGTTGTGGATTGGTAGTTTTGGCTACTCAGAGAAATAAACATTTTGAAATAACTAAATGCATAATTATGAAAAAACCTGCTCCTGCACATGTTTAGCCACAACATATTCAATGAGAAATGTCAGGCAGTTTTAAAACTGGAACAGGTGGAAGTTGCACTGAGACATATAATAATATGCCACAACAGGGGTGCACATTATCAGATTGCTGGTATTCTTGGATGTGATGTTAGTCTGGAGAACAACATCTGAGAGATTTCAGTGTCTTCAGAAGTGGGTTAACAGCCTTCATGATTTAACTCCAGCTGGCAACTTAGCCCCACACAGCCACTCCCTGCCCCCACAGGGGAATAGGCGAGAGCAGTGGACAAGTAAAAGTGAGAAAAGTTGTGGGTTGAGACAGAGACAGTTTAATAGGGAAAGCAAAAGCTGCACACACAAGCAAAATAAAACAAAGAATTCATTCACCACTTCCCATGGGTGGGCAGGTGTTCAGCCATCCCCTGGAAAGCAGCATTCCTCACAAATAACAGTGACTTGAGAAGACAAATGCCTTCACTGCCTCCTTTGTCCTTCTTCCACCAGCTTTACATGTTGAGCATGATGCCCTGTGGGATGAAATATCCCTGTGGTCAGCTGGGATCAGCTGCCCTGGATGTGTCTCCTCACAGCTTCTTGTGCACCCCCGGCCTCCTCACTGGCAGGTTGGGGTGAGAATCAAAAAATACCTTGATCCTGTGTGACTAAAACATGCCTGTATAGTCAACACTGTTCTCAGCACAAATACAAAACACAGCCCTAGCTAAAAGTATTAGCTACTTTGAAGAAAATTATTCTAGATAAAATCACATTAGAACATTCCTGTATGTCATTACTAATTCTCTTACATGTAGTTTGCAAGTTAACATATTTTATTGTACTCTTTAGGGTTTCACATATTTTATCTTTTTGCTTTGAACAATAAAGATCAGGAAAAGCATAACTGAAAATGTATATAATATATAGTGTATAAATGTATATAGGTTTTATTATAGTGGTTTAAGACGTTTAAGATGTAACAGCTATTATAAAAATAAAATTTTAAAAAGCAGCAACTAATATGGACTATTGAAGAGACCTGCTTTAGCTTTTACTTATGTAAATTTAACTACCTGTTGATGCTCCCTCCTATAATGAGCTTGATATTTCATGTCAGTAGATGATAGAGATTTAAAATTGCTTTTCTGAAAAATCTTGTAAGGGGTTTCAAATGTTTCAGTCTATTTAACTCATTGAAAATATGCAGTTTGTTCAAATGCTGTGTGCCTTTTCATGGACAGATTAGACGCCCTCTCAAGATCTCCAGTTCTTGATGCACTATTTACACTTTTTTTATTTCACACTTATTGATACACTTTTAAAAGAAGATTTATGAGCAAGATTTTAGTTTTCAGAATAGATACATGCTTAGAAATGACTTTCACAGGGATAGCTATAGTGTAATAATATCAAAGGTATTTTGTAATCTCCCTTATCCATCCTGTTTATGCTCAGTCAAAGAACCCATAAATTTTGTGGATGTGTATATTGTTCCTGCAAAATGCTTCCCAAGAAACTGCAGAGTAGTGGTATTACACATCACCTGATTTTAGTGTCTTATGTCTGTTTTGGCTTTTTTTTTTTTCATGCTACAAAGTGTCATGTGTTCAAAGAATGCCTGTTGGTACATCTGAAAGTATGTATTTCATTCCATTCAAAAAATAAGGGTGAGATTTTTCTCGTCTATTGTCTTAGCCAGAGTGCCAGATGATCAAGGGCAAGAAGTTGTTACCTTTGGAGATGACTTATACCACCCTAAAATGTCACTTTATACACTGAATAAAGAATAGTCCCTGTTGCCATTTAGGTGGCTGGATACAAATCAGATAAACATACATTTATAACACTACCTATAACATCTGAACCAGCAAGTTCAAAAATGTACTTCAGGAAGGAGTTTCCTACCTAGCATATATTTTGCTTAAGTGAAATATATGGAAAACGAAGATATATTATCTCTGAAAAGGCAGTGGAAACTGCAAGTGTATCTGCTTAATGAGAGAGAAAGATGTTAAAGGATCAAAGTTGAGTTTAATTATTTAAATCTTTGTGGTTTGACAGACTGTTCATTGCAATTAAAGTAAGATAAACCCACAGGATTGCAGTATCATTCATACAAAGAATGATAACATTCTTCCAGATGTCATGAGCAAATCTTAGTCAGTCTAATATCAATTTATATGGTAAGGATCAACATTTGCATCCTGCTTTTCCAGTGGTGTGAAATTACACTAATTTGTTGCATTGCAACAATACTCCTAACTGTCTGAAAAAAATGCATGTTTGTGTTCTCAAACTGTAATTAATTTTTAAGAAAGTATAAACAAGATAATTCATTTTGATGTGTCGCAATCTAGTAAACTAATAAATGGAAAACAGGGATTCATCTTCTGGGCTGTCACCTAACTGCAAGTTCTTTGTAAAATACCTGTAACTGTGTATACTATTTACTTAATGAGTACTGGGATTGCCCACTGACATAACATTTTTTATTTTAATATGAGGGAGACTGAAAATACCAAAAGGTGAATTTTCTTTGAGCCACTGAGATCTCTGAGTACAGGTACACACTGAGAGGTTTCAAGCAGGCTGATATAGGGCAGAATTCCTTTATTTTCACAGAATCACAGAATCACAGAAATTCTAGGTTGGAAGAGACCTTTAAGATCCAACCCATGTTCTAACGCCTCAAATAGATCATGGCACCAAGTGCCACATCCAGTCTTTTTTTAAACTCTTTGAGGGATGGTGACTCTACCACCTCCCTGGTAGATGATTCCAGTATTGGACCACTCTTTCTGTAAAATACTTCCTCCTTAATTCTAGCCTGTATCTCCCTTGGCGCAGCTTGAGACTGTGTCCTCTTGTTCTGTCAGTTGTTGCCCGGAGAAAGAGACCGACCCCCAGCTCACCACAGCCACCCTTCAGGAAGTTGAAGAGAGTGATAAGGTCACCCCTGAGTCTCCTTTTCTCCAGGCTGAACACCCCCAGCTCCCTCAGTCGTTCCTCAGAGGGCTTGTGCTCCAAGCCCCTCACCAGCCTCGTTGCTCTCCTTTGGATGCGCTCAAGCATCTCAATGTCCCTCCTAAACTGAGGGGCCCAGAACTGGACACAGCACTCAAGGTGTGGCCTCACCAGTGCCGAGTACAGGGGCAGAATGACCTCCCTGCTTCTGCTGGCCACACTGTTCCTGACACAGGCCAGGATGCCCTTGGCTTTCTTGGGCACCTGGGCACACTGCTGGCTCATGTTCAGCCGACTGTCAACCAGCACCCCCAGGTCCCTTTCCACCTGAGCACTGTCCAGCCACAGCGTCCCTAGCTTATATCGTTGCAGGGGGTTATTGTGGCCAAAGTGCAGGACTCGGCGCTTGGACTTATTGAACTTCATCCCATTGGATTCTGCCCATCCATCCAACTGTTCCAAGTCCCTCTGCAAAGCCCTCCATCCCCCTAACAGATCAACACACATTCCCAGCTTAGTGTCATCTGCAAATTTGCTAATGGCAGACTCTAAACCCTCATCCATGTCATCAATAAAAATATTAAACAGAACTGGCCCCAGCACAGACCCCTGAGGGACACCCCTGGTGACTGGCTGCCAGCTGGATGCAGCACCATTCACCACCACTCTCTGGGCCCGGCCATGCAGCCAGTTCCTAACTCAGCACAGAGTGCTCCTGCCCAAGCCACGGGCTGCCAGCTTGTCTAGGAGTGTGCTGTGGGAGACAGTGTCAAAGGCCTTGCTGAAATCCAAATAAACAACATCTGCAGCCTTTGCTGCATCCACTAGGCGGGTCACCTGGTCATAAAAAGTGACCAGGTTGGTTAAACATGACCTACCTCTCCTAAACCCATGCTGGCTGGGTCTGATACCCTGGCCATCCTGTAAATTCTGCGTGATGGCGCTTAATATAAACTGTTCCATTATTTTGCCAGGGACTGAGGTCAGGCTGACTGGTCTATGATTACCAGGATCCTCCTTTGCACCTTTTTTGTGAATGGGTATCACATTGGCCAGCTTCCAGTCATCTGGAACCTCACCAGTGAGCCAGGACTGTTGGTAAATGATGGAGAGTGGCTTTGCAAGCTCATTTGCCAGCTCTCTCATTACCCTGGGGTGGATCCCGTCTGGTCCCACAGATTTATGAATATCCAAGCATTTCAGTAGTTCTGTGATTGCCTCCTCTTGGATAATGTGGGGACCATTCTGCTCCCTGTCACCATCAACCAGCCCAGGCGGGCAGGTGTCTTGAGGGCAAGTCATCTTCCCACTAAAAACTGAGGCAAAATAGGCATTAAGCACTTCTGCCTTTTCCTCATCTGCAGATACTAAGTTCCCTCCTTTGTCCAATAAAGAACAAAGGCTAGTCTTACCTTTCCTCCTACCATTAATGTATTTGTAAAAACATTTTTTATTATCCTTTACAGAAGTCGCCATTTTAAATTCAAGCTTTGGCCTCCCTAATTTTTTTTTCTGCATGCTCTAGCAGCCTTCTTGAATACTTCCTTAGAGACCTGACCCTTCTTCCAATGCTGATACATCCTCTTTTTATTCTTAAGTTTCTCCAAAACCTCCTTGCCCAGCCAGGCTGGACGTTTACCCCCGTTGACTGATCTTTCGGCACACAGGGGCAGTCTGTTCCTGTGCCCTCAAGATCTCTGTTTTGAGGTATGCCCACCCTTCCTGAACTCCTTTGTTTTTAAGGACTGCTTCCCAAGGGACACTCTGAATAAGTCTCCTAAACAGGCCAAAGTCTGCCTTCCGGAAGTCCAATGCAAGAGTTTTACTGGTGCTCTTCCTGACTTCACCAGATATTGACAACTCTGTTATTTCGTGATCACTCTGCCCCAAGCAACCTCCAACCAGCACATCTCCCACCAGCCCATCTCTATTTGCAAACAGCGGATCTAACATAGTCCCTCCCCTGGTGGGTTCACCCACCAGCTGCAACAAAAAGTTGTCCTCCATACATTGTAAGAATTTCCTGGACTGCCTCTTTATTGCTGTATTGAGTTCCCAGTAGATGTCTGGTAGGTTGAAGTCACCCACAAGAACAAGGGCTGATGATCTTGAAACATTACCTAGCTGCTTATGGAATAAGTCATCTACCTCTTCTTCCTGGTTGGGCGGACGATAACAGACTCCCAGTATGGTGTCAGCCTTGTTGGCCTTCCCCTTAATTCTTCTTTCCCATAGACATTCAACTCCATCTTCCTTAGTTTCAATTTCTATGGTATCAAAAGTTTGCTTAATATAAAGGGCCACCCCTCCACCTCTTCTTCCTTTCCTGTCTCTTCTGAAGAGCTTGTATCCATCCAGTGCAGTACTCCAGCTATGTGAGTCATCCCACCATGTTTCCATGATGGCAACTACATCATAGCTCTGCAGTTGCACCATGGCCTTCAGCTCCTGTTTGTTGCCCAAGCTGCGTGCATTGGTATACACACCCCTCATCTGGGCTACTGACTTCACCCCTAACTCAGCCTTGCAATTCTTGGGCCTGTTTCCAGATAGCTCAGCTGGTTCCCCTTCCCCCTTCAAACCTAGTTTAAAGCCCTCTCAATGAGGTCTGCTAGATCATGAGCTAAAAACCTTTTGCCTTTAACAGAGAGGTGTACCCGATCTGGTTCCAGCAGAGAAGATGCTGTAAAAGTTTCCCCATGATCAAAGAATCCAAAATTTTGCCGATGACACCAACCCTTAAGCCACTTGTTGATGATGCGGATTCTTCTGTTTCTTTCATCATTTTCCTCCACCACCCAAGGGACTGAGCAGAACACTTTGTTCCAATTTTGCAAGCTTGTCAGACAGGATTTCTCAGTACTTTTTCTGGATGACAAATCTAAATATTATAAAAGTTGTTTGGTTTATGTGACTTTAAATTTGTGCTGTCTTCCTTTTCTGTGAATTACGTTTTGAACTTTGAAAACACCTTCAGGTTTCAGAGACAGCAGCCATTTTGCTTGAGTAATGCTTGGAGGGAAAACACATGCCAATTTCCCACATTGCAATGTCTTTTTTGTTTAGCTCATTTTGCAGCTTTCATTTTAAAGATAGATCACCACAGATTTGGGTTCTGTCTTGGAGTTAACACAGACTGAAACAGATCCTAAACAGGTATAAGGCAGCAGAGATGCTACAGAAGTGAGTGGAGAAGTCTCATGTCAGAGAGGGGTCTGGTGAAAGGCTTCTCTGTGGTTTCCTTTAGAACTGAGACCAAATGTAAATGTTTTTAAAAATCCAAACACAACAATAACTCCAGATTTTTTTATTTTGCTAATCAGAATGGATTCAACAGGAGGATTTAAGAGAACTGTCGATCCTTGGACATGGCCTTGTGTCATGCACACTCCACATCTCCACATGTGCTTACAAATTGCTGACAGCAATTTTTTGGCTATGTGAAGTCCTGATAGCAATAAGAAAATGTAAAAAAGAATGGCAGGAATAGATGTTTTTCTGAAGATTTTGCAATGAGCCAATTGTCATTACTTTAAAATCAAGCTGGCAAAACTAGAATGTTGTCGATAAAGTCAAAACATGGTAAGAAAAAATGTGTGGCTCAAAAGTTAACAGTATTGAATCCAATAATAACTCAATAACACTTCTGCCAGAGTAGCAAGATTTTTTTTTTAATAGAGAAAGTTTTGCTGTATGTTGCACTAAGTAAACATAAAAGCAGAATTTCTTAAGATACATTCACAGTATTGAAAACACAGCATTGTCAAGTTCTGTGGAGTTCATGTGGAATTAACATATTACAGATTTACTTTCCTAATAAAATACAATAAAAAAACTTAGTGAATGTCAATCCATCATCTATGAAAAAATAAATACCTGTGGAGATTTTTTTGTAGGCATTTTAAATAAGTATATCCCAAATATCTCTTTTTATGATTTAGACCTTAAACTGAAAATTTGTGATCAAATATTTTCAGAAGTTTCTTCAGAATGCCTTGAATCAGATTCTGAACTAGATTTTTTCAGGGAGGGATTGTCCAGTGTATGTAGTAGTTATATTTCTCAGATGATGTTTATTGTCCTGAGTATTTTTCAAGTATATCTGAATATATATATAAATATATTCAGGTATATCTTCATATCAACATATAAAATTATTCTTGCACAAGCTACTAAAACAGACAGTTACTGTCGCATGGTAAGTTTTGCTGTTGTTGCATTAATTTAGGAATATGACTGTGCTAAGCCAGCTTAATTTCTTGTTAGAACATTTTATCAAGATGTAAAATAAATGAGATATGATTTCTGCATAAAAGTTTGGTCAATATTACCTAGATGAAGTAAATCATTGGAATCAGAGTGTATCACTAGGTAGGAAATATAAAGGTTTGACCATCAGATCATTTCTTCAATTATTTTTTCATTGTCAACCTCTCAACTCAGCATTTCCAGCAATTTCATGTTAGGATGTAGTCTTAGTGGGCTACAAACTAAAATATCTTGCTGGTAATGTATCAGTAGACTGCCTTTTGTTTATATGTTTTTTCCATCACTGATACTATTTTCAGATCTCGCTATTGTGCAATGGAGCAGAAAATCCTCTGCCCTCCTTTACCTCCCAGACCCAGAGCCAACATGGTCAAAACATTAGGATTAAATGTCTGGAATAATTTCTCAGATGCCTCAAATGAAACCACTTTTTATAGAATTATTAATTGGAAATTATTTAAGAGTAAACAAAGAACAAAACAAGAAAATATAATTGTATTAGCAAAATTAGAACGTATTGAAATTGTATTCAAATATGTAAAAACTGTTTGACTGTAAAACGTTTCTAAACCCAACTACAGTAAATAAGTGCTTTGTGCCTTTGTGCTCTTTGTGATATGTTTTAAGAATCCAGGGGTAACATAATTAAGTGCCACTTGCCAATATTTTCCAGCGCTGTGTAAAGTTAACTGCACATATAAAACATATTGTCTCCTGCTGCTGACTTTTTATTGTCCTGTATCTGTATTAAATGCTGAACTGGTATGCTTAAGGATATAATTCTGCACAGGAAACCACAATAACGTCTGGGAGTAATTGTAACACAAGATCAAGATCAAAAGATAAAATTTTTCAAAAATCACTTGACATTTTTATCTAAAGGGTTTCTCTAAATACAGTAATTCTAATTATCACTTCATGGATAAAGGTAAATGTGAGTGAGAGCAACTGATAGTTAATGGTGCCACATACCTAAACAGTTATATAAGGCTTGATCAAGCCATGACATTACCTTGTCATCTGGCTCAACACTCAGTTTTAAAACCATTTTGTCATAATGTTTTACAATTCTTCCAGCCATGAACACTTTGGCTTTAAGACTAGGAGTTTGGCTCAGTTTTCCACTGATGGAAAAGTTGTTCATGAGAACAATTGCCAGCCCTAGAGATCTATACAAGACATGGTTGAACATGGTCTGCCTTCCATTATAGTTTGTTCCAATGGAGATTTTCTTTCTGATGTATGAGGTCAGGAGAAAAAAAAAGGTTAATAAAAGAGGCCACTTCCTCTTTGTTTCGTTCAGCAGGCCCCTTGTCCTTGGTACAAAGTGAAAGGTTACCCTAGACCCCTGACTCTTGCCATTTTGCACAAAATTCCCTTTGAAATACTTTTTTATTTTATTTTGAGAGGGAGAAGAATTGATTTATGGTTCAAATGTTTCAGAGACAATTCAAACTGAGTCCACAGCAACAGAACAAGTAACATTGTAATCCATACAGCATGTGCCATCTGTAGAGGATGTAATTGCAATAGTGTTATAAGCTGTTCTCTGTTGGCCAAACATGTGGAACATTCTCTAGATGTTCTATTTGGCTGAAAATGTTTAATGCCGTGGTATTTTGATTTGGGATGAACATCCAGGAACAATGTTCTGATCCTAAGCATTGAACAACAGCATCAAACAGAGCATTTAAAGATGGGCTTGTAAAACAGAAGCACTTATAAACCCCATACAGACCTCCTTGGTGTCAGAATGGAGGAGCTGCACTTCAGAGCTTCAGTAGGAGATTATGAAATATGCTTAACTGCCTGTAGACAGATTAATGTCATCTTGGTCTGAGATCTTAATTCATACCAGTGAGTCCAGTTTGACCAAAGAAATAACAAATGAGCAACTACTTTCTTTCTGTAGAGGGTAAAGAGTATAGAATATCAGTTATTGCTTTTTGATGTTAAAATTGATTGCTTAAAATTATGCATTAACTTAAAGAACTAATAATTTTTAATGACAACACCTTACTGTCATTTGTAGCCTCAATTATGTGTGCTGTCTTCCACAGCATAATGACTAGCAGAATTGTTTTCCTTATCTATCCCTCAGAAGTGTGTTCTCAGAACTCTGTCAAACATGAACTTCTCAGGGATTCACCCACCTCTATAGGAGAAATTCCCACTCTGTGTCACATCACAGTTGCCATATATATTTTGTTCATTTGTTTTTGCTGAGGTAAGATTAGCTGTCCAAATCCTCAGCTCCCGTGAGCACAGCTTTAGGTGTACACACAGAAGCTTAGGTGGTGGATCACAGTAAGCTGTACAACACCTTGAGTTTTGGGAATACTGACCAAAAAGAAAGAAGTGCTACAGAATTTAAGCAGTATTCAAATAAAGTTGGCAGATTAGAAGTGTGGAAGAGTGTGGTGTGTGACCTTAAAGAAAAGAAGGCTGAGTAATACATTTCTTATAAAACCTACCTACTAACCACATGGTGTTTCTCAAAGATAGGTAAATAAAATTATGATTTTCAATGCAGTCACCATATCTGCCAAAGACACAGTTTTGAATCTTCTTCACGGGAATTTTTATTTGTATTTTTCTCTACATGTCTTGCCAAGGTTCTATACAGCCAGTCTGGCAGCTGAGATTTGAGGTCAGAATTTCAGTCCAGTGCCTTACCCACAAGATTACCTTTATGCTTACACACCAGAGACATCCTTTGAAAAATTTGGTCTGTGTTTAAGATTGCAAACAGATTTCCTGTCTTCTACAGTAAACATTTCAAAGAGGGATAGCTTTTGGTTCGAGGTGACAGAGTATGTAGCGCTCACAGTTGCCCTTCAGAAGTGGAGTGTAAGGCTGCTATAATGCATTTAACATGGGCTTCCCCCATTCTACCTAGCTTTAGCTAGAGAGGTTCATTCTGTAGAAGCCAAATAAAATAGCACTTTAATATTTTTTGACCTGCTTTCAGCGTTTGAAGTTCCTCAATATTTCAGTGCTCATGCCACTCGAAGACAATGCTGAAATGCAGTTTGAAAAACAATCTTTTTTGAGGCTCTAAATTCAAAACTGGTTATTTTGTAATTAAAGGCATAGATTTAAATCTCATCAGGGCACCAGTCTTGACCTCTTAGTTTCAGCATCAGGCAGATTTCAGTAAGACACTGTTTATGTTCAGCAGCTTGCTCTCAGCATGTACCATAACATCAATGCCTCTGCAGATTTTTGGTCTAAAGATAAGCTAACTTTCATACTGCTCATTTATTACCCAAACATAACCCAATGTGTTTTATAGATCTTTCCCACTTCCATTCCCTTCTGACCTGTGTGATGAGTATTTTTACCTTTTGTTTCACTGGAACAGTGGCATAGAGAACATCGCTGACTGCATGTAGCAGAACTGTTAACAGGTGTATTTACAATGTTTTCTGAAACCTGTGTTGCAAAATTGAAGGGTGACTTCTTTTTAGCTATAAATTTTGTGGGCCTTGCAGCTGAAGACTTGTTGCTTTTTTTCCAATAGGTTAATGGAATCTCCTGAATACTTTTTTAGAGTAAAAAAGAATAGTCTATCATTAAACATAGCAAGTGAAGAAGAAAATTAACACTGCAGGGTGTAGGTGTAGAAGTGCATCATGTGTGATCTTAAAGAAAACAAAGCCAAATAAAACATCATTTAAAAAACCTACCCACTAAATGCATAGTGACAGTTAAGTAAGTGACGGGTAATTAAAGCAATTTCTTAGTACTTAGTCTTGCAAGTACAGTTAAAACCTGATTAAAGAATATGAGTTCCCTCAAAATTGAAGGGAAGAATTGAAGTGTACTGGTATTCTTGGTGGTCTGCACATCAATGTGATGGAGTTGTAGTCAAGGACAGAGTTCTAGGCTCTGTGCATTGGATTCAGGACATTCTCTACATTAAAAAGCAGCTTGATGTTGGCAAGAATTACTTTATATGTCTGTAGTTGGACATATCATCATAAGGAGAATAAAAGAATGAAATTCAAACTTCTTGTCAACCTGCACATCCCTTTTACAAGGCATATTGATTCTAGTGTTGTTCAGAGTAAGCCGCTCTCATGTCTTTTAACAATAACATATTTTTAATGATTGTTGTTTGAACAATATTATTTTTAATTCTGAAATTTGGCTTTTTTGTTTACTAAGTCCAGTAAAAGTTAATCTGCAATTTGAAAAATTTTCAGAAAACTTCTGGTGGCTTACAATTATGAAAAATTCTTTCCATTTTTCTCCTTTATTGAGTTCAAGGTAAGTATCCTAAAATGTGACACTGATTTTCCTTAAAATATTCCAGACTCATATAATCATTTAGCTTGGAAGTACCTTTTAGGTCATCTAGTCCAACCATAAACCCAACACTGCCAAATCTATCATTAAACCATGTCCCTTAGTGCCACAGCTACACATCTTTCAACCCTGTGCAAGGTGGGGACTCAGCCAGTTCCCTACACATCCTGTTCCAATTTTGAAAACCCTTTCAGTGAAGAATTTGTCCCTATTATCTAATCGAATAGGGAGCATTTCAGGGGTGTATTTGTATTCCATCATTCCTGTCATAAGGCAGAGAAACAAAAACCTTAAAGTTTCTCTAAAGCTGAACTGAATTAACTATCTGCTCATAATGATAAACAATATTCCAGGGTTTTTTATTGTATAATATTAGGAATAATGTTCAGAAAATGGCCTGTTACAGCAGACAGGCTAGCTACTTATTTAGAGATATTGAAAACAATATCTGGGGTATGTAAGATAGCTCTAGATTATTATAGATTCAGTTAGCTGTCTGTTAGACACTGAGGCTTGGCAAGTGTTAGAGTAACATAAACATGTTACATGTGTTACATGTTAGAGTAAACTAACTAAATTAAACAGTTGTCTATATGAGATTTATCTGAAAAGTGAGCCAATTTAGCTTGACTTGCTGGCTCTCAAGAAACAAATGTATTAACTAAATTGTTAGAGCAGGAAAAGGATAGGACATAGCTACAAGCCTATAGTGAGTAATGTTGGAGGGCAGAGAGAGGAAATTCTTAGTTCATACAAGTTTTGGCTCTGCATCTGGGTTAATATTTATCTGTACTGGTTATATGCTTTCCATGAAGTCCTCTGATCCATGGTCAAGCAAGTTAAGGACTTATGGCTGTCAGTGAAAATGAGTGAGGTCACTGATGGTTGAAAATTCTCTGAACTATTGTTCACTGACTGCATGAATAGGAAATGTGCAAGGACTGGCTTGGAAAATGCAGGAAAGAAGCAGGGGACACATATGCAACTGAATGTCATTTACAAAAGAAGCAAATGCCATTTCAGAAAGTTATTAAAAGCATGACTCTCATTACAGTTAAGATCTGTTTATTTTGTGCTGCCTTATACCATGAGCACTTTTAGGGGAGGGGACCCTTTTGCTGAAAGACACAGAAAATGGAGATAACTTGTCATAAATAATACAGATGATAAGCAGTTTAGAAAACATGACTTCCAAAGCAGGTATGAAAGAATTTCATTTGTTTAGTCTGGCAAAGAGAAAAATGAAGTCGGGCTATGATAACAGGCTTCAAATGCATAAAAGGTTATTGCAAAGAGGATGGTGATCAAGTGTTTTCATCTCTGTAATAGACAGAATGTGAACTAGTTAGATTAATTGGTAGAAAGGACCATTTGTATTGGATTTAAAGAAAAACTTTCACATCAAAAGGCCAGTTGAACATGCAAGCAAGCTACTTGAAAAAACAGCAGAATTTCCATAGAAATTTCCATAGTAGATATGTTAAACTGTTGGATGAACTTCTGTCAGACATTAGGTATAGATTATACCTTGGACAAAATTTCTGGAATAGAAAATTATCAGGTTTATATTTCCAGCTTGCTGATAAAATATTAGTGGTAGTAATAAGTACTAGGCTAATAGAAGATTATCTGTAAATTTCCAAAGAGATTCAGTAATTAATTGCTTGTTTGTTTTACTGGATATTGCCTAATTTCATGTGTGACTCATTATTAAGGGATTCATGAGAAACAAAACTAGCATAAATTTTCCTTTTTGCTATGTTCCTGCAGCAAACTATTGTCTTAATGATTAGATGAATAATTTTAAATTCATTTGCAGATTAAATAGAAATGAGAACATGAACTAATATTTAGTAAATTAGGCATATTGATGCTAGGTTTGTTTTTTTCTCATTCCTTTGGACTCTTTGGGAACTATCTACAAAGAGTATATTCAAAATTATTGAATTAAATAATATCCCTAATAAAAAGCATACAAAATTGCAATTATCATCTGACAGACATGTGGGACAACTCCATGGTATATAAACCAGCCAGTATTATGCAATTTCTGCAACAAGATTTGTGAAGCAGAGAATGAAAGTATTGTAAGAGCTAATAGACCTCAAAGGAAATTTAGACCTTATGAAGTAAATTAGATTTTCTTTAATAAGATAACAAGTTTGACAGATAAAAGTAATGTGTAGATATACTACATTTTATAAACTTTCCATTAGTCATTGTATCTTATTTCAGTTAAAAAAAAATCCAAATTATGAAGTAGCAGTAAAACACATTGGCAAAAACTAGTATTCAGAAAAAAACCCAACTGAACATACAGGAGTTCCATATTAGGCCTGATGTTATTCAGGGTTTCAATCACTGCCCTGGACATAAATATCAATTTCTTACTTATCTGTACAAACTAACATCATGAAAAACATTCTGTGGAAAAAGGTGAACTGATGTCATGATCTAATTATAAGTAGAAGTGAAAAAACCAAAAATTTTTTATTTTTATCTTTCTGGTAGGATACTGTAGACACTAGAGATACTGTAAGAAGAAAAAAAAGAGAAAGACAGAGAATTAAGAGAATTAAACTTTATCAGAGGAGGAACCACATGCCTTATGAGCTGAAAGAATTTTTACCATTTAGAAACATAAGGAGTGGGTTGATTTTGGTTCTTCACAGAGTAAAACACTAGCTATCTCTGCCTTTTAGCTACAGTAAAAAAAAAAAGGAAAGCTGAAGCCAAGATTTGCAATAAACCAGAAAAACACAATTTCAATAAAGCATGTGACTGGGACAAAACTGGACTTTGTCTCTCTTTAAATACTCTTGTCAAGATAAGATCATTTTCAAGTGGATATACTTCAGTGAAGCACAAATTAGGCCATAGTCTCTTACAATCTGGTTGAGAAAATAAAGCCATGATAGAGAAGTTTGTGAAGACAAAGTAATATTCCATTCTAGTTTCATGTTTTTTGGATGTGTGAAGAAAGATAAGGAGATAATTGTCTTGTTTGCAAGTGTAATTACTGAAAAGTTCTATAACTGAATATGTATAAAAAACTATTGTTCAAATACTCATGATCAAAGGCACGGAAGTTGTGGTAGTGTGGAAGTGGTGGTTAATTCAAGCAACGGAAGCAGCCTGAGGTGTGTCCAGGGAGTGATGATCACTGCAGTACAGTACAGATAATTGTACAAGACCACGTCTGCCAGCCCACTGTGCAGCCAGCTTCCTGTATTTTCTACTTCAACTCTTCTCTTTTGTCTTGACCTCACTACTTTTTTCTGATTTTTTTTTTCTTGCTCCTATTGGTGTTTCTAGGAAGCAATATTTAGAGCAGAGCGAGGACCTTACCTGAACATGTCATACAAAGCACTGACTACATCAGATCTATTTGGTCTGTTTGCACCTCATTAACTACTTCCACTATTGGTTAAAGTTGCCATTCTTCCAAAAACTGAAGTCTGATGTTTTGTGGCGGCAGCTGCCAAAGTGAAGTACCCCTTCCCTCAGAAAGTCCCTGGATTTTCGGCTGAGCTCTTGTCACGCTGCATGCTAAACTTTCTCATGGTGACAGGCTTTGTCACGTGCCCTGTGTCAGTAAGCACAGACTGCTGCAGAGACCCAGTGCTGTCACTCTGTATAGCGCTGGCTTATGCATTTGCAGGGCAGAGTAAGAGTGAGAGTGTGTCTTGTTCAGTTCTACCTAGGTGGCAGGAAATCTATTGTGGATTTCATGGTCAATAAAAAAAAGACAGGAAATGGCACAAGATTTCTATGTATTGCAATAGTACTCCCAGCAGTCCTCTGTTTAATTAGGGCCATCCTTGTTACATGGTGCTTGTTTAAAATGTAATCTGGCTCAAGTTAAGAAAATTCTCCATATTTACATAAAACACAATAATGTTACCAGGAAAATGTTTACAATGTGGACAATCTGTGAGGGCTTGAAACAAACAAAATCACATTTGATGAAATATTTAGAAGCCAATAGCATCTTACTTCTAGGATTGATTTTGAAAAAAAATTCAACTTATCCCTAAGGCTCAGACACTGCCCAACACTTAAATTGAAACTTTGCTGTGAGATTCTGCATGTTAATTTAACTCATTCTTCCCAATACTCCTGTCTTCCTGTTGTGTTCCTCATCTAGTCACATTTAAATGTTTATGTTGCTTTCCTGATGTGATGCCTGCCCTGGACTAACTGTTTTTTTGCAGTGATCTCCTATTCATAAAACTCCATATATCATCTTGCTGCACTCAGGGCATACCTTCTAAGTTAAGAAACACTGCTCTACAATGTTGCTACAATCCCTTTTAGTCTCATGTATTATAGTTTCTGAGGTAAAAAATTTGCTTAAATAAGAAGTAACTTGAGGTAAAATATTTTCAAAGTTTTGTGTGTCTCTAGATGTATCCACTTCCTCCTTTCTGCATCTCTTTGTTGACATAGGTGATCCTGCCACTTCTCAACAAGACTGAGCATTTATGTTGGACATTACAGTGCATTGCCAATGTTCATGTTATTCTTCTCTGGAATACATGCGGTTTTTCCTTCCAAAGCACAATAGGCAGTTATTATGTTTTTCTCACTAACTTTGTTTACTAAATTAAAATAATGAAGTCTTGTTTGGATACTGTATTCCAAATGGGTAAATATCAATTTACTTCTAATTCCTTCCTTAACCTCTTGAGTAAAAAGTGCAGTGTTCTGAAATACCATGATGGTGACATACTTCAGGGATTATGCCCTATTGCTATTTGGCTCAGATGCCAGCTGCACTGAGTTCCTTTATTATGAGTATTAAGAACACAGCTGCTCAAATCTTTCTTCTGTTACAGGGCTTGGCACTCAATAATTGTCTTTCTATCTTCACCCACCCATAAAGAAGAGGATTCCACTGAGTTTTCCTGGTAGGTCTTACATGACTTACAGGTCTTGAGATATTATCTGTGATTGCTGCTTCTGCCTTCAGTATGTCTGCAGGGGTTTTGTTCATGTTCCTTCCTTTGGACTGAAGAAAATAAAATCCTCCAAATGGAAACCTGTATAATCTTTATTTTTAAATAAATCACTCCTTGAATTCTACCTCTTCAGTAAAAAAGCCTAACCTCCTTAAAATACATTTTAGGAGTATGCATAAGAATATTCAATGATGACATTCATTTATTTATTGTTCTCTGTCATATACCACCATATCAAAACAGAGATAAGTAATCATACTGGATCATTATTGTGTATTAACTTTTGGTTTTAGCATCTAACACATTAGAGTTTTGAAAACAGGAGTAGCTGTAGCTAACATCTGTACTTTTGCTATGAAGAGCAAACTGATAGCTGCCAAATATACAGAGAAATGATAAGACATGCCTTAATGATTTTGAGGTCCAAGACTTTGTCAGATGGAGTTGTAAGGGTTGTGGAGTTTAGAGATGGATATTATCTTTGAAGGTTGCTGATTGAGCAAACTTCCTATCTGAGTTGTAGAAGCTACTGCAGCGAATAACATGGGTGCTCCTCCAGAGCTAAAGAAATGAAAACAATAGAATGAGATTAGCAGGAAACTACCAATGGTGCAAGCCTCTGTGCTTATGTGTGTTATTTATAGCTGTTGGATGTAAGTATTATTACATGTTATATACATAAACATAGAATTAATTTAAGAATATGACATTTACAATGTGCAGCATGCTTTATATTTCATGATATATCCATATCTGTTGGGGCTACAATTAACTGGAAGAATAATTTTTCCCTCTTCTCTCTGTATTTTAGTCATGGTGAATCTTTGCCATGTTTGGAGAGTCCAAGCAGTAACACAATAGTCATGAACATTGTGTATTTTCCCTTTTTTACTGTGTATATTAAAATTATGGTACAGATTGTCAAAAGAAGAAACTGTAAGTGGCTGAGCTGTCCCCAGTATAAATAGAGGTCTCTATGTAATGAAGGGTTAGTCTGCTATTTGTTTAAAATTAACAGAAGAAAAAAAACATGAAATAAACACTACAAATTATTAAGCTGCCACCAGATAAAAACATTGCATTAAAGATGAAAAATTTGTGGAAGAAATTCTTCATTATGAGTGTGGTAAGGCACGGAACAGGTTACCCACAGAAGTTGCGGATGATCCATCACTGGAACTGATGAGGCCAAGTTGAACGGGGCATTGAGCAATCTGGTCTAGTGGGAGGCGTTCACTTTCACTTCTCATTATGGGGAGGTTGGGAACTAGCTGATCTTTAAGATCCCTTCCAACCCAAACCATTTTATGATTCTGTGATTCTATTTACAGGTATATTTATAGTGCTGTCAGTAAAAGCTGAAATAAGTCAATTTTCTTGAACAATATCCATAAGTCAACTCTGACTAGGAGGACATGCATTTTGAGGAGTGGGATAATGAAGGATTTTATTCATTGTGAGATCATTCTTGCAAGAACCACTGAAAAATATAGTAATTATCTGTGAAAATCATGCTTTGCTTTTCATGCAAATTACTGAGTGCTGAAAGGAGATAGGTACCGACCTTTTCATTTTGTAACTGCTGGTGTCAATATTTCCTCCTGCAATCAGTGTGCAATGGAAGCTTGAGTCAGACCCAGATTGCATCTCTCTACGAAGGTTAGTAAGATGGGACCAAAAAGCTTGCCAACATTTCCTGTAAGTGTATGCTCTGTCAGAAAAACTTGTTCTTTGGCTGCTTTTAGTCACTCTGATTTCTTCTACTTAGAAAGATTTTACATACTAATGATTCTCTCCTGTTGCAACACACTTGCACGTAATTGGGTAACTGTATGGTTCTGGATAATTTTAATAGGATCTCTGCATATTACTGGCTTGAGTTTGAGCTTGTTGGTAGCAACTGAAAGTTATGCCTGCAGCTAATTGTCTTGTGTTTTATATAGATTCAGTAGATAGTTAGTTGCATCCCACAAAATATTGGGATAAATTACTTTGGAAGAGATCTGCTTCATGCTCCTGTCGGCAGCAGAATCAGTGACGTAAACCATTCCTGATAGCTCTTACATGCCTAAAACTCAGTAAGTTGTACAATTATCTAAATCAGCTTACTTCAGAGCTCTTGGTATTAATGAAGTTCTTCCAACAACTTAACTTGAATTTCCCTTAATTCAGTTTGATAATTTCATTCTTAAATTACTTGGGGTTAAAATAGAGATATTTTATTTATCAAACTACCAAAATTACCAGCTCATCTTGTATCAAAAATCAGTGCAACCAGTTATGACTGCTCTCAACATATTTGGAGAAGCAATTTAATCTAAGGTGTCTTCAGTAGTTTTGAGATTGTACTTCAAAATCAGATGATCCTGTATGTGCATGGTGATATGGAAATATGATGATCATAAGATGTGTGGGTTTTGAGATGATCTTATTCTTTAGGACTATAAATTTCTTTCTAATATCTTATCTAAACCTATCTTCCTTCAACTTAATTCAACTTTTCACAATTCCCCCTTGTGAAAAATTTCTCTCCAGCCTTTTTGCAAGCCCCTTTCAGGTACTGGGAGGCAGCAATAAGGTCTCCCAGGAGCTTCCTTTTCCCCAGGCTGAACAACCCCAGCTCTCTCATCTTGTCACCACAGAAAGGGTCTTTTGTCTTTGTGATCAGTTTATTGGCTGTCCTCTGGATTTGTTCCAACATGACCACATTTTTCTTGTGTTTGTAGACTCCAGATCTGTACAGAGTACTCCAGGTGGGGTCTCAGGAGAACAATGTAAATGGGGAGAATCACCTCCCTTGACCTGCTGGTCAGACTTCTTGATGAAATCCAAGGTGTGGCTGGTTTTCTGGGTTGCAAGCAGGTGTTGTCCTGTCATGTTAAGTTTTTTGACCACAAACATGCCCAAGCATTTTACTGGGTGAGTCTTGATACATTCTCTGCCCTGTCTGTACTTTTGCTTGGAATTGCCCTGGCCCATGTGAAGGACCTTGCCCTTGGCCTTGCTGAACTCCCTGAGGTTTGCATGGTCCCACCTCTCAAGCCTGTCCAGGTCCCTGTGGATGCCATCCCTTCCCTCCCCTGTGTCAAATGCCCCACCCAGCTCAGTGTCAGCAGCTGAGACTGCCCTTGATCCCACTGTCCACATCCCTGACAAAGGTGTTAAAATGTGGTGGTCCTGATACGGACAACTTCTCTCCACACTATTAGTGCAACCATGCCTCAGTTGTTTTTTTTTCTACTGAGGACGCCGTCTCTCAAATCTATGTCTCATCAGTTTACAGACAAAAAAATTTCTTCTAAAATGTTTTGTCTCCAACAGTGAGCACAGAATTGTAGCCAGAGGGATTAGCAGAAGAATGGAGAAATTTTATAGTATTTCCTTAAAGTACACTTCCAAAGCACTAAGAAACTCAAGTACTTCTTGGGCCCAAAACCATGTGTCTAGTATTAAATACCCTCAGTGGACAAGCTCATGTGACTGTCTGAATCTCACTGACATTCTTTATAACAAAATAGATGACAAGTTTGAGGAAAATCTAGTACAAGTAAGTCTTAAAACTAAGCATAATGCCCATCACATGAATGCTGAGGACTAGTCTGCTGTTATATCCAGTCCTGCATTGTCACAGGCAGGTTTCAGCAATGGCTGTGTTTGCAACATTCTACTTGAGGGTTTTAATTGGATTTTCTTCACAAATTAATTTTTATTTTTAATTGGTATAGGTAGGACCTGTTGTTAGAAACCTCATGCTGCATTGCATTTCATCTGCAATGAGGAAAAACTGTGGCAGGCCTCTGAAAAAAGTCCAAGAAAAATCTTGGACAGAGTGGAGGGGAAGAAACAAAAGATTGATGCAGGTGGCTTAAACTCAGATGCTGTCGCTTTCTGACTATCAATGGAATTGGCTTCATATTCTACACCTGTACATGTAATCACCTTCAGGTCTGACTTCGTTAACTGTTATGACTTTGTTGTGAAGAATGGTTGAGACACTACACCAGACACGGGAGTAAAGGGCCAACCAGAACTTCTGTATAAATGACTTCCTCAATCTTGAGGCCCAGGCATTCATCTTCTACTTGATGGTGGCTTTCAGTGTGAACATATGCTGAACCTTGCTGCAGGATTTTGTATTAAAGCACTTTAACAGTTCTGACACTGTACCTTCCCACTGTATCTCCAAATTACCATAGAAATGTAATAATTATGGGTATCAGCAAGACTTTTCTCTCACACTATATCATTCACTTAATAACATTTAAGAAGCAATCAGTTAAATAAATAAATGGATTAAATCTTATCTATCTCTGTCAGGCAAAGGATACAGTACTCATTTAACATGATAAACAGAGCCATATCTCTTCTTCCAAAGCTGCAATCTTATAGCTTAAGTTATATTTAAGTGAGCACAAACTGTGTGCTAAATCAGTAGCACTCAGTAAGTTGAATTGCCTGACCATAAGGAAGAGAAAGAGACAGATCCTTTTTTTGACAAGATTGCTGATATCTCTGTCCTATTTCATCACTGAAGCAAGATTCAGTCACAGACCAGGATAGGTCATGTATTGGCTACCAATTAATAGGAGCAATGGAGATTGTAGTAGTAGTAGTAGTAATGTAAATAACAACAGCAACAACAATAATAATACTAATAGTTTCCTTGAGTGCACCATGGAAAAGGAAGGAAAGAGGCAAATATATTTTCAATTATAACATACTTTATGCATGGTTGTTAATTACCAAGTTATCCTCAATACATACTTAACTTTTGCGCCTAATTAGTGCATTTACTAGTAAGTGTTTGTGCAGTTTCAGGGGAGACAAGGTATCATAACACTACGGGATCACAGGCTCTCTGTGTCATGTCCTACATGGAACCAGAAATGAGAGTTGTCTGTTTGTGATTTTGATGACAATATGCTGCAGACATCAGTACTGTAATTTCCCTCAGTGAACTATTTATGAATCTTGCTGACATGTAAAAGAAGGAAAAAACATAGGAAATTACCATAAGTGGACAAGAAATACACTGTACATAGCAGTACAAGAATGATGCACATTTTTGAAAACATGGGCAAGAGAAACTTCAAGAGTATTTCTAATGCAGGAAAATATAAAAATTATCTGGGCATTATTTAAACAGTGGAAAAAAAGATATCAAATTTTCATTACACTCACTGAATCACCCAGCAATGTGCACTCACAGCCCACAAAACCAATGGAATCCTGGGCTGCATCCAGGGCAGTGTGGCCAGCAGGTTGAGGCATTGGATTCTGCCCCTCTGCTGTGCTCTGAGGTACTCTGAGGTTGAAATCTCACCTGGAGCACTGTGTCCAGCTGTAGGGATCTCAACATAAGAAGGACACAGAACTGCTGGGGCAAGTCCAGAGGAGGCCACAAAACTGATAGGACTGGAGCACCTTCTCTACAAACACAGGCTGAAAAGTTGGGGCTGTTCAGCCTGGAGAAGAGAAGGTTGTGTGGAGACCTCCTAGAACCCTGCCAATATCTGAAGGGGGAATACAGGGAAGTTGGAGAGGAGCTCTTTGACGTGAGCTACAGTGATAGGTCAAGGAACAATGGGTACAAACTGAAAGACAATAACATAAAATAAATTTAGATTGGATGTATGGAAGAAATTCTTTACCATAAGTATGGTGGAACAAGTTTCCCAAGGAGGCTGTGGATTGCCGCAGTAGTGGAAGAGTTCAAAGCCAGGCTGGGTCAAACCTTGAGCAGCCTGATCCAATGGGATGTGTCCCTGCCCATGGCAGAAGTGCTTGGGACTAGATGATCTTTACAGTCCATTCCAACTCTTAAAATTCTATGATTCTTTTTCTCCAGCCCCTCATTTCTCCCTCATTCTGCATTAATGAAATAGATCACTAAAGGTCCTGGTGAGGAATTTCACGAGTGGAAATTGTACTGCAGTAACTCAGAAATCACTACTCCCTTATCTCAACTACTTGAGATTTAGTCACAGTTTTGCCTTTCACAGGAGCATGTTTTTATAAACTGTTGCAGTAGACAAAGGACATATAACATTTTCTTCTGGGATTAAGAAGTGAAAATACATAAATCAGGTATGAGATGCACTGTGTTGAATTAAAAAATCCTAAACTTATTCCAAGAAAGCTTCCATATGGTTAAACATGAGATTCAATAACTTTGGGAGGTAAGGCTAATTATGAATCACAATTTATAGGTTGAAAGGCAATTAATTTTTCATATTCTATTTTTTGCTAACAATGCTATGCAAAACAACTTTTCTTTGCTTGTGTTACTTGAAGTTGCATTGAAATTGTTTCAGTCTAGGATCTTTTTCTGAAAAATACCATTGGTATCGACACTGACTAGCTGGAGCAGAAAGTGTTTGTTGCATGTTATGCTTTTCTTTCCCCAATTTAATAGGAAATTAGGAAGATTAATTTGGTCCCACAGTCTAACTTAATGGACTAAATAATGATACTTGATACTTCAAATGAAGGGTTGTTTTCATACATTTGTTTTAATATCACTCCTTGAAACAGTTACTGTTTGTCTGACTAGAGACAGTCAATTTCAGGAGGGGCATGAACTACAAAGTTGTGCTCCTACTTCTAAAGCTTGCCAACCTTTGGTGAACTTCATAACCTGAAATGTCTTGAATAAAGTCTAATACAAAATGTAACTATTTTTCCAAAATTATCAGTACATGTTCTTCTTCCTAAACCCCTTCTTTCTTTCATCAATCATGCTTCCTCTAAATTTATTGCTCTTTTCCACTGTATAAAACTAGGTGGATTCAAATACAGGAAGAATCTGGAGCATTTGGTTGTTATTAATATGGAGATAGTGGCCTCTCTCCAATAATTTAATACAAAATCTTAAAAATTCTTAGAACTGTTAAAATTATTTTTGTTTGGGGAGTATACAGCACGAAATCAGAGCCCATAATACAACAGATATTTTTATTTTTATTTTTATTGTGCAGTACAATTTTAGGTTAATAAAACAAACAAAGACAATACTTTTATTCTCTAATCCCCACATTTTATTATTTTTATTTAAATATAACATACTATACATTGTTGCTCAGTGATTTTGGTATCCCTTTTATTTTCTAAACCCCTCCCCCTGTTTTCCTTTTACTCAGGAGACTGTTATGCTCAGGGTGACAGAAAACAGAGCTTATGGTTGAGGACCTGGGATACTCTAATATCTGCAGTTTGCTCCCACTATAGTGGGTGTTACAGTATACCAAACACACAGGAATCATTGATTCCTTCAAGGGTTTTTTATTTTGGTTAATTTTCAGAAACCACTCTGCATGTCACAAATGGCTCCTGGCTCACTTTGGGAAAGTGATATTTCCTGATCTTGTCATTTGAGCAGCATGCTGTTTTGAGTACTATGATAATATTTATGCATAATCCTCCCCTGACCAAGTCATCTAGGTAAGTCTGTAAGAAGAGAATTTCATTTGTACCCTAAATGTTCTTTAAGTCGTCATTCAATACTGCATTCATCCAACTCATACTGAAGGTTCAGTATGGGTGGTCCATTACGTCTTGTCAGTTTTAATTACTGATTACAAATTTAAACAACAGAGACTCGCTTTTATCATGGTAGTTAAATTTTGCTCTGAGCTGCAATTACATTTAAAATCTAAAATTCTTATTTCTCTTTCTAGAATAATGTAATTTGTGAAGAAGAAAACTGGAGATAAAGTACCATGAAATGCAACATCAGCTATCAACTAAAAATATGTTTTCTCTCAATGAATTCCTAGTTTTAAAACAGCTGACTTTATTTAAGGACAGGAAGTATAATCTGACCATCATGTATTTTATGGGAAAGCTTTTTTTTTCGCTTTTTTTTAAAAACAGCTAATATTTAAATAACAGATTAAGATTGAAGTGCTGGTTAAACATTGACTTAAATAAGTTATAGAAGATTCCAACAACACCAGCCTTTATAGAGGTTAAACATTCTCAAAAAGACACATTAAGCAAGGCTCTCCTTTGTACCAAAATACAGTCTCCAAACAATAAAAATAAAACCAACTTTTTCACAACGAGAAATATTGAAGATAAACTGCAGCATCAATATAATCTTATAGTTATCAGTAAAGTATTTAAAACAAAATAATATTATACTACTTTTGTTTCTTACTAAAGACACTGCAAAGGCTTATTTATTTATTTAGTGGAATACAATGTGAAGACAGTGGTACAAATTGTTTGATGTACTGTTTTCTATTTATCTGCTCTAACAAAATGAATCTCAATATGGTTACACTGGTGAGCTATCCAGAGCTCTCTAAAATTACTGAGTAAAGCAAAATATAAAACAAACCTTATGTACCTTTAATTGAACAGACTTCATATTATGCTTAACTTTATTATACTGCAGTTGCTCAAGTTAAGCCATGGGATGAGTAACACTTCATAAAAATGTGCTGGATATTATGTATTTTGAGCCTTCAGTTACTGTGATGGTTGTGAAAGGCATGCTAAAGCTGGAAACCAGCACAGCTTTTCAGTTGGCTCTTGTATATAATACACACGTGAGTAATAATCTCTGAAAAATGCATGAGCATGATTTGGATCGCACAAGGGTGATTTTGGCCTTGCAGCCCTAGATATCACTTCCACTATATGCCTGTGGTTCTTCAGGTTGGTACCAAAGGCAAATGGGTTGAATGAGAGTATCAATTGAGTAAGGTGTGCAGGACTGTGTTGCCTTCTTGCTTGCCTTTCAGTGGCCAAATGTTGCACTTAGGAATTACACATTACTGTTTTATTTCAACGCTCTCAGTCTCAGTGATTTTAACAGGGCTGACCATATCAGGGTTCCAGCCCAATGTGTGCTGCAGAATATCACACTGATAGCAGTGTGTTAGATCCTAGCTCCAAACTGAAATCAAAGTCAGGTGAATATACACACAGATGCATTGACACCCAAGTACAGATGTGGCTTCTTCTCTCAATTTCAAAATAGCAGAAAGACCCTTTGAACAAAGTGTTTCTTGAAGGTTTTTCTTGAGTGCTGATAAGTACAAAAATTTCTCCAATATAAAGACACTCAATGCCATATATCCAAGCACTGCTTGTTTGGTCTTATGCTTAAGTGCAAGACAGTTTAGGAAAAAATGGAGTATACACTCTGAATTCTGCCTTTAAAGCCTTGTCTAATTCTCTGAGTACTTCTGAGGTTCTGACATTTTAATCTATCAGCCGCTCTGTGAAGTACTAAGAAAAAGGGAAAATAAGAAAGAAGCAAATGAGGAAACATTTCAAATAAAAAAGATATTTAACATCCTATTAAATAAATAACTTAGAGAGAAATAAAGAGAAATGAATTTAGGACATACAAGCAAACCATACTATTCATTTTGTTAGAACAGTTATACACTACTTTGCTTATCCTATCCATTCGTCCACAAGGCTTCTCCAGAAATGTCATTATTTGTGCATATGACCCAAGTGCTTCCAGTAAATGCTTGTGTGTCTAACTGTTCATTGAATCATTAGGCTTGAATGAGCAATTAAGGACTTTGATAAGAGTTAGTATTCCATAAATAGCATTCCCCATGAAGATCACGCAACAGATTGTCTTATGTCCATCAAGGTCTGTTGCAGTGATTAAAAAAAAAAAAAAAAAAGTTCACACTGGCAATAAATTCCATCCCCTTTGATCCAGCTTCATTTTGATTATAAGATATGACAACAAACTAAATAAAGGTATTTCATGTGCCAGCAATAAGTACAAAACCTTCAAAGGCTTCCCCTGCTCTCATTTCAAACATGCAGATGTCTGTGCTACTTCTCCGCATCTACCTTTTAAGAGAATTACCGAATATTCTTGACATAACAGCCTTTGGTTCAACTGTGTCAAAAAAAGTTTGTTCATCTACGACATGACTACCATAGGAAGAAAGTGAGCTGAAGTGTTTTTCCTTCTTGTTTTCTGTCCTCTCTTTGTGGTTCCCCTCCCATTCAGGGCCACAAACATTTGCCTTCCATTGTGCTTCCAATTTAAGGACGCATATGTGTTATATCCATTTTCTTCTATTCTTTCCTTCAATTTGCAATCGCTATTAAACTCCTTCTGTTAAAAGAAGAAAAAACCCACAGATTCAGAACAAACATAATATTTCAGCACACTGAAAAAAAAAACCACTTTTAAAAAGTGTTTCAAAAGATTGTAGTCTTTTGTATGTGACACTCTTTTAGGATTCCACAGTGTATTTAAATAAAAGTTTCACGGCATATAAAGCATCATCAGTTAGACAGCAAAAAGTGAAATTAAAAAAAAGATATAATTAATAATTCAATGCATAGATATAGCAGTTAAATGATATAATTAATTAAGAACTGAAAATCAACCTCTCTGTGTTGGAATATGGCAAGAATATTAAATCAAGTTCTCATAAACTCAAAAGCATAAAGATGAAATCTTGGAATCATAAATCACACTTCATTTATAACAAATATAACTCTTAAATATCTTGGATGAGATTATTGATACCAGGCATTAAACAAATATTGATGAATAGAAATATTTCTTATTTAAAGTAAGAATCTTTGGACCACTCTGGTAATGAAAAAGGGCTTTTTTTGGATAGGTGTAAATCACTGTTATGCTGCTATCACAATTGATGTGAGGCCTATTCACTTGGCTGACCTGAAAAGAAGCTTAGCCTAAAAAGGAATCCTGTATGATCCCATATCTTATTAACTAAACAAGGTTGGAAGTAATTTTATGTATGGGACCAGGGATTAAGATTTTCTATTTTTAAAGGAGAATCAGTTGTCAAGTTAAAATGAATCAAAACTACAAGCCTGTGGAAGAATGTAGGTGTCACTGTTGAGGCGGTCACGACACAAAGCAGAGACTACAAGCAGTCTCAGTTGGCGACTCTTTATTCTTGAACATGGCTAACTTTTATACACTTTCCAATTGTTTATGCTTCTTCTACCTTAGCTATTGGCTACAAAAAATCAACATAATGCTATTGGTAAAAAGTTATAGTGACTTCACCTATCTTTCTAAAATACTTCATCTAGCTGCAAAGTGTTCTTATCTTTCTTCTCTTGGTCTCTTTGGTTACAGCCTTGGAGAGAGCTCCTTATCAGCTTCTTCTTACTTCTTGGCTTCTTCTCGCTCCTTAGCCAACAGGCTCGCTGTTAGCCCCTTCCACATGTAGGGGAGCCTACTTATTTTCTATACTGTTAAATGTAATTTTACATAGATACACTGTTCTATATAGAAGCCAAGAATAGTTCTTTTCATAAACAAGTAATTCCTATATATAAAGCCATCCAATTTTAACAAACTACTTATATTGCATTTAGAAGGCTTTTAAAAGTGGGGTGTTTGAAACATAATTAAATTAAAATGAAAAATCAACATTTTGTTGTTCCTGCATTTCAGAAAATAAGATGTCATTGCACAGCTCAGGGAGAAGCAGGTCAGAATCTCAGAGTATGATATTCTAACTACATGCACTATTTTTAATGCGATCATGAACAAGACAAGAAATAAGTCTGAATAATAAATCAAGTTTCATGTTAAACAAAATCAAGTTAAATATATTTCCCATACATATTAATTTAAATTAGAATTTTTATACTAGTTAACGATAAGAACTTTGATCTGGAGAGAATTTTGTGTGAACAGTTTGTTTCCCTTAGTCGCTTCTACAACCATTGAAGACTTACTTGATGGAATTGCATACATTCGAATTAAATTTGGCTCCCAAAGTGTTCTTTAATTTCAGGATTAGTAGTTATTTGAACAATGATCAGTGAGGAAGATACTATGAAGGCAAAACTCTTTACAAGACCACTATTGGCACTGCCTTCACCACAAAGCCATCATATAGATAATTTACCAGTTATTTTCTGTAATATGTCTCCTCTGGCATCAAGGTATTAAAAAGTGAGGTGCTCATCAATCACAGTTCTAAACCTCAGTAAACTTCTCCTGTCTGTCAATTTGTTAAAGAAATGTAAGAAGCTAATTTTGTTAAAGAAATCCAAGAATGAGTCTTTCCCCCCTCATTTTAACGAAAATCGGTCAAATGGAAAAGTATTTGATTAAGGTAGAAAGAGCTTTGCTTGTTTTCCTAGATGCAGGATTGTACTCAAATTCAACTTGTACTTCTGTTCTTAGATAACAGAAAATATGATTTGATGTGCTTCTGAAGTCTTACTGGCAGGGGTCTGAGTGCTACACAGGACTGCTTTACTCATTTAAAACAAATTTCAGCATAAGTCTGCACCAATGTCTATTGTGCAGGTGCTCAAGGGTGTTTTTTAGAATTTTTATTGGTTCTGGGGTTTTTGGTATTTGTATCCATCTGCAAGCTGCTGCACTGCAGTAATGTGAGGCTAACTGCAAGTCCTGGGATTACTGGAAAAATAGTAACAGAAGCATTCTTGAAATTGCTTAAGTATTATGGAATAGGTTTTGATAAATCATTATGTTGTGATTTTATGATGTGAATATTGAAAAATTATCTCAGCTGGAATTAAAAAAAAAGGCTTCTCACATTCGTATCTTCCTGTCAACACTATTTCTAATACACTATGAATTACTGAATCTTATGGCAGCAATTTCCATCTATGGTACATGAAAGCTGCTTGGATGTCTTTTGTACATATATAGTGTTGGGACAGACTCTAAACAGACTCTCACCACACCAGGCAAGGCTGACAACTGGGGTTAGAGAGTCTGTCTTGGGCTTTGGGATGGACCATCACAAAAGACTGAAGTGCACAACTAGATGTGTGAACTGAAAGTGGTGATTTATGCTAAAACCTTCACCTACATCAGAAGCTTACCCATGATCAATGACTGTAACTAACTTAATACTCAGTTTTCCCTCTCAATAAGTACTGATCATCCTGTATTTCTGACCAGTATAAATTTAGAAATTAAGTCTACATTTAGTGAATAGAGGAAAAATATCTTGTTCTTGTCTCTCCTTAATGTGAATTCTTTGAAACTGTCACAGAGTTTGACAAAACCAGAAGTATGTTATTGAACCAGGAGTGACTAGCCACCATGCAGGTGAGGGAGAACAGTATGTTCATAGTTTCTATGAACTAAACACACTCTGTAGAAATGTTTCTTAAGAAAGAGGGCCAAATGACTAGAGGCCCCTTGAGTCTCACTTGAGATTGCCATAACTTCATTGTTTTCAGCAGAAATAGGAGGCCTAGCTACATTACTCAACCATAAACTCAGTCCCTATATGTGACATCCTTTCTATAAAGCATATGGATGATCTGAACATTAAGCAACCCATAGAATGGCTCATAACCTTTCCAGGAACTGGAACAACATTGCAAAACTGCAAACCAAACCAGATGTAATACCAGAACAATCTGGTGTTTGTGTAATCATGGGGATGTGTGAGGATATATTTGAGTTTAGTTGTTAGATTTATAGATCATATCACTTTATATAAAAAATATTTGGAGAGTTTCTGAGTTTCCTTGAGTTAGTTTGTTTTTGTTTAGTTGATTACTTTTGGTGTTTGGTGTTTGGATATTTTTCCCCTGAAAGTATCTGTAATGCCAAAATTTACACAAATACAAATTAAGTATATATGGACAACTTTCAAGTGTTACCTGAATTCTGCTCAGATAAATCTTAGTTGCTGATATTTCAGTTATGTCTCTCTGTACTGTCCATAATCTTACTCATTAGTCAATATAGCCAATTTAAAAACCTGCTACTCTAGGAATCTTCTTCAAAGTTTTAATTTATTGATTTGGTGTGTTTACTCCATCAGCTCAATGATTTCAGGGACCTTTATTCTCTCTCCCCCACCCTCGAATTTCTGCTAAGTGTGATTGCACTGTAGAAAAAAAACGGGAAAACAAGCCTTAAAGATTACATTTTGTGAGACCCTGTCTACAGAACACTCATTAATAAGTAGTATGACTGAGGCAGTAACCATGATAAATCCCAGCAGTTACGTTGGTATGACATGAGCTTAGCAAACAACAGGAAGCTTGTGGAGAGGGGTGATCCTGGTTATCAGAGGATGGAATTTTGATGAACAGCTCATCTCAGCTCTAATTAGTAGCAATACACAGACAAGCAGTGTTTCAATAGGCAATACAGGGAACTGTGCTGACTCCTGAAATCCATTTGGAATTGTGAAAAGGGACTTACAGAGCCGTAGACTTTTCCTTTTTTTGTTCATGGCTAAATAGTAGTTGCTCTTAATAGACTTAACTGCCACAACTCCAATTTCTACAGATGTTTATCTCAATATGCCTAAAAAAAATAAATTGAGATATTTAATCAATTTGTTACAGGATATTTCTTTCTGTAGAAAAGACAATAAACCTGAAAAATACAAAACTTGTAATATTTAGGACCAACTGACCAAAAAATTCAGCAGAAGTATTTTTTAAGCCTCTGCAAGAATATACACAAACATTTTTTCAATTCATGTTTCCTAACCCCGCATTTTACACCCCATAGATACAGAAACAACTTCATTCTTCCTAGCAAAGATTTTACCATAATTTATCAGAAGAGACATTGAAACCACAGCATCAAATTAAATATATAGCATATGTCAATAGATATTGGATTTCTCCAATCTTTAAAACCCTTGGTAAACAATTTTTTTCTCGTAGAACATTTAGATAAACTAAATCTCTTGGTTGCACTGAGCTGATAATTCACTTTTGGCAAGTGTGTGGACATGTGGGAAATAGTAAAACCAACACTAATGGCCACACTATCGTTGTCTTCCAGATATCAGAAACATGTTTGCTGTGTTTGTAATAAATATTATTCTTTCCCCTCCACCCCAGCTTTAAAACAGTCTCCTTCTGGGACATTGGATGGTTCAAGGGACCTGTAATGGTGGATACACCTTTTCATCTCTGTTTTCTGCCCAGGAACATACTGATTGGGACTAGGAACTGCATGCCTGGCTCCAAAATTTCTCCTGTTCTCCTGACATTTATGTAGCAATAGTTTGATCAATAACCTGGCTAACTCAGTGTGGCACACTTAGGGTGCACCAATAAATTACAGGAGGGGCAAAACTGTCCTCCTTGATTAGGTTGTGGTAGCTTGCATTTACCAGGGCCATGCCATTGATAGAGGCCAGGTCAGTGAGTCCATGTTTGCAGGTTCTAATCTGTGTTATTCTTAAAATATTTTCACAGCAAAAAAAGCCAAAGTTGCTTTCTTGATCTTCTGAGATGACATTCTTACAGAGGACTGAGCAGCTCTCCCACAGGACATCTGATCAAGTAACTGTGCTCAAAATCAGAGTAAAGTGGACCAACTTGTGGATAACAAACTAATAGAGGGCAAGAATCTGATGCAAACACTGCTACAACACCATGAGTGATGCCTTTTTTTTTTTTTTGTATTTTGTATTTTCCATGCCAAAACTGATGAGAATAATTCAGTTAATTCTTTCTACAGAATTGTATTCTGAACTGTGTCTGAATCCATTTCTAACACCACTAAGAAGACAAAAAACGAAACCAAACCAAAACACAAACAAAGAAGCAAGAAAAATACTGACATAACATGTGCCATTATAAATTTTTATGTTGAAAGGGATTAAACTGATTTGGATTTTACCATACTATCCTTGTAACAATAACATCATATTAGGCTATTTCAATTAACTATTTCACCAAGAGCTGAAGGATAAATAAGAAACTTGTACAGAATTAACCCATTTTAAGTGTCTTGCCCTTGAATAATGGACATCATTGCTCTCCAGTAAAACACTTAAATAAAAACAACACAAGTATAATTAATGAAAATATAGTCTGGTTTTTCTGGTAAAGTTTGTTTGCAATTTCATGCTCCATTATGTTCCTGATGGAGGTGTAAGGAGGTCTATGAGGAAAAATGTTATTACATTTATTATATCCACAACAACTAGCTTGCTTTTAGCTGGTTAAGCTATTTAGTTGTAGCCAAACATAGAAGAATTGTACCAAATTATTGTCAGGTTGATAATATCATCACTAGTGATCCTGGATTTGTTCTCACTGAGTGTGTTCTGTGTACCTGAAAGCTTAAAAAGGTACAATTTTTGTTGACAATTTTCTATCCTCTACAGTATTTCATTTGGGAGAAATAGATATTTAATGGATGGTTTTCTTTCAGATCAATTTAATCGTGATCTGTTAACCCTTGGGCAATAGTACTTAATTTGATACTTGATACTTTGCTACTCTCTGTAGTCCCCCAAGAGTTACCTGCTAGTTACAAGCACAGTTACAACCTAGATTTTATCAAGATTGCAAATTATTCACTGTATTTACAGATCTTCCTAAGAGAAGAATCTCTAACTTGATAGAAATCTTTTGAAGGCAGTAGGAGTCTTTTATTGGTTTCAGTGATGTAGAAAAATCTGCTGTAGACAAATCACTTACTCATCTGACATGAATCTGCAAGAAAGCCTAAGAACTTTCTAAAACTAGGAAATAATTTAATTTGAATAAAAATAAGTAAAATTCATTTGATGTAAGGGTGAAAATATGCATTTGATTATTCTTGAAGTGTTTATTAAATTCAGCAGGAATATATTTTAAAAGGAAATTGAGATATACACTATGAAGCTTAAAACTACGGTGTTTCCCCTTTCCCCATCCCTTTATTTTTTATTTTTTTATTTTCTTATTCTATTCCCAACAATGTTAATTTTTCATTGGAACTTTTTTTTCTCTTCTCTAAGACTGAAACAAAAAAGGCATTTCAATATGCTTACTTGCATGCTTCTTGTATCTGATATTATACTATTGCTTGGGTTTAGGTATTTCCATGCCTTAAGACTTAGGTCCCAGAAGATCTCTAAGGTAAATAATTTACATGATATAATGTGACTTGTAATTCTTCTCGATAATAAGCAGTACAAAAAAATTAATGTTGTTGGGGTAAAAGTCTTAGGAGTTATTTATTCTGCTTTTATGCTTCTTAAGAACTTGGAAATGAAGATGAATTAATTAAAAATAAATCAAAATTTTCTGGGCCTCTATTATTGCTTTAAACCAGATAGCACACTATTATTTCACAGCCATAACTTTGTAAAACCCAACAATTACAACTAATCCCCATTGACCACATTCACTGTAAAAGCATGGCTTTCAATACCCAAATAATTTCCAATTATAATTAGAGAGATTTCAAATATCAAGATGACATGTGCCCTGTAGCTGTGCATGCACTCTCTTTACAGGTCTGAAAGGCTTTAAACATATTCCCAATAGAACCCAAATGTATTTACCTTAAATAAACTGTATTTTTATAGTTTATAAAAATGATCATTATACATATTACAAGGCAACAGAAACCTGTTTGTCTTCTTGCTTTGCACAAGTGTAAAAATGAAAACCGCAAGTGAAAATTGCACTTCCTTGGTTATATGATAATTAAAAATGTCCTATATTTTATAAAAATGCTGATAATATGAAGCAAAAAAATACTAAATATCCCAGAAATTGAATGAAATTATGTCAATCAATTCTTAGGAAAGGCATTTGACAGAATATCAGATCTGTTGTCAAGGCAGAATTGCAGTAGGTGTAGACATGGTCTGTCATGAGAAACGCTTGATTCTGAAACCAAATTCAACTTCTTGGCAGGGTGAGACAATGGTCATTTTCCTATAGTTGTATCATCTGTGTGAGTTCTTATAAACACATTTAGAACATCTCCATCAGTAGTTGCAGTCCTATCTATGCAGAAGAACGGAACCATCATGCATCTTCCTGCACCTTTCAAAGATTATCCCGTATATGCAGCAATCCACAAACAATCTCACCTTCCCCCTTTGGGTTTTCTTCTGTCTGCAAAAATATTGCAGATGAAGAGTGAGGTCAGCTGGATAGAATGGGATGGTGACTGAGAGCATGTGAAAGCTTTTGTTTTCCCAAATGGTGACAAGAAGCTGTTGGGCTCATGAAGGAGGCTGCACCTCTTGGTAAGTAGCTGGAGAAGACAGGGCTTGGTGTGACTGCAGGTGACACTTAAACTGACTTTTCAGAACTTTGGCTTTTGTGCTCCAACTGGGAGTTTCTGTGAACGGGTGCCTTTGTCTGCCACTGGCTTAAGTCAAAGCAAATTGGTGTTCAGGCATGATGTTGAACTACGTGGTTGTTCAAAAAGCTGCTCTTAGTAGGTGGCTTGAAAAAAAGGGGTTTAGAGCAAATAGAATTGTTGGATGTAATCATGGAAGAGTGAAGTACTAAGGTATATGAGGCTACTGCCTTTGTTTCCACTCTGTTTCACCAATTACACCTGCAAGTTGAAATACCCCCAAATGACAAATTATACTGATATTCCTATATTTACCTGTATTTTGTGATAACAGAAAAAGGAATATGATGGACTAATAGATTAAAAAAAAACATAGAAAACTGAAGATGGCAAGCAAGTCTTGTCTTTGAAAACCTTTTCAATTAACAAGTCGTTCCACCAAAAGGCAACCTTACACACTTTGTGCTTGAATTTGAAAGGGAGCTTAAGATACAAATCACACAACCCACAGTGCCACAATTATGGGCAGAAACCTCAAATAATAACCAACCCGAATGATAACCTAAGCATTGACTTAAAGTTTATTTGAAGTTAAACCAGTTGTGGTTTTAAGACTTGATTCTGGATTTGATTAATATTTGATTTTTTTTTGAGACTGCCATCATTCCTACTCTAAATCAGAAGTTAATGTACTGAAAGACCACAAAGCAATCTGCTAATATGTCACATTTAGATCAACTGTAACCAAAATACTAATGTTGCGGTGAACTTTTCTATTCAATGCCCGCATCTAATACTTTTGGATAAGCCTGAGATATGTATCTAAACTTATGGGAGATCATGGTAACAAAACCTCTGAGCCTTCCTACATCACCATAGTATCAGCATAAGACATGACATCTCCACAGTGCATAAAAATCATATTAGTCTAATTATTAGAGGCTGTTCTCAGATCCACACAGTCTGTTCCAACTTCCTTTTTATCTTTTACTGCTTTTATGGCTTTAATTTCAGAGCGGAGCACAGATGACACAATCAATGGTTGTCTATGGACCAAGCAAACTGAAGGGTGGCACCTGGGATGAGAGAATCTCTTAATGATCAATAATGAGGGCTGTTGGTTAGCAAAGGAGGAGTTTAGGTTTAGCTACAAAATTGGTAGGAATCAGTTTAGCTAGTATACATCCTGGCATGTAACAGAAACAATTAATTCAGGAACACAGTTAGCCTACATTTTTCCCCCCTGGTCAGTGAAGACAGCCAACTTCAAAGGACAGTTCTAAACACCACCACTCCCTCTATTAAGTTTCCAAAGCTAGATGGGTTAAACTGAAGCAAAGAAAATGCTGGAAGTGACTTTGAGGACACATCTATCTTGTCAGTTATGATGAGTTCAGATGTTCCCTCAAGGACACCACGTCTGTCACTTTCATCACTAACACAAAAGCATGTAATCAGATTTAGCTAAAGTGCTAGGGAATATAAACATGTTTGCTTCCTTCAGATGGATTTAATTCATGCTGTTGAGATGGAATGGCTACACACAGAGCCAACAGTACCTGGTTCTGTTAACCAGAGCTCAGATTTCTTGGGCTCTGTGTTTTGAGCTAAGATGGGAAGACATATAAACAGCTGCATGCATGTTAACAGAAAATGTGGATTTCTGAGCATTTCTGAGCCTGTCTGACCCCAGCACTGCAAGATTTGGTAACTTTTAGGTTAGACACAGACAGTGTAGGAATACATTATCTGATCTGGTTTTGGGATGGAGAACCTATAAGTGACAACTCACACTAACCAAGGAAGAGCAGTGATTCATATGCCAAGAGAGAAAATGGAAAACAAAACACCACAACAGTATAGTACATATGATTAGATGCAGGGTTGCAGTTATCTGATTAGATCTCTTGACAAAGATGCCTTAAGGAGTTTCAGCCCTCCCTGGCTTCTTTTTCCTGCCTCTGTGCTGAAGTTCACCAACCCTTCAAATGTAACTTTTTGTGGAGCAGCACTATAAACAAAATCATTGGAATGATCTGGCTTGGAAAAAAAAACTCCCAATAGAAAACAAATCAGCCTTAAACCCTAAGGACTAAACAATCTAAGTTTTTGCAGTCAGTTTTAGTAGTATATATTTTCTGGACATTCTAGTGCTCTCTTTTTGGTCTCTTTCCAGATGACTAATTTTTTTGAACTGAGGTGCCCAAGACTGGACCAATGTTCTAACTAAGGCCTGATGGGTACTGACTTGAGCAGAATGACTACTTCATGTGTTTATAAGGAAACTTGGATCCTGATCCAAATCCTAATCGAAACTTGGCAGTCCATGTATGTTTCCATTTTGTAGACAGGACCAGGCACTCGGGATTTCTGCCAAATCTTAAATTTCCATGTCTCCACAGAAACATGCAGGAGAATGGAAAGCTTATAAGTGAGTAGTACAGATCAGTACATTTTCTGAGGGCTGTGTGGATCTGCCTGGGTGAAATCCCAAGTTATCTCTGACATTCATGATTACTTTATTTGCCTCCTGCATTTTACCACTTGTATAAGATTCAAAGGGAAGAAACTGGATAGAGATAAGGCTATTCCATTTAATGTCCATCCCAACAGACTAGAGAGGGATAACAGACAGCTGCACTGCAGAAGAAACAGTCCAAATGCATGGTAGCTGACAGAAGTATCTGTACATCACCTGCAATCTGTCCTTTCCCTCTTGGAGAAGGGAGGATCTCCTAGCTGGGTGGAATGTATTGGCAGGAGGGACTGACTGACTAATATCAGCTAGCAGATACAATTCCTGAATTTGCAAATGGGAGAAAATGACAATTAAATGGAGCCAAACAGTACTTAGACACTGACAAATATGAGCAGATGGAAGTGAGCCAGGGTGCTAAAGCAGTCAGAGTATGTACAAACAGATGAAAAAACTCTTATGAGGCATTGTATAGGCATTGTGGGACAGGAAACCCAGTGTGCTGCAGAAGTCCTCTGCAATTTGTCCACCAACAATCTTATCCAAATGACAAGTTTGTTGTCTGCTCCTAAGGCTATCTGACACATACTGTGGCTGTTGCTCTAGTTAAGGTTGCTAGAACAACAGCTAAATGGGAAAATAGTTATTTTTTCATCAGTTTTGTTTCATTTTGGACCTCGTTTGTCCTTATGGTGGATCTTGACATCCCTCTGTGCAAGCAAACAGGACTGGAAAAATATGGTCTGTTATTTCCCCATCTCAAACACTTATCTTATTGTGGAAGGTAGGAGACAGAAGCATAACTACCTGCATAGCTATCACAAAGCTTAGCAGTGTGCACTGCACTGCCTGTGGCAGGTAGGATCTTCTCCTGAATCTCTATGGGCATAATCACTTAGTAATGGGGGAAAATAGAAAAAAAATCACAAAATTCTACAGGGTCCTCTTTAAAATACCATGACTAAGTGCAGTTTCTAGCAGTCTTCTGCTACTGCTATGTTTCTCAAGGAAAAAAAAAAAAGATGTTTTAGTGTTTTCCCTGCAAATCAGAAAGTTGCCAAACACACTAATCCACAACATCAATTAGTTGTTGGTTGTAATGGTTTATGTCTGTCTTTGCCTCACACGGGAAAAAGGAATCCATGGTATTTTAAAATATGGGATCCACATGTTTATAATGAAAGATTACCCCTGGACGGCTATAATGATCATTATTTTTCACATAATTATATTTGGTGGTAGTTACTCATCAACACTTTCAGCAGTTTTCTTCTGCAATGCCACAAATATTCCTAATGTTACTTGATCATAATAATCACTTTTGCAAGAAAACTTTATAAGGGCTCTGGGAACAGAATGAATATCTGAGAAGTGTACACTAGGGCAGCTGTATGTTATGGGTAATCAGTATTTAGAAAATCAATGCAAACAGTATTTCACTCTATCTAAAAATTCTTTAAAATTCACATCTGTTTTTTGTCCCTCCTGGTTTTTTTCCCCCTCCAGAATTTTTTTCCTTAGCCAGTCTGGATATGATCAAATAAAAGGCAGGCCTCTGACCTTAATACTTATATGTATATATTTTGGGACAATGTTGTATATGATTTGATGGGTGATTTTGAGTAACTTATAACCTAGTTGGTACTTTGCAAGCAAACCACTCTCTAAACTTTTTCAAACAAAGTATTTATTGAAAGATGCAATTGTTAAAAAACGTGTTGTTCAACAGTCTTGGAGTAAAGAAAGATAAATTAATTGCATGTTGTTACTATATGAGAAGATATTAGGGCCAGCAGTTTAGCAGCTGAAAAAACCACGATGACCTCTGATCACCAGTTTACTGTTTTATCCATTAATTGCTTTTCTTACTCTGACATAAATAATTTTGTGTACTTAATGCATCCTAAATGACAACCACTCAAAAAGACACCATTCAATAACTGTATTATTCTTGTTACAAAGCTAGGTGACCCACTTCTCAATATTTAATGTTAGATTTTTTTCTTTGTCTTACCTATTATCTACATTTCCTTCTTCATCAAAGGTATGCAGTAAAAGCATGTAACAAGGTCTGTACTCTAGCACACATATGTAAACTATGGCCTGCTGCAGTGCAACCTGATATATGTCTTTCACAGTGTTTTCATCTTCAATACTTGACTGTCTCTAACATGGTTAGACCTGGTATCTTCAGACTGCTAGTACAAACAGTTCTTTTTAAACTTTGATGAGCACTGATAAGTGCTGTCTTCTTAAGCATTCATTCAACACCTCATAAAAAGCAGGATTACAAAATCGTCAATCTTGCACAGAAACTTAAAAGGCTGATCTGAAGAGCACAATCACTTCACACCCTTCTGCTTTTATTATCTTCAAGTCTCCTTCTATATTGTTTCCATCTTCCCTGCTGACATCTTCAGATAACAGCTAACAAGCATGTTTTGCGCACAGGATTATGTGATCTAACTGCACGTGCTTGCAACTCACGTCTTGTCCTTTTATAAAAGCTATGTTTCCCTAGCCTGGATTGCTGAAATTTTCTGGGGCTCCTTCTCAAACTGTGTGTGCACAAATGCTCGCTAAACTACATTTAGGACACCTAAAAGACAATCCACAAGGTTTGACACATTATTTCCAGTTTTTCTGCTCAACATTCTGTAATTTAGCAGCACTAAGTACACTCAGCCAACCAACTCAAATTAACCACTCAGCTGACAGTGAGGGCGATTTGTGCTGTTGTACCAGCAGAAGCTGTGTCAGAAAATGTGTAGAGAGCAGGCAAAGAATGTCCCATCCTCTCTGCATATTTCTGTGTCAAGTTCAGAGATACTTTTGCTTACACCACTGCCTAACACTGCAAAGAGAACCTGTCCCTAGGCCATTTGAAGAAAATTGTCCGACAATCATATTCACACTTTATGAGGCTGGTCTGGTGTGTCCCTGAGAGGGCTTGGTTCAATTTTCCTCAGAGAATTGCCTCTAGAGACTTCACCTGTATGTCAGACACACCTGTGGATTTTCTGTTCTGAGTGTCTGACATATTGTGAAGGCTGCGTGGCAGCCCACCAGTTTGGTCTCTGTGTAGTCTGATGGCAAGGTCATGTAGGCACTGCCCTGCAAGGTCTGGCATCAGACTGTTAAAAACCAAAGGAACTAGGACCGGCTTGGTCTTGCTTATGTGGTCCCTGCAGTGAATTATATGGAAAATTTTATGGAAGTTCATCCAGTGCAAAATAGTTCATGCCAAATAAAGCTAGGTGTGAACTAACATGTGCAGTGTAAAACAGGAGCACTGGATCCAGCAGCCACCTTGGGAAATAAGTTATGTGACAATGTAGACCTGCAGACAGCTTTGGAGATGAGCAGCTGAAGAACAGAGCTGCCATATAATGGGATTTTGCCTGTGAATGCAGAAACACCTGAGAATGTCGGATCGATGGTGAGCATGCTCCTTGTACAGCCTGTGCACAGACATTAAATGTAAAACTATCTACAACTGCTTGTGCTTGACCAACTCAATAATTGTATTCCATCCATTTTTCTATTTTTCTACATGTTGTGTGACTGGTGTATAGAAGACAATAAAAAAACAAGCTATGGGTTAAAAATCGGGGGGGAAAGTAATTTTTCTTGGGAAAGTAATCAACAAAGTCCTGGTATTTTCTGTCCTCAGTGTATTCATTAATGATTTACAGTAATGCCATGAAAAAACTTGCTGATTATACTAAATTATTCAGGGTACTAAATCTGAAGGAATTGGGAATAATTGCAAAAGACTCTCAGAACCCAAGCTGATAAGGCAATAAAATTCCAGAAAAAATCAAGTGTAGGTGAATGCTGTAAAAAGTGATGCACACAGGAAAAATAAAATTAGGTTTACGAACATGGTATGTGTTACAGAATGGCTTATGGCCCAGCTGCTAGTTCTAGGTCTTATAGGAAGTACTAAAAAAATTTGGAATTTACTGGAGAAGAGTGGGATGTTTAGGAAATGAAAAATACAGCCACAAAGTTAAAATCCATCCATGACTTCATTTTAAACACAAATGCTAAAGTTGTCTTTTCTTTCATAAAAGATAGTACAGAACTGGAAAAACTACAGGAAAGAGTATGATCAGAAATAATGGTTAACTAATATTTGAGGAATACCTAAACCACTGTGCTTTGCAGGGTTGAACAGAAATGGCTTCAGTAGCAAAAATCTGTAAAACTGTAGGTAACTGAGAAAATGAAAAACGAGTATGTATTATGCACTGAATCTTAAATGAAATTACTGGCCAGAAAGCAACACTTAAATAATTAAAACAAGAGAACAGATTTTTTTTCACACTTGTCAGATTACAGCAGTCATTGTTAGGATGTCAGTTTACCTGAACTGAGAGGCAATCAGAGCAATTAATTGCAAAAATATGTTCCAAAGACAAGTAAATCAATACCATCATTAGTCTGAGTTGCATACTGATGCACACTAGGGAAGTATAGCAGGCAGTTAGCACTGTCTGCTTGTTCCTCTCCTCTTGGGGCTTCTCCTGCTGCTACTGTCAGAGACAGGAAACCAGACTGACCTTTAGTCTGAAGCAGTGGAGTCACCCTTTAATTCTTACATATACATTCCCCCATATAGAGAAATGAAAGAAAGCAGAGAAGCAGCCAGCAAAGACCAGTCAAGGGCAAATTTCATTAAATCTAATCTGATTTTATAACAGCGTAACAGGTCACGTCATGAAAAGGACTGTATACTTAAGCTTTTGACACAACCACATTACATTATCATAAATACCCTAGTTTAATATAAATTTATTTCAAGTAGGATGAAAAACAGGCTAGAAAACTGTATTTAGACAATTGTTGCAAGTGATTAACTGCAAAAATGGAATGAAGTGTTGAGGAAACACAAATGCAGGAAGAAGAAGAACAAGATAACTATTTTGCAGAAAAGTTTCTGTGTGGTCACTGGTGTACAATGTGGCCTTGAGGGAGGAACATGAAAAGTGAATAGCTTCCTGACACATCTAAACATGTTGAAAATGCAAAAGAAAATCTTTCTACATAATCCAGCATTTGGAAGGATTCATCTGAGTTCTTTGCTTGCTTCAAGGTAGCCTAAAGAGGGCAACCAACATAGTGATAGGCATAGAAAAACAAGACTTGTAATTAATTGTAAGTTAAAGTTTACCTTAGGAAGAGGAGAGTTGGGAAGAAAAAAGTGTAACAGTAACTTTCAAAATTTCTGGGAAGAGGAGGAATATTCCATGAAAGAGACAAGAGAAGTAATGGGCTCAGCTACACAGAAGAGTAAGAGAGGATGTTAAGAATAATAAGATTTTAATAAGGGTGATAAAAACTCCCTTTATGTATTAAAGATACTTTGGAGTGTGTGCAGATTTTAAGAGCAGGTGATAAAAGTGTCCAGCTGAGTTAATGATAGATATGTTGTGGGACAAGGGGATGTACCACATGATCTCTCGAGAATGCTTCCAAGCCCATAAAACTCTGTTTTCACACACAGGAAGCCAATCAATTATTTCTGAATATGCTGGACTTACTACACTAAAGAGCAGTATTTTTTGCAGTATTTTTTACAGTATTTGCACTTCAATGTACTCACAGTGTGCATGGTGTGCTGACAATATTTCACTACAAAGTGAAACCAGTTGTAAATACTGTATGATATTTCTGGTTAGTTCACTGGAATTCCAGGAGTGCAAAGAAGCTCTAAAACATCTAGGCATCAGCAGAAGGTGGTTCAGATATAGCAGTAGTCCTAGGCAATAGCAGGAATGTGATCATTCACATTATGGTCACAAAAAATTCAAGACCATAGTTTTTCCACATTGCATTCACTTTATAGATTACATATACTTTGGATACTTGCCTCTAAATTGTCAGATTCAGAGACCCTAATCCCCGTGTTCTTAATTTGCTTATTTTGTGCTTATGATCTGATCAAATCCAACATTAACCATATTTCCTTTTTTGCTTTATTAGACAAATAAAGCAAACTGGAGACTCAAACACTGCAGTCAATGCTGTTTGTACAAGAGGCATTGATTTCTGTAAATAAGTAATAATTGACAACAGTACTAGTCCTGTTAGACTGAAATGTTTAGGGACTTCTACTTAAAAACAAAATAAAAAATGTGTTTGAAAACTAGTAAATCCTAAAGAACCTGTGATTCAGTACATGAAAACTGGACTCCCCACTACAGTACCTACAAGAATTATTAATTTGTGGGTCTCCTTTCACAAATCAGGCTCACAGATAGCAATTATCCTACAAGGCAAAGCATGAAGATACCACCTAGGAAAATTTGATTCTTAATGGCCATTTTTTTCTGCCCACCACTATAGAATTACTTTTTTTTTCTTATTCTTTACTTTCCAATACCTCTATTCATTCTCAAGCCCACACTGTAATCTGCTCCCCTTTCCTTGTAGACACTAACAAAAGAACTTGATAGAAAAAGAGTGAGTTGAAACATGTGACTAAGGATCACAGTGGCTTCCTTTAATCTCTCAGTCTATTTATTTATTTTACATATTTTGCTGCTTTAAAAATTTTGTGCCAAGACCATGCTTGGGAGCTCCTTGCTGGTTTTAAACTAGCACAATTAACAAAAATTACAATACTGCTGGATCTTTTGTCATGCATCTGCTCAATCATAATTCACTGCCATGCAGCTACAGAGCAGTTGAATAGCCTGACTCCACTCAGTCCCACCAGTTACATTCTCAGCTGCCTAAGAAAACACAAAGGCCTTCAGAGAGAGCAAAAGATAAAAATCTGGAAGGAAAGATAGAAGCAATTTTTGTATCAGCATAAAAATTATATTAAAAATATTTTCTTATAAAAATAGAGTAATGTAATTTGAAAGTATTTTTGGTGATTTTTAATTTCCAGGTCTCATATATTTCACTTATGTAGTGAGCAACAACAAAGACTCTGTAAAATCTTTAACAGGACAGAGATGATGAAATCCTTGTTGGCAAACCACTTTTCCAGCTCTCTGGTATCAAAATGGAACACTTCTGGTGCAAAGGGATCTAGCATGTTGCCTTAAGTATCTCAAAGCTTCCAGTGCCATTGCTAAAATATCAGCTGACAAGATCCAGTGCCCACTGACCTCAGAAGTCCCTTCTAATTGATCTGATGACTTTTTATATCAATCTCTGATGTCAAAAGCAACAATTCCAGTGCTAATGGGGCACATAAAAGGGAGAAGTTTGGCCACATTCCCAAAGAAAGACAAGCTACTCACAATCAAGAAAATGGTGAATTTCCAAAGGGTGGTGTAAGTTTATGTCAGATTTACCTTTCTCCTCAAATTCTATTTCAACAGGGCATGACAGACAAATGGGTAAGTGACCAGGCTGTCACTATTCTCAGCTATTTCACCATTGTTTGCTCAAAAACATTTTAAGTCCAATGCTCAGAAACTGATTTTAATGAAAAGCATGTTCTGTTTTAGAGAGACTTCAGAGAAGCCTTCTCTCTTCTTAAAGGTGTAACACATATAACTAGCAATCAGTACTATCACAAATTATACTGCAATATAATTTGCAGTTGATACTTCAGCAATTCCAGATTTCTGTGCTACTTCTAATGAAACATACATAGCTTGGAAAACTATACAAAATACATTCTTACAAATCTGTAGCCTGTGGTGATTAAAATCTACCATTTATCTTAGTCAGAACTAAAAATTTGTAACTTCTTGCATTTCTTGCCTAGTTTCTCATTGGAGCTGCATCCTCATTTACATGAAAACTCTGAGTTATTCTTTAACAAAAGTGAATGAAATTTCCAACATAAGTGAAAGTTATAAGGAGAAGCCAATTAATACTTAAAATTCACTTCTTCAAGAAACCTGGCATATGTCTCAGTAACAAGGGGCTAAGGCAAATCACTGATGGATTTGTTATGGGACCACTCTAAAATGTCTTCCCACTCCACTCTCATAAAAAGATTTTTATCATATACATTAAAAACAGGCCATTACCTCTGTAAGTGTTAACAGACATGCCCCTGAATGCCATTCCACTTAATTTTACATATTAGCATACAGATTACCACACCTGGAAAGCGTGTGACCCTCATTGCAGGATCATGAGCAATCAGAGCAAGCAAGATCAGTTTGGGAAGCCAGCAAACAGTTGATTCTGAGGGCTGATTGATTTGCTGCAGTGACCTTGCAGAATAATAGCAAAACCTGAAAGAGGACTTTGCTATCTGAGATCTATGTCAGTGTTTTATCTGGTAACACTACAATAATTAAAAAACCAAATTTTCCTAATTATCTCAAATGATTTGAATATCGGTGTCTGAGTCCCAGCTGAACAATTTGTTATTGGACATAGCAGAGATTTCTAGATGCTTTTTCAATTCAGACAATACTCCAGGTTGCAAAAGCCTTTGAAGGTCTGCTGGTCAAAACCTCAGGGACCAAATCCAAAATTTTCATATGTTGTTTTATTTGTTGGTTTTATTATCGATGTTATATCTGATGTGGCTGTCTTGAAAAGGAGTTAAGTGACTCCTGTAACTGAGGATCACTGGAATCCATCTCTATCAACTACACCTTTCCAAACTGGATCTGTCATATGCAGACTGAAACCTCAGTGGACGGCACTGTGTTCAAACTGGCATCAGATTTAGAATCTGGTCCTGATTCCACTGTAAATGAATTAGAAGCATTAAGCTCAGAGAAGATCACTGACTTTTGACAAGAAGGTGGCTAATGGGGCACTGTAAAACATATGCAGAAGACAGTGACAGCTGATTCTGATTTCTCTTCCAACATGTGGGTTATGTTACACTCACCCAAGCGCTAAGCTTTCATCTCAAGCAGTTGTGAAGGTGAAGGTTTCTAGGGGTCTCATTCTCTAATTATGCCTGACTTAGAATTCACTTAACTTAGACTAACACAGATAGGAAGTCAAGTTCTGTTAGCTGCTCCACCTTTCACCTTACCACACATCTGGGAAATATTCAGATCAAGATCATAACCTTGCATTTTGGCATTAGCTACCTAAAAAAACATTAAGATATCACCAACAATTTGCCTTTGACTGGGAAAATTAGAAGCATATTTGAGATGTAAACACTGTTGTGGCACTAATATTGCTGGTAATGATTAAAGGCTGCTACTTTAACTATAATGGAATAAACCAAAACTGACAGTCTTAGTCCATGCCCATTTTCAATTTAAACAAGATAAGGAAATCCCAGTGGTATATCATATTCTGAGCAAGGAGGAAAGCTGGGAATATTTACAGATGAGTATTTTCAATGAGGTTTACAAATGGAAAGAAGTATGTGTGAAGTACTGTATCAAATTTGTGGTTACAAGGCAGAAGTGAGGATAGTACCCAGCTCTTTCTGCTGTAAGAGGCCTCTCCACCACTTGAACTTATAATTGTAAACAGGACCTGTTCACATCCTTAGCATTGTTGCAGCAAAGGCAACATTCATTAGCAAATTTGTTTCATATTAATTAGTTGATTTATTAGAATATGCTGACCATAACTATCACTATATTTCAAGAAAATATATCAGCAATCAGAAGCTAACAATAAAGGAGTACCAGGGGAAGCATACCTGCAGCATCCTTCCACATGCAGGAATGGGGAGTCTCAAACTCCCTTTCCTCTACAGTTTCCAATTCAAAATACAGAACTGGAGTCTAGAGTTGGGTCTATGTTAGGCAGGATTTGCTCTCACAACCATAGTGGTTAACTCTGATTACTTCTAGGATTATTTCTGTGCTGAGGTTTCTGCTAATTAAAAAAAGAAAAAGAAACTATGTCTGCCTAATGTAAAATACTTTGAGGCTCAGCAGAGATCAAATTGTAGAAGCTGAAGTCAGGGTAACTCATTAAGAAAGAAACCACTTAAGTGAAAAATTTGGATTGGGATTTGGTACCACCTAGCAAATAAAAAACTAAGTTTTTCTAAAAATTTATGTCTAAACCAAGATTAATGCTTATCTGGTTATATGATTAGCCATAATCATATGCACAGATCCTAAATGTAGAAGTTACTATTTTCTTTTATAGTGTTAAATGCAATAGGTTGCAATGCATGAACTGTCAGACTAGATGCTATTTATCTTTCCATACAATAAAGAAACCTAAGATTTGGTTTATATTAGCAATTTTGTGTCTATTTATTGCTTTTTTTTCAACTTTGCATTTTAAAACTATAATTCTTGTAAAAAAATCAGAATTTTGTGCTGAAAAAAGTGTTTTTTACTCATCAAATTTTCACATTAATAAGCAGGAAAACAGTAATCGTGTGAAATAATGAAGCTGTATGTGCTGCTAAAGATTGTGAAATGAGATACAGCAGACACTAACAAAAGCATCTGTCTTGCATGTTTAGTTTCTTAAGCCTTTGATGTGTTTCAAATATCAGTAGAGCCTTTTCCTCAGGTTCCCCATTGCAGTGCAAGTTCAAAGAAAACATATAACAAAAAAGCTGAATTGTAACAAAAGCTTTCTAGCAGCTTTGAACTGCCACATACAGATTAGCAATTATAAGAAATGCCATAATATATGAGATAAGTTTATTAAACAGTTTATTAATTGCTGTTAATTTATTTTCCACACTGTGTGGAAAGAAATTATATATACTTGGGGACATCAGGAATATACAGGCTGTACACTGGCCATAGGATTCATTGTGAAAAATCCAGTTTTAGAAAACAAATGTAATAAAAACTTCAGGCAGAAGAAAGCAGAAAACCTTCAGTATGTAAAATTTTTTTTCAAGATAAAAATATCTGTTTTATCTGTAACCAAATTTGAATATCATTGCCTCTCATGACAGTGGTACACAAAGCACATATATGAGGGAACTGCTAAATATAGGTAGCACTCTAGAAAGGGTAGAAATATATACAAAAATTTGAGGCAGGAGTTTGCCTTAAGAGAGAAATTAAAATACCACAGTGTAAACTGAGTACAGATCTTCTGAAACCCTTGGAATTCATCAGTGGTTGTGACTAGAGAAACTTGGGCAACATGGCTTACCAGAACAATTAGAACTACAAAGATTTTGCGACAGTTGAGGCAGTAAAGAGAATATTTTCAAAGAAAATATATTCCTTCTGCTTGTTAAGACATCTCAGTATCTGAGAGAGCAAACCTACTTGTGTGACAAACTCCCATGCAGGCTAGGAGCTTGCACTACTTAATTTAAATAGTTCAACTTGAATAAAATGCCTTTAGGGGCATTGCACTCTATCTGATAAGTACCCCTTCCTCCAAAGAAGCAAATAATGTGTTTAAGTTTATATGTTTTATAAATATGTACATGCTTTTTTACCTATGTTAAATGAATTTAATATGTAAATTTATGTCTATTTTGTATATATGAAGCATATTTTTATCAGAGGAACAGTTTCCTATTTTGTACTTGTACTGTTGAGCATGAAGGGATTAGCAGCATGGGGCATTGGAACTAGATGATCTTTAAGGTCCTTTCCAACCATGACCATTCAATTATTTCTAAGTGCTCACCATACCACTGTGCTAGCTCTGCAGAGGGATTCAGCCCAGTGGCTTGATTGCTGTTACTTCTCAGGCTAGCTTGTTTAAAGCTAATTTTAAAGCTTTGTAATACTGTAGTGAACAAGTTGTCTCTTCTCTAGACTAAGGCTCGCCCTTTCTGTCTCAGTAATTCTGATTCTCTGTGCTTCTGGGCCATTGGTCCAGTTGAGCAATGATGATTCCACTTCTGTTCCCATCTTACCATGTCTTAAATGGTACCATTTTAGATTGGCATCTGGCTGCAAAGGCTAAGTTGCCACAAAAATTTGACATTACTCTTTACTTAAAAAACACCAGAAAAAAAAAAATTAAGTTCAGCAGTAAAACTGAACTGACAGAGGTAATACCTTCAGCTATGCACCTGCAAGTGTCTAAATTCACTTGTAGAGCATTAAGCTGCATGCAGGAAAAGGGATTATTTTCATATGTGTGTTTTTGCATATGTACTAAGCATACTAAATATCGTATATAGATGTGCTTTATTATGTTGCTGATGTTAAAATATAGATCAACAATATGAATGCTAGCTACTGACATACTGTTTATGAAGATATATATATACACACATATATTTATACACACATATTGAGCATTTCACATTTAACTTAAATATACTCTTTAGCTCTGAAGTAGATTTACCTGGATGCAAAATCCCTGTTATATTCCCCATTAGAGGCCAAATTGCTACATAGCTGTCAAACTGTTCATACTCTCAAATTGGGTTGAACTTTTATAAAATGAATTAGCCAGTGATATTAATATTTTTGGTACAAAAATTATGTAGAAAAAGAACAGTTAAGGGATTCTACATGAAGGCAAAATGATAGTGACATACTGCAAATATTACATGTAATCCTAGGGCACAGGGTGAATTTGTTTCCCTTAAAATTTGATATATTTCAGCACAGGCGTGAGACATCATTTATCTTCCCTTCTCATATTTCTACCCACAAGACAGATGTCAATGTTGTCTAATGGATAGATCTTGTCTAAGCTATTTCCCATCTGGAAGCAGGCCAAACAAAAGTAATAACAGCTAGAATGAGAGAATGATATATTTCAGGAAGTATTCCAAGCTTTTCACTAATTATGGGCATCTTTTCAGCTTAGTTGTGTTTACCTAACTTTTACCAAGCATCTATGAAGACCATGACTTTGTTTTCATGACATCAGATAATACATGTAAATACACAGACATATCCCTAAGATAATAATATCCACTACTGATAATGTTTATGAATATTAAGCTCATTAATGTAGGTGTTTGCATCTTTTTCCATCCCACAGAAATTGTCTGCCAGATGTCCCAATGCATGATTTTTCTGTATATTATAAATAAGCAGAAACATCATTAAGTGACATCAAAGCAAATACATGATGAAAACTGAAAGTGATGGACTGTATTCCAGAGTGCACTGCAGCACGGGGCTGAAGTGTATTCACACAGGATACTCACAGACTAACTGCAATTACATCAACAAAGCACCATCAAAAATATGTCTGGACATGGGACTTTTAGTTAATAAAGAGATGACAAAAAACCTTGGGCTTTGCTATAAGGGAATTGTTACATGTAATTATGAAGTGCACAATAGGTGCACAAAATGTCTGGATTTATTGATTTTCTTCCTGTGAGCCATCAACACAGCTGACAAATACAGTGGTAACAGAAATTTTAGTAGAGATATGTCAGCTATAGTCAAATCCTTTTGTTCTCTGACTTCTCCACATAAGATATTTTCATTTGCCTTGAAGTGTTGTTAACCCTGGAAAAAATCCACTTGAAAAAAGCCTGAGGCCCCTGAAAACATTATGAATAATTAAAAGTTTAGTGAATATTGCAGAATTATTACATAACATAGTACACAAAAACACAGTTCATCGTACAATTTCCAAGGCAACATTATTTTGCCTTGTTTATTGCAGGAATATTTTATTTGTGCCACTAGGGTGGGCATATAAGATAAATGCACAATGAATTTCAAGACTAGCCTAAATCTAAAAGGTTCATTCATTGATAAGTCTGCTCCACTAAAATCACAGTGGTATTCATTTCAACCCTGCATCCCTCTATCTCTTTAGAATATTTTGCCTCCTGGGTATATAGTGATTGAGCATTTATCTCATAGGCCCATCAAGAGATAATATGATTGTAGTAGGGTGTACAAGTCTAAATGGAACATTGGCCTTTTTTGAACTGTTTTTTGGCTGACATAGAGTTAAATTTCTTCACAGCAGCTCAAATGGTGCCGTGTTTTGGATAAGCAGTGAAAACAGTGCTGATAACACAGAGATGTTTTAGCTATTACTGACCAAATCAAGGCCTTTTCTGGCCCTCACTGCCCTGCCAGTGAGGAAACAGGAGGAGCACAGGAAATTTGAAGGTGACACAGCTGGGACAGCAGACTCCAATGGATGACAGGGATATTCCACTCCATACAGTGTCACACACAACAATAAAACTGCCCTGGAGAGGGTATTTGGCCAGGGCTGCCATTGCTCAGGGACTGGCTGGGCATAAGTTGGTTGGTTTTACCCTTCTGATTTTCTCCCCAGTCTCACCGGAGGAGGGAGTGATTGACCAGCTGTGTGGAGCTTTTGAATCACCAAAGCTGCCTAAGTAATTCTATGAAGTAATTCATGGAAGTTGCTCAAGTGGTCCTATGATTCTATTATTTAATAGGTTTAGTTGTGTGACAATATATTAAGAACTCAAACTAAAATTATAATACTAAATGGAGTAGTGCATTTGCTAATAAAGTTAGGTGTCAAATACTTAAGTAGTAAAAGATGTGCATGAAACCTTGTGTCAGAGTTTTAGCAGAGAAATAACTTCATTATGACTTATTCAACTTATTTGTGTCAATAAGTCATCCATTCAAAATTAAAAAGTGATTTGGACTTTGAAAAATATTGGAATTTGTTACGGGAAAGAAATCAATGACTAGCAATAAGAAAAAAGGTGTCAGAAGATGAGTTCTGCTACTTAAGGAAGAAAAAAAATTAGGAGCAGTAACCAGAGTCAGCTAGTTTAGCAACTCACTGCTTACTTCTCTTTTGCTTAATAAATCAGTTAAGGTTAAATGAAAAGCAATTTTGACAAATTTTTATGCTTCCAACAGAATGTACTTCTTGTGCCTCCAACATAATGTCATTTAATGTAATTTAACTAACAAAACAATGTTAAATTGTTGGGTTTGAATTTTTTAGCTACATGCTGATTTCTTTCCAAATGTGGCTTGACAAAACCCATATGTAAATCATTATCTTACAAATAACTAACTTATCATCCACCATTTTCTAGCAAAACCAGAAATGAAAAATTATGAATCTGAGTAGCTGTTCATGAAGTCATGTAACTATGCATATAAAAATCTGCAGATACTTTGTGGTTTGTAAAAAGAGTGTTAAACAGTACCAAACACTGAAAATCAACAAAATTACTAAAGCCAACAAAAGCAAAATTATTATTTTTAAATTACATGTTCCTGTTGGATGCTTTAAATCATATTAGTATAAAGAACTAATGGCAGTAAAGCTGAGTTAAGTTACTTGTTGTGCGAAGCCATTCTATGTTTCCAAGTTAGAATGAACCATAAAAATTATTGTATGCTTGGGATAGATGACAAAGCATCAAATTTCTTGCTTTGCCTTGGAGACAAGCATGGATCCTCCTGAAAAATTATCTTAGATAGCAAATTTGACATGACTTTGAACTCTTCCTTGCCAGCATCTTAATCTGAACACAGTTTTATCTCAAAGGGTCCTGCTGGACAAATGGCTGTCCTCAAAGATTTTGGTCTCTGACATCTGGAGGAATTGCAGAAATCCTTGTGTATATTAAGTTCAGATGACGCATAATTACAAGATAAGAGGAATAATTTTGCCTCTTTTTTTTTCTGTTTATATATTCGTCTCCTACTCATGCATTTACATTCACCCTTTGGATTGCATGAAGACAGCAAGGTTGTAATTTGACTTCCATATGCTGATAAACATGGACAGACTGTGGCCCTTTACAGTGCCCATTTGCTTGTGCGGGAGATTTTTTTCCCCCAAGATGAATTTGAGCATTTTTTTCAGAAAAGCTTCACATGGTGAGGTGCTCCAAGGACACAGGGCTTTAGAGGCAGGTTTTGGTAAAAAAGTGGAATCCTGAGACTTCTGTCCTGTGGTAGCAGGCCACACTTGTCCATTACATATTCTTTACAGAGTGGAATAAAAAAAAAAGGAATTCTTTACCACTGGATATTATCAAGAAAAAAAACACCCCATCAATGTTCAGTTTTACTTCTGATTCAGGAGAAAGAAGACTACTCTTAGTAATTCCGAAATAATATAAAAATCCTAGTATAAAGTTTTTTCTCTTCTGCATTCATTAAAATGCATGGAAATAAATGGAAAATGGCATAAAAATTTAACATGCTTTTTCCAAAAGAGTATGATGTCAAGGTAATTTGATAGCTTTCTTTGATGACTGGTTGGTTGGGGGTTTTTTGGGAGAAGGAAGATAAATGGGATGTGATCTATCTGGCTGGACTTCAGGAAAATTGATACATTTTCTGTTTTCACTAGTAACTTGGACAACAAGGCAAATTAAATTGGTCATGAGACATTGCAAAGTCTCAGACATATAAAGCAGTTGTAGAATATAAGAAGAATTTTATGAGACTGGTTAGTGGAGAGGTGGGATGTAATTTGATCATTTAAAGAGGACACACATTTACACATCTGGGGTATTCTAAGAAACTGTACTTAAAACAGGTATTCTGCCAAGACAACCATGCTAGAAGTTGATTTTTCTGGAGCTGCATTTAAACAGAATTTTAAAGATCCCATTTGAATGTTAAGGTAAAGAGTTGCTCTTGCAGACAAAAAGCTCTAATATCAAACAAAATAGAAGTCAGCTGTATGAAATATGTTTCCATCTCCTCACCTCACAAAGAAGTACCTGCTTTCTAATATCACATTATCAATGTAGGAACAAACTTCTCTCATATAAAATGTGGAGAATTGGAACTCAAATGTTTAAGCTAAATGTTGTTTTTGTCCAATTGTGAACCAAAACTACAGGGCAGTATTTCTGAGTAATCTAAGAAAAGAAGGCAACTTTAATTAGAAATTCATTAGGAATCAGATTTAAAGTTCACGGGAGCAAGTGGAAAAAGTTTCCATGAACTTCAGTCTGGATCCTTTAGTGGCACATATCTCAGTGAAGTCCATTTCCTTGCAACTCAAACTCAACTCTCTGTTAGATATATATTACTTTATCACAATCTGAAAATATACACACAACAGAACATGTCTGTAAGATAAAACATAGCAAAATTATGTATTAATGTATGTTGATGATCAACTATGTCTGTGCCAAATGCAACCAACAGTTGTTTTTAATCAATCTACAGTGAAGGACATATTTTTCTTCAAAGAAAAAAATTATAATCACTCTATCAACTGCTCTTAGCAAACATATATGAGGGGACATTTCCTATTTGACCTCTAAAAGGGAAATATTTGAATACTAAAAGCAAAACAGCAAAATACTTCCCACTCACAAAGACAAGCAAAAACTGAAGTAACTCAGTAAAATAAAGGCACCAAACCCTCATCAACTTGATATCAAAGCTGCTCCCTCGGAATCAGTGGACATCCTTTTTTATGTCACTGTGAGGTACTTCACCATTTTTTAATGTTCTACGGGTAGTGTAACAAGTTTCTTGAATATGAAGTTGTTTGGAATTTGTAACCATGATGATGTGTAAATGCATTGGTGGTATGTAACAGCCTAATGAAATACTTGATTTCTAGAATTTCAATGATTTAGTGACTTTCAAATGGGGATGATCAGAGCTTCTGTCACTTTTTGAATATTGCTAGTAATCCACAAAGAACTAATGTCCAGAAAATGTTTTCTTTTTTATTTCTGTGACACCATATTTAGAGGCTACTTAAACACACACACCCCCCCAAATGGCCTCAGCACTTTCAACAGAGATAAATAAGCCTGAAACCAACACATGCACAACCAGTCTCATATTTGTCAGTTTGCACATTGCTACATTATTGCAGTAGCTGCTTAAAATAAAATGTCTCTGTAAGAAGAAAAAGTGAAGGTTTTCCTTGCTGCTGAGGAAGTAATCTCTACTGAGATCTGCTATGCACAAAGACCACCCTTGGAATGCCACTGTCAGTGACTACCAAGAGCACTATCTTCTCAATTGATTATTTTGTATGAGATAAAGTCTGCATGACACTCTTGAGACTTGAAGGTTGTGAAAGGTAGTTCAAGTGTTGCTTTAGAAGTGCCATTTCTCTTCAGAAATCAGTGGTTTACACTAGTGAAATGTAAACTGGCCTCAATCCCAATGAAGTCAATGGCAAAACTACAGCTGCTCTGAAAGAAAACTTTATCAGGTCCTGCAATTCCAGCTGCTGCTTTCTTACTGTGGTGTAATACAGCAAACAGATGCATAAAATTCGCTGAGGACATGATATTGACTTTCTCTCTGTCAAAAAACTAACTTCTGCCAACTTAGGAAAGAAAATGAAAAGAGAATATATTACTGAGTTACTTTATCAAAGATAAGACATTGCATCAACGTGTCAGGGAAAGATACCTTTGATTTACATTACAAAGAAAACATTTGTCTTGGGTTTAAGAAAGAGTTCTCTAGTGCTTTCCGCCAAAGAAACACTCATAATTACGTTTATTGCTTCCTCTTTTAAGGTTTATTCTTAAATTTTTTTCCAAATAAAAGGCACTAAAATGAATGAACTGCTGAACTTTCTGCTTTCCTTGCAGTCAGTTGCAGTATTTAATATACTGCCACTAAGTTACTCAAGCAAGCAGAGGGTCAAGGGCCCTTTTTATGGCTTTTCAGTGCACAACTCCCTTTGTTCAATCTAATTCTCTGAGTATTTCAGCCTCCTCTGGTTCACCTTTCAACAAATTTGGTAAATGTGTTGGGGCTCAGCTTACTCCAGAGCATGTTGCAGTTGTTCTACTCAATCTTCTCTTACACTAAACGTACAGCTAGGGAAAGAAACCTTTTGTTCCTAAAGCAGAAGCAAATGCTTAATTTTGTAAGGTTAAGGTCCTAACAATTATGACAAGAAATCCTGAAATCCCCAGTCTGATGAGTTCATGACACGTCCTGTTCCGGCTTTTGTTGTCATTGCTGTTTCTAAAGACAGGTGAAAGACTTCACTTGCATTGAAAATTAGTACAATTAGCTTTCTTAGTGCTGGTACAGCATCTCAAAAGACAGCCCTTGTGGTCCCAGAATCCAGCTTCTTCATACAAAAGGAAATTGCCTCAAATCACTAAGCAACTAAAAACCATGAAAAAGGAGCCTCACCTCTTTTAAGTATACTTTCAAAAACATTCAGTATTTATTTTAATGAGGAAACTGGATCAGGGCAATGCTACTATAAAGGAGAACATACCTCATGTCTTTAAATTACAAACCATACAAAATTCATTTAATTGCAGAAGGACAAAATCAGATTCTTTAATAAGTTACTTTTCATAGGCAGAAGGAAGTTGCATGCCTAAGTGCTTAATTACATATTAGGTGGGAGGGCAGGAAGGCTCTGCAGAGGGATCTGGACAGGCTGCTTCGATGGACAAAGGCCAGTGGTGTCAGGTTCAACAAGGTGAGGTGCTGAGTCCTGCCCTTGGGTCACAACAGCCCTGGGGAGTGCAACAGGCTTGGGAAAGAGTGACTGAGTCCATTTACCCAGCAGAAAGGAACTTGGGGGTGAACCCAAGTGACCAAGAAGGCCAATGGCATCCTGGCCTGGATCAGCAATGGTGTGGCCAGCAGGGCCAGGGCAGGGATTGTCCCCCTGTGCTAGGTGCTGCTGAGGCCTCACCTCGAATCCTGTGTCCAGTTTTCAGATCTTCATTAGAGTGGAGGGCACTCAGGTGCTGCACAATGTCCAAAGAGGGCAATAGACTTGGTGAAGAGTTTAGAAAACATGTCCTGTGAGGAGCAGCTGATGGAATTGAAGCAGTTTAGTTTGGAGAAGAGGAGGCTTTGAGGGGACCTCATCTCTCTCTCTACAGCTGCTTGAAAAGTGGTTGTGACCAGAGGAGGGTTGGTCTCTTCTGCCATGTCTCGGGTTAAAGGACCTTCTATAGAGCACAAGAATTAACAGCCCCAGGGGCAAGGAATCAGGCAAGGAAGGCAGGAGATTGATGTGGCTGAGTAGGGAACTGGTGGTCAGACTACAGAAAGAAGCAAATGCATAGACAGGTGAAGCCAGGACAGATGATGCAGAGAGAATATGGACACAAAGTTTGATTACATAGGGATGGGGTGAGGAAAGCCAAGGACAAGCTGGAACTGCAACCAGCAAGAGATGCAAGGAGTAGCAGGGCTTCTACAGGTATGTGACTCACAAAAGGGAAGTGAACGAAAGTGTAACCACCTCTGGTGAACATCGCTAACAACTGCTAAGAATGGATGAGGTACTCAAAGATTTTTGCTTTGCAAAAGCATTTGTGAAGTAATAAAACACAGTGAGGTGATGATGATGTCCATGCAATTTTAAGCATTTAGAGGAGAAGCATTCTTTGAAAGCAGTCTTAAAAGCAAAAACTCAGAGTTGAGCCAGATGATCAGCATTGGTGTACCATTATGAGGTTTCTGCATGGACATCAAACTCTAACAGTTTTCATATTACATCACCATACAATATTTTCAAAAGCTACTGGTTTAAGAAACATTTTGGCCTGTGGGTATAAAACCTCCAATGAGCTCCACGAAATGAAGAAAAACTCTTAGCAAAGCAACACTTATAATTGGGCCCCATGAGTGTGGTAGGAGTGGAATAATAGTAGTCCATGCACTCTGCAAGGAAAGAGGAGGTGGTCACCTGCTATCTCCAGCCAGGGCATCTGCCTTTGGACCAGGCCACAAACAAAAGCCACATTAAAAGGCCTCTTGCATCCCAGGTCTCAACTGAACCATGCCTTCCTTATTCTTTTGCTTTTCTACTATGATTTTAAAAAAGTATTTCCTCAAAATAAGAGAATGAGAAACATTTGCCAGAAAGTTATCGTCTAACTGAGCTAAGATCTGTTTGTACTGGACTGGAGCCAAAAAACTTCTCAGCCCCTTGCAGCACATTAATAGCAAAAGTCAGGTACACATCTAAAATTCCTGGATTCAGCTCACAAGTTAACACCGCACAATATGTCCCACTCAGGCTGGCTCTGGACAATTATACAATGTGAGACATTTTCAAACTGGTATTTATCAATTTCAGGATGACCCCTTTGCTCTAATATTTCCTTGCCATGAATTTCTGAGGAGTGCTGACTTCAGAGCTGACAAAGATGCCAAAAGCTGACTGCTTTCTGCCCCCCACTACGCACACGGAGCAGCACAGCGCTCTCATCTGCAGGAGTCAGCCAGAGGACTCTGTTTTTGTTGGTTCTTTGCTTTCTGCATGGCTGAGGTTTTCAACCCTCAGAGTCACCAATTTGCCTCCAGGCTGGAGCTTGTAATTAAAGTCTTGGTGCCAGGATTTTGTACATTCTATTCTGCCTCTAGTCAGGATGACGGAAACTTTCAAAGTAATTATCCAATTTTAAAGACAAAAGTAACAAATGGGTATCCAAAGAGCTGTAAGGTTCAATATAGACTATTTCATCATACAGTTAATACAAACACCAGGCCTAAGTTTAGCAGTGATTAAGACTGAAAACTCTGCAGAGCTAAAAAGAAATAAATCTGTATTGAAGGAAACTGCTGTGGTGGGAAATCTGCCCTCTACACATTACCACCCACAAAGCCATATGAGGATTCCATGGATAAATATGTGACTGCTAGTTAGAGCTGGGTGGGAAACCATCTCTCTAGCCCAGGAAACATTTCCAGATTTCAAAAATGTTCCCATTCTGCACCATGGAGGCTCACCAAGCTACTGCTAGCACTGAAATCAGATACGTGGGCATTTGCGTCCAAAGTAAAATACATCACGGAGCAAAATGCATAGTAAAAAGACAGGTTTCCAAATGTAGAGAGTTGGGGAGAAAACAATTAAATATCAGACTTTCTGATCCCTGGAGTCAGAAAGCAAAACTTAAAAAGGGAACACCTTATTGCAGTCCTGACCAACTGGCAAAAATAGCATATAGGAGGATGAACAGTGTCCAGAAGAACTACAACACACTTCCCTTTTTTCCCCTTCCTCTTTTCAAATACGAGTCCTTTCAGGTTTTTAGGATCTGGTCATTGGATTGTTTGGGACTGAACATTACTGAACAAATCAGACCACCATAATCCAGCTGGTGGTCTATGCCCTGCTGCCTTCTTTCCTGATGACTCTGTGACTCGAGTCCCAAGAAAAACTAACTGTTCTGATGGATGCTCTTGATCAAATCACAGAAGAAATTCCATTCTCAGGTCAAATGAATGGTGATGTGAGCTTCTCCAGTGCTTCTCTATTTTTCACTAACCAAAATTTTCATCATAGTTTACCAGCTACATCAGTAGACTGCCAGTGGAGTATTCAATATGTCATTTTGCAAAGGATAAACAAACTCTATTTCATATTACCTATAAACAGGTGAATTTTCTGCATTTTAAACAGTAAAGATGGTAAAAGTCTGAAATTTGGAAGATCAAATGGTGGTAAATTATGACCACACCACTATTACTGCAGCTAGTATTCAGGACTATTTATCATGCAGACATGAGAAAGCTGATTATGTTATCCTGCTGCATCATATTCAAACCACTACAGGATTTTTATTGCTTCCTGTGCTTCCTGAACATTAATGAGCTTACACTGCTCTGGCTTTGAAAAGTTCAAGTACAATTACTTTATATTACTCTCTTCAACAGGTTGATGAATATTAAACTTAATTTCATAGTTTTGATATTTCAAATAATAGACATGTAAAATTCAGGATAAAAAGGGTTTTTTGACTGGTGTAATATGCCTGTTTTGTACTTTTTGGCACACCTTATACCAGAAGAAAAACAATACTTTTTCCAAAGCCTCATGATTTACATAGAGAAAGAACAGTCTTCTCCATGGATAAAAGAACATTTTGGAAAGCTGTGTTTGAATCCAGTGCTGCAGTATCATCTCAACTACATGTTCCTCCTATATATGTATAGGAAAAGAGCTATCAAAGCACTTTGATGAACTTGAGTGTCTGTTGCATACAATGCAAATATTTTAGTAGCAGTGAAACATTGTCCAGCTGTCTCTACTAAGATTTCAATCCGGTTTAGCAGGAAGCCAAGTGGTCCTAGGCTGCTACATAAATTTGGTGACATCTGAAAGAAGTGGTGTGCTCAGTTGGACAGACTGGTTTTGCATGGGAATATGTCGCATTAGGAACGTTATAAAGCAGCTGGAGATTTAATACAGAATCTGTGATGGATAAAATCCAGGGCTACTGGCTGTGCTACTGACTGCCCTTACTCACACCATCTCTATTCAACCAACACATGCAACATATTAACAATGCAATAATTAGTACACATTCCTGTCTGCTACTTAAAACTTCACTCCCAGATGCTGCTTTGGTCTGATCTCAGTTTTATTACCTTTGATGATTCCCTGCACTTTGTAATACCAGGCTCCATTGCTATTCATTAGACTCAACAGTGGTTAGGCAGACACTAGCTGAAGCCAGGTTTCTAACAGAAATGCCCCTGCTTTCATTTAATGTGGCTAACTTCCGTAAATTACTGTAAATCCTTCCTCCAAATTCCCTGCAGTATATGCTCCTGCATATGTGTATCTGGGCAAAACAACTGCAGCCAAGAGAACAAAACCAGACAGCTAGATAGCACAAATTACATAAAGAAGAAAACCAAACCGAAATGAAAATCAAACCAATCAAAAAACACCCTCACCCAACCCAGAAAAAATAAAAAAACACCCTTTTTTTGCAGTAAACCACCTTGTGTAAGGTATCTTACACCCCCCTCTACCCTTTTCAATTCTCTTGGTTTCTGTATACTGGTAACACTACAAGGCACCTAATGCCCTCCTACAGCTGGGCAGCTGGGCAGTAAGACCTGGTCATCTTTATGAATACTTCTGCTAAGCAAATATTCATGATCTATATGGCAGTGATGATATTTTTGTTTAAGGTATTAAGGTATGCATGTTAACACTGATAATGACAATGTCACTGATAGTTGACACTGACTCTGATAATGTCACGTCAGTTGGACATAACATCAGTAGACACCCTAAGGGTTAGTTTCTAGCATCAAAAATTTTGAATTTCTTTCCATTTAAAATAAATACGAAGGAAAAGGTTTCATACAAATATAAACTGTCAAGGTTTGGCTTGGATTGACCAAAAAAAACTGGTATTTTAAAACTTCTTTACCAGCCTCTTTGTTTATTGCTGCAGCAAAATATGCTATGTTAAAGGGGAAAAACCTAATTACCTAGTTCACAACAACTGGAAATATTCACAGTAAAGCCAGAAATTTTGAGGCTTAGCAGACATTGTCTTTAATGAACATTCTGGGTCTGAGTTGTTGCAAGTGTTTATATAAGTCATTCAAAAAGGAACAGGGCTGGAATTTTTGTCTGCATGGAAATCTTTTTAACATTTTTATTCAGTAAATCCCAAACTAGAAAACAAATGTCCAGAAGAAAGAGTAGTATATGTCTTGACTGACAGCACAAACCCTTTGAAAGTGCTAATGTTGATTTCCAGACAACTTTATTTCAATCTAGATTAAGTAGATTACATTTTCAAATTTTGACTGACTTTCTTTTTGCCTCAGTAAGTGTCTAAATTCACTTTCAGTTTTCTGTTATATTGTTAATTACAATTTCAGTCTTTTCCTAACTTTTTCTGATATGTATTTTACAAGAGTGTCATCCCTCTGCACAATGAACATGAATTTAAGAATGGTGCAATGGTAAAACTTCTCTTACCTATGATGAGAAATTTTTCAACATGGACATTTCACATAATTTTCTGTTTCCAGATATGTTTTACACTTCTCTACTTGCTGATGGGACGGAATGGAATAAACAAACAAAACCAACAAGCTACTCAAATTCTTTGGATCAGACAATGACTAATTAGGTGTTAGTGTCCATGAAGTGTGTCAAACCAAACAAGGGACGACCGGAGTCTGTTTGCCACACTCTTAAACCTACTTATGAAACATATAACTGGTCATCTTGATAATGGAAAAATAAACAGCAAACAACTCAAAAAAGTTGGGGTGTGCATATTTTGTTCAACTGAAAGTGCTTGGGCAACTCACAAAGAAAACAAGGCTGATCCTGCAAACTCCCTCATCCACGTGATATTCAAACTCAAGAAAATTATCCAAGTGACTGCAATAGGGTTTTGAGATAAAGAATGAGATCCTTAAAATTGTACATGTACTCAAAAAAATGGAAAAGGCTGTACTCTGAGAATCAAGACCTCGTCTGACATAAGATAATAAGGTGTGCAATATCCCACAGGCCATCCTCTAGAACTGAATATTTAATTCTCCTTTTTTGGCTTGCATTATGAGTTATAAAATATTTCCTCCAGTATGTGGTTGTGGGACCAGCAACATCTAACATGTCCAACAAGGATGTTATCTACACACTCTTGTGTGGAATCAAAGCAATCTCTTTCTGAGCTGGCCTCTTAGAAAAAACTACTGTCACAATGCAGTTAATTGCTATTTACAGGCATTATTATATCAACAGCCTAGTTGGTTTCAATTAATATGAAGTAGAATTCAACTTTCCTTCCACCCAATGTCCTAAAACAATTAAATATAAACATAATCTAACAACACTCTGCCAAAATTTAATAATTTCATTAACTGGACTACCTAACACTCTTTCATTACACAACATACTAAATTATATAAACATATTTTTTGGCATATGTGTATTCTAATTCAAAACCAGAGTTGGACAGCACAATGCAACAATTGGCAAATCACAATCTTATCTTGGCTTTTGTAGTAATAGTGTCCAAACAAAAGTAGACATTTACTGGCAACAGCAAACAGCAGAACTCACGTCTTTTTCTTTTCACAATTCACAGTATCATGTTGGCATTTGTTATACATTTCTAAGCACATTTTGACAGCTAAAAATGTCCCACATCATACCTCACCATAATGGCTGTTTTACATTATATTTTTGTATCTAATCCACTTAGAAAAATGATGATCCAATTATTTTTGGTACAAAAGAATTCCTTAGAAATTCTGGTAATTAAATCTAGCAACCTGGAGAATTCCTTGAGTGTCCTAGGATTTTTTTTTCTGTGATCTCATATAGGCAAATTCAAGACAGCTCCTATGTAAGCAGTGTCCAAGTTGCTTCAAGCATATGAGCCATATCAAACAGATTTAAAAGATTATTGTGCTGCTGCTCTGAAGAAGCAGGAATGAGGTGAGACAGAAGTGAATTGCCACACTTTGAGCTCACTGGCTGACCTTCCAACCCTTCCTCAACTTGTTCCTGCACACTCCAAAGCATAAAACTGCCTCCTCTCTCTTCAAAAACAGTAAAGAAAATGGTGTTGGAATGTAAGAAAACATTATACCAAGAGATAAAGGGAAGCAGCTACTTGCCCTTTCATTTCTTTGTTTTGCATAGGAGATAACTGATTTAACTGGAGTTTGGTCTGAAATAATCTTAAATGAGACATGATGAGTCCTGAGGACTGCATTTGTTTGAAAACCTTATGCTTTCTGGTTTTTAACCTAACACCTACATGAATTTCACTAAAAAGAGATGAATGATTTATCAGGATGTTTGCACTGCAGTCTTGGCAACACTTCTGTTTAAACAGTTTTAATATTTCCCCAAAAACTTAGCATTCAGCTCAACAGAGAAAAAAAATTCTTAAACTTGAAAAATATGCCTACAGAACCTCAAAAGTTCTTGACAAGTACAAGATATGCAGGTACCAAATACCTGCATATACCTACCAAATATACTACAAGGTTTTATTTAAATAAAGAAAGATTAAGTACTTTAAAATAAAAATTAAGGATTTGGAAAGGACTGTTTGGCTGTTAAGTGTTTGTAGGACAGGTAGGAATCTTTTTGCTTATAGATATGAAAGAAATATCACAGAGAGGCTATGCAGTTGACTTACAAATTTATTTCTATGCATAAATGGGTCATGCAAGATGCACAAGCATGTATGAAAGCTTCAAAATGCAAGTGCAGAGGCTGGGCAAGTGCAGCACTCATGCTTTGCTAGTGATAGCTTCTCCCCGATTGTTTATGTAGTGTGCTGAGAGTGTCAACTGATGTGGAGAGTACTGGAAACTTTCAGGCGTAATTAACCTCTGCAGCCTCTTAATGTAGTTTCACCTATAATCCACAGGTCCATATCAGAGAAGAGCAAAGAGTTTGTTCAGGCCCAATTGAAACATTTCACAGAGAAGTGACTGATTAAAGCCAGACATACAGACAGTGAAAGAAAAGGAAAACAGAAAAAAAAAAAAGAGAGAGAGAGAGAAAAAACGAAAGTCATGTGGTGCCCATTATCTCCATACATCAGCTGCAACAGTCCACACTTCTTCTGTGACATCCTGATGCATCAGGGGAGGACTAAGAATAGCTTTGGCTGATATATCCATCTTAGAATGACAGGAACAGGTGAAATTATACCCAAAGGCTTCAGGAAATACAGCTTTTTGTCAAAATATGGAAAAAATCACAATTGTCAAGGTTTTCTTCTGTCCCCTCGTCAACACAGAAGCAAGAGACCTGTATTATGCCATATGTAAGCACACAACCTCACAAAGCACACTTTCATAAACACAAATCTGTTTTTACCATAAAAAAATATACAAATTCACGAAAAATTATCCTGGTTGAATCAGCTTGCACTATATCTAGAACAAATTGTAGTTGTCCTGCTTCTCCTGAAAAAATGTCAGGGAAAGCAATGCTTTGCTTGGGGAGGAGAAAACAAGCATATTTCCTAGTGTTTATACTAAATCCATTCACTTAGCAGGAGGAGTGAAGTAAAGGTGGAGCTCTGCCTGTTCCCTTCCACATGTGGGACAGAGAGAGAATGACCCATGGGAGGTTTCTGCAAGAAAATCAGCAGTTCTGTGTGCAGTGTTAAGCCATAATGGGTACGTGCTGCAATTCTCTAGCATTTCTAACTCAACAGGCCCCAGTGATAGAAGCCAGCAAGCACTGGCTGGAAATGTCTCCTACTTCAGCCATAGAGGCATCAGTGCCTTGAACCTCAAGTACTGACTTAGATATTTCATAAGCTGTGAAGCTTCTTGCCTGGACCAAGAACTTGGACACAGGCCTGTGCAAAACACAACATAATCATTCTCTGCCTTTAGCATCATGTCAGGAAAGACCCTGTTTATTTTGGCAAAGAATACTACAACTGTCTTCTGAGCATTTATTTTTTTCTTTAATTCTTTTCCTTTTTTGAATTAGTAAGCTGTACATGGAATTTTCATAACCAGTTTTTCATTTGAAAATATCACTAAATTAATTTCATTTCCCCATAGAAGTAATGGGCTTCAAACAAATTTGCAGTTCAACTTTCTAAATATTATGATAAAATCAGTTTTTTATACTTCTAAAAGAAACAGAGAAACATCTTGTCAAACTTATGATAGTGAAAAAGAAAATTAAATTGGACAGTTTTCATGATATATTTCCAACTAATTCCCAGCAAATGTCATGCTTCATCTAAGCTGACATTATTTTGTACTTTGATTTTGTAAGAAAATCTTTCTCAATATTTCTTACTCTATTTGGAAAAAGCTTTGGCATTTCAACATATTTAAGAAAGTAGGGAAAATCAGTTTTTTTCCCCCAAACACCCATTAACTAACATTATCCTTTCAAATTCCATGTGGCCTTACATGCAAATCAATGAGATTTACATTTTTGACATTACACAATCAATATCTTAAATTCACTTTTGTTTACATCACTCATTTGTCTGCATCACTGCATTCCAACCATCACTTTTGACAGGGTACTTCAACCTTTTCAACACTTTGCACTGCCAAACACACTGTGAACTGGGCCTAGGCCACACTTTGTCTACTAATGGGAGAGAAAGCAGCCATTGCCAAGTGCCAGAAATGAGGTCTGTTTCAAGGCTTACTAGTTTTTGTAACCTGGGTATTATTCTTTTAGGTCTTGGACATAGTGCACAGATCTAGTTTAAGGCCAGACACCTAGAAGCAGTCCTTGAAAGACAGGAAATGAAAGCATTACCTCACAAGAAAAGAGCATGTCCAAACAGATCCAAGCAGAAGATCATTAAGAAATACTTCAAATTAAACTGCCGCCCAGAAAAGGTATTAAACCTGGGTTTGGAAAACAAGAAATCTATGTTTTTAGGGTGTGATATAGTAATTAAAATCCCCAACAAGACACATAGCTCATTAACCCATTTGAATGTAGCTACTTTACTTTGCATTCAGCGCTAATAGAAAATCACAGAAAAATAGAATATTCTCAGCTGGAAGGGACTCACAGGGATCATCAAGTCTAACTGATAAGTGAATGACCCATACAGGGATTGAACTCATAATCTAATGTTATTAGCACCATGCTCTGACCCACAGAGTTAATCTCAGAGGCAAGATAGTGGACTGTGTCTTAGCACGCTTTCTCTGTTTAGTAATGAACTTAGTGCATCAAATTTAGCAGAAGAAAAGAAAAAGAATACAACTGCCTCCCTATATGTACATGGTGTAGTAAACTGTACAAAATAAAATTTTTGGGTCAGTTAAGGATACTGCTTGGCTGAAATAGCTTAAAGAGCAGCTCTGATTATCATGACATCATAGAATCATTGAGATTGGGAAAGATCTCCAAGGTCACTGAGTCCAGCATTTGACTGAACTCCTTGTCAACTAAACTAGCACTAAATACTATGTCCAATCCTTTCTTGAACACTTCCAGGAATGGTGAAACCGCCTCCTCCTTGGGCAGCCTATTCCAATGTTTAACCAATATTTCAGAGGAGAAATTCTTCCCGATATCCTACCTGAACTCCTCCCGGTGTAGGTTGAGGCCATTTCCTCTTGTCCTGTTGACAGTATTTTGGTTGAAAGTCAGAACTATTTGTAGCCCTTCTACTGTGAGACAGCCAAAGAATATGGTGAGCAAACCTATTTGTAGTTGACTGAATTTGTTAAAGTTCTGAACAGACTTATATAAGGAACACTGGTGATAACAGGAGCTGTTGTTAAGATTTTCAGGATGTTTTCTTTGATCCTCCTTTTCTGTAATTTGACAGATTTTTAATTAACAGATACATACTTATTAAGTATAACAAATGCCTGTGCCAAGGCTGTTCCCGGAACAGAACCTCCCAGTCATCATAAATCACAGAGCAATGCTGTTTCCTTCCTGATCCTGGGACACAAGGCCTGCCTGGCTACTTTGGAGCGATCCACCAAAGGCTGCTGTTACAAGAAGTCAGGGAAAGATAAGCAAAAACTGTTTTTTCATATGGCAAGTTCACTGGCTACCTATTACATGCCTTTACAGAACTTCCCTATTCCAGATCAAGAGCCACAAACCCCTTCCCACCTACTCACAGCTCCCAAACTGCCACCGGCACGTTTGTCAGTGGGAGAGGCCATCTGGGAGTGCCCATTTTGTGGATGACACGTTCTGGAAATGTGGTAAAGATATCATTGCTGCCAGGCATAGGCTGCTGTTCCACAGAAACTGCCTGCTGGAACTATCCTGTAAGAATGGTTCCAATATGGTTTTGCCTTTGAAATTTATGGAGATAATGAGAAGACAGAGTTTCTACAGTAGTTGGAAGGAACAAAAAAATGAGGAGTTTATTGTAGAAATTCAGAGTGCTCCGACCTCCTCATTGCATCTTGCAGCACAATAAATTATTTTTTAATTTCCTTTTCCTTTTTATCCCACAAATGACCTTTCCATTTGGATATTTCAGCCTTCTGCAAAGCTGACATCTGCAACCTCTTCCAGGACTGGCACAGCTCATGAAATCAACTAGTATTTACTCCTGGACTAGGTTCTAAGGTGGTATTTTAAGGTGTTGAAAGGATACTCTTGATAGAAATTGAAATCACAGTGGGAATAAATTGACTACTTTACATTGCCAGTTTCAGAGATATACTAGAAATACCTAACTGAAATCCTGAGATTCTGGACTGGGTCAAAACACAATCCTCTCTCTCCAGAGAGTAAATGATTTTGGTAATTTTATTTCAAATGTCACTCAATTTTTAATAATCCCTTTACTTCCCCCCCCCCCCTTTTAAAACATCTCACATCCCCTTTTGAATCATGCCTAAAGGAAGAAAACTATACCAGTCACTCTTATGCTATTTCCCCAGATGGAGCTTAGCTGCTCTCCAAACACTCCAATATATTCTTGCTTTATCGAACAAAATTCAGAATGGCTGAAAACTTCTATTTATGCCAGTAAAGCTAAGATATGTGATGTTGCTTGGGGAAAGATTTGAAATGCTAACATGAGCTGGGGAGATTTAGTAACCTCCAGCTGAGGAGTCAGAACAAGTTGCTAGAGGGCTTCTCCTCTACTCATTTCTGGTAACAATTCCCTGATTGCAATAGTTTCTTTTCTGACTTGTTTCTCCTGTCTTTCTGTAAGCAATGCTCCATGATTCCTGGGTGAATATCTTTTCTTCTATGAAATTTCTCTTAAACATTAACTTATCCATACAAGCTTAACAGTATGAAAATGAGGCAATTAAAACTATGAATTTAGACTCTGTATGCAAAATTTTCTGGTTTTCAGACTGTGTAATTTCAAAAAGACAGACTCTTCACAGATGGTATCTGTAGTGAATACATTAACAGCACTTTAAACATTTATCTTTCCTGATAAAACAAACTCAGCTCCCAAACTCTTTCAAGGGATACCTTATGGATTACACGCAGCTCCTGACTTTGCTCATTAAGAACACCTCATTATCAAACACTGACAACTTTCTTTACTCCACTGTCTGATGGGCACTTTTAACAAGAGACAACACTTTCCAAAACCACCGTATTTCGACAGAATTGTCTATTGTCTCTAGTTAATCACTTTTGTAGACTTTTCCTCTGTTTTCTATATCTTTAATAAGATAAATTATCTTTAAATTTGTCATCTAGTCTGTCATACATACACATCTATGTTGGAGAAACATTACCCTTTATGCTCCTATTCCCCTATCTATTAGGAATGAGAACATCACACTTGTATTATGAACACAAAATAATGAACAGAGTAGAATCATCAGTCTATGGCTTTACAGTGGAATAAGGTTGAGTAAAGACAAAAGAGTGAAAATCCTGATCTTTAAACTCTCTGCCTGTTCTTGTCTCCAAAGAAGAGGAAAATATCACAGTCATGTTTCAAGTTTGGATTAGGGAATGACTGTATAGATGAAAAATTCTAACATTGGATAGTGGATCTAGAACATATGACTAGATTTTCTATGACACATAAGAATTTAAGTACTTGTTACAATTGGTTTTGCTGCAACTCAACAAACTTTCAGCTACTACTTACCAAAAGTAACCACAGAGGTTATTCTGAATATCACTTCAGTAAAACAGTCTGCAAGCCCAACACAGGACTCTGTAATACTGTCTCTTTGTAAAGAACTCTTACCCAGTTGAAAAGTTCACCTTACCATATCAGTTATTTTTGTTTAGAATATATTAACTTTTTGTTCCTAATGGAAGCCAGTTAGAAAAATGAGGGTGAGAGGTTAAACATACATCTGGTCTCCCTATTTAACATAGAGGTTTATCTTTTGCATGTTGCTGATGATAATTTAGAAGGGAGGGGGGCACAAAGGAAAAGCACATTTGTATATTTTTCTGTTATGAAAACGGCAGCCTCCATTTTTCATTTGACATATGAAATAGCTCTGCCATAAAGGCCTGTGCTTTTCAGCTTTGTGTTTAATTGTTGGAGCCAAGAAATGGAGGTGAAGAAACAAGACAGATTTTACTTTTGCTGGTAGGACATAGTCAGCTATAGCAAGCATGGCTCTCATTATACTTAAGTGAATTAGTCTGTTTCCTTTTAAAAAAAGGAGGGGGGTAAAAAAGGAGAGATTAACAAGCCACCAAGGACCTGCTGTAAGACTTTGACACTTTTAGTGGCTTGTGACAAATGACTTGTGAGTATTAGCTCTCCTTCAGAATCAGAAAACAAATCTACCATTTGGATAAGGAATGCAAAAAAAAAAAAAAGGCAACAGCAACAAACTCTGCTACAAGGTCATGCTGACTAGGACTCATTACCAGTGGAAAAAGAGAGCTGAAGAACAGATAAGTTCTTTAACTGACTAAACTCTAAAATTACTTTTGGATTAGAAATCTCTAACATTTGTCATCCTTTTCTAGGTAAAAAATATGTTACAGTTCTTCTGAAGGTATTCATGTGTTTAAATATTGCAACAATGGCACATATTTCTACTTATTCTCAAGAGGTGTTTTGGGCCTGGGATCAGCTTAGAGGCTCTTCTCTGGACTCATTCCAAGAGCTAAATATCTTTCTCAAGCTGGGACAAAATATAAGTGTGCTCTTCAGTTAGGCCTCTACAGATTCCTTGGAAGCTTCATCTTATGTGCTACATTATCTGCCCTGTCCTGCAATCTACCCTTGCATTATCAGTATATCTGAAAAGGGAATTTTGTGCCTAGAACTTCTGTAGTTCAGCACACAAAACACATCTATAAATGAAGAGCTTATATATACATAGTGCCTCTTTGGAAAGCAGAAACATTCCCAAACCGTCATGAAAAAATATTTAGTTGAAAACCCAACATTAAGAGTACTAGAAAATGCCAGACTGAGTTGAGTCAAACACCAAAATTGCATTCCCTTCCCCATTATGGGTTTAATGAAATCTCATCTATAATTTTAGTATAAGTACAAGGTAATAGAAAGAATTCGTATTTTTCTCTACTGGTGTTTTGTCTTATCATTAGATACTTTCTGAGTCTGCATTGCTATGTGAGCACATATATGTATACCTCACATCTGTGACTTCTGTTTAAAAAAATTTGAACTGTGGTTAAGGTTTGGAGGTCCCTGGATAAGAGACCTGACTCCACTTCCCCCAGTGGCAACTTTTTATAGCATTATTGAACTTAATAGTTCAGACAGCACTAAAGTTCTTAATGAATAAAACATTGTGTTTTTCTTTTTTAAAAAAAATTCATTTTGGGTGAAAGAGTTACTGTAATTCAGTTGGTATTGAAAAGCTCTATCAGTCTTTATTATGTCCTTAGTATAGTTGGAAACAAAATGGTTTTGTATTGCTGATCTTTATGGTCTACTGTTTACATGTATAAAATTAACAAAACCAGAAAAAGGAAGAGTTCTACAGAAAAATTAATATAGATATTTTACAAGAATGTTTGTCTCTAAATACTCATCTTTGCAAAATGTTTCCTGTTTCTTAAGGAGAATCAGCTGGAAGCAGAGTCCACAAATGCATGTGTGGCAGAACTAAAGGAATAAAGCAAGCATGGTGAATTTTGAGCAAATCTGGATAATGCTTTGAGGAATTATTTGGTGTGTGGTCTGAGGCAAGAAGCCACAGAGAGGCGGAAGTTAATCTTATGTACTCCCCAGCTGCAGATATGTCTTTTTGAGAGCTGACTGCAGCAGGAGAAACTGAAGAAATGACCAAGAGACCAGATTAATTCCACATGAGCCAAGTGTCAGCCTCATTATAAGTGTTTTCACTAAAGTTGAAAAGACTTTAACTTGGATGGCTGTCATTTCAAAGCAAAGTTGTGACATGTAGAAGTAATTGTAATAAATTAAACTGAAAGAATAATGTCTGTGACACTAAAGGGGAAGTATCAATAATTTAAAAAATGGTATAAAATAAATAAACCCCAAACAAATAATTCCAGTAGCTTAACTCCAATAGATTGACAGCATTTCAGAAAAATTAAGGCACTTCCAAAAGTACATAATACATTAATAGAATAAATATTAGGAGGATGTCATGCTCAAATTTCATTTGCTGATAGGCCTGACAGTAAAGAGAGTGAAATAACAATTATATTTTAACATGGAAATTATACAGATCCTTGAGCTGAAACACCCTAAGGTTCATATCTTCAAAGCAAAAGAAATTTTAACATTGCTTGTGATCACAATGTTCATACAGCATAACCAGATCCAGTTTTATAGGACAGATCCAATATGTGCCTCCACTCATGCTATTTGGTTAGGGGATATTTTTGAGATTGATTTTTGTTTTATGCTGTGCAAGAAATCTGTGGGTAATCTTGACATAATGCTTGCAAGAGGGGTAATATTGCAATTTTTTTTTAACTTCAGAATTTTTTCTGTTGAAAGACAAAAACACCTTAATTAAGGTACACAGACAGTTAACAGAATAAACAGACAATTCTGTTAATTCTTAACAGAATTAAGAAGTAGCCTATTTTCCCCTGCTCTATCAGAAGACATTACCCTCTGGTAATTATCGTCAGTTTTTATTTTTTTTTCTGGCACTTGTCATGGTGTTACTGGTGTATTTCACAGATAATTGCCTTTCATAACACCCTTGCTTGTGTAGGAAGTATTGCTAACTTCATTTTATAAGCAGCAAAGAGCCAAGGAGAAATTAGACTCAAATATTCTCAGAAATTTTGAGGTACAATGGATAACCTGCATACAAGACCTAATATTCCCCATTACTTCATGGAATTCCTTATACTCAAATCTTAATTCCTGCAGATTACCCTCATGCCAAATTTTCCCGTTTTCTACCCTCTCTCTTTAAGCAGATTGCTATGCTGTGCTACTTGACAATCCCCATGAGAGGACCATTAGGATTCCCTCATTTTCCTTTATCCCCTCAGTATTTCCACAGCACATGGTGAAGGACAATCATTCCCACAATCCTACATCATTACTCCAGTCTGTATCTGCTTCAGTCTTGTATTGAGACAAAAATCCACCGTAGTCATTAAGAATCTTTCTGAAGTTCAAATACCCTGCAAGCTCTTCTATAAAGAAAGCTGGTACTGGACCTTTTCTTTCCCAAACAACTGAATAGCTGCTATGTGAGGTATTTCATTCAGATGAAAAGCATTTTCTCATTCAATGCCCTATAGCAAGGTATTTTATGCCCTGCATTTACTGACAGTAATCTTTCTGTCCATAGATTGTTCTTAAAATGCTTTTAGTACGCCAGTGCATTCAGTCTTGTAGTTTCTTAATACACAATAATCACCAGCCTTTAAACAATCAGCAGTTGCTGTTCTTGACTGGTTTGTATCATATGAGAAAAGGAACTACTGAGGAAAACTAATACAGAGTTGCTATATAGTTTAAAGGCTGTGGCAGGTACATGCTGGGTTCCAATTGCCACTCCTCAGGTTATTCAGACACAGAAAGCTGTGAATGAAATGGTCTGTTCATAGCACCTGGAGCACTATTTTCTTTTTAGCCTTGTCCCCTTTCCCTGTCCAGCAGTATTTCCCGCAGTATGTCATCAATAGGAAGTATCATTTTTCCCAGGGTAGATGGAATTACCAGTCTGCATGATCTCAGAATCTCCTTCCATTGTTCTTTGCCCAGGAGCAGGGTTCCCAACAAAGCAAAATCCAAGAAAAACAGCAAAACTTCTTATATTGAATCTACCTTTAAGCCTCAGAAAGGGCATAACCTGTACCTCCCAGTACTTGCCTTACTAAATTTTCTATTAGCTGCTTAAGTGGTATAAAGAACTCATTGGACTAAGAAGTCATTGCTTATGTGTGCTCACGGCTGTTTAGAAGCAGAGGTCATACTGCTTTATGAATAAAAGCTATCATATATGACTTTAAATGCCACTGTTCATAAGGACTGGACTTGCACATGTGATTTCATCAGGATCTTCACTCCTAAGAAGCTGAAACAATCATAATTTCCTCCCATTTCTTACATTCTACTCACTTTCTAAGCTATTTGGGTCAGAACCACATGAAGTGGAAATTTAAAGAGCTTGCAATGGTTTGTAGGTCAGAACACCCAGAGAAAGTAGGTTTGTAATAATTTTCTGCTCCAGTTTACATTTGGTGGTGCCTTACTCTTCAGCCAAAGTATGAACTGTTGACCCAGCTACTAAAACAGTAGCACCAAAACTACACATGTATCTTGTATGGGAGGTTATATATTCAGCATCTGAAGAGATAAAGTAACCAGGCCTATACACAGAAGCAGACAAACAGAAAGCAACCCCACCTTGGCTGACGAGGTTAGCTCTAGACTCTTCTGTGTCTTTTCAGGCTGCCATTAGTTTTGCAGTTACAGATCCTCAGTGAGCGCAGAATTTCTGTGTTGCAGTTATTAGCACTAGTGTTTTGACAAGGGAAAGGTGTCCTGTCATCAGAATGTGAACCACGTGTACCACTCGGCTTCCTCTGAGACAAGGCAGAGGGGCAGAGTCATGAGCCCAGGTTACAGTTCAGGGGAAGGTTTTCATTAGCTTGTCTCCAAGGGAAATGTGCCACAGGTACTAAGATAATTCATGAGGATAAGAGAGGTACTTCCAGATCAACCTCCAGATTGCCCTGTGGAGGATCAGAAGTTGGACACAGCAGTCGTTGTGAGACCCTTCTGACTTGGGGTATTATATAGTTCTACAGCTTTATGACATGGTTTATACTTTTGTTGTTTACATTCAGGAAAAAAAACAGAGAAAAAATAAGTATCTGGGAAATAAATGAGAAAAAAAGTTGTTGTGTTGAAGTTAAAAGACCACCTCAGAGAACACTGGAAGCTTTAGCATCTCCTAAAATGTCATAATAAAATTGTGAAAAGAAGACACTAAACAGCAGTCTTATAAAATATTAATTGTGTCAAATGTAGTCATCTCCTATTCCATTCTAGAGCACATTTTCCCTTGCTCACTGCAGCAACAAACTTGTAACTGTGTATCTGCTTCAAATCTTAATGATAAGCTTGCAAAATATGACATATTTGATAACACACCAGCAAAAAAACCACTCTATTCCACCCTATTCTTTGCTCCAAAAGTCAAACCACTTGGAATTCTAGGGTACCTTGATGTCCTTCAGGTATATGTTTCTCTTAACAAATATAGCTTGTAATATTTGCATACTGAAAAAAATAGGAAAAACCAACCAAATAAAACCCCACTTTTTTTTTTTTTCCTTTAAGGCAGAGGTTGTACCTCTTTCAAATGGTTTATTACTTTCAAGGGCCAATTCATCTACCCTTCTTCCTGCAAGTAGTTGATACTGAATTTGATATTAGGAATAAAGCAGGTTATTAACCATTTTGAAGAGGATAAAATGAAGAAGAAAACCCTAGAGCAGCCACCAAATAGTATCTAATATCTACAGAACAGGGTCAGAGAAGACACAATTAAATTGGGAGTGGGACATTCATATCCTAACACCAAGCACATACTTTTTTACAAATTCAAAAGGCACCTTAATGTCTTCATGGTTTCAGTCTGTGACAAACAGATGGTACAGTGAGATCAGACAGGACAACTCAACATCACTGGCAGTTCACAGCTGCCAAAAGGGGTAAGCCATGCTCCCCCTCTCCCCACTTCTCTCCCACTCATGACACATGCTGCCCCTATTTCTTTCTTGTCATCCTTTCTAGTACTGATCTGGTACTTGTCACACATCCCACCCACTTCCTCTAATGCGGGCACAATATCATTGATTTATACCCAGTCTCCACTTAGCACTGTGCCTTAATTCCAATTAAATAACATCCTGAATGATTCCAAAATGCTTCAGCATTCCCTCCCCAACTCCCACACATACTGACTACAGCTGCACAGCTGTGTGTCAGGAACCTAAAAGAAAACTTACATTTCATTTATTTCTATGAAATGTTTGAACCTCTAATATCAGCAGCAGAAGAAAGAAGAGCAAAGAGACTCCTCACAATTCCCCCACCCCCCTCAATCCCCTCATTTTCACTTCTGCTCCCCACAGAGGAATACGAGTCAGGAATGGCAAAAAACAACTATGTCCTTCACATATGTTTTCCACCATGAAAGGAGCAGGCATCATATTGCTTTCCTAAATCAAGGTTTACGAAAGATCTGATCTTCTTCTTTATTTTTATATGACATTCATGATCATTCATGTTCCTACTATCCATAGCCTTTTCCTCTCTTTGACAACACCAAAAATTATGGAAGAGGGAAAAAGAAAAGGAATAAAACTATTTGGTGTAGTTTCAACATTTCCTTTTTTCTTAAAAGTCAGCTTCGATGTGTGTGAAAATTCCTCTTTAACTGTAGAAGATATACACTCTGACAGATTATTTAGAGGTAAATGTGAAAGGGGACAGGCTAATAATTCTTTAGGCTAACTATAAAATAGGGGAATGCTTTACAGCTGACATTGTGAGTATATCAACCCAGTAATTGGATGCACGTGTTAGTAGCAGTAAAAAGGCACTGTCCAGTTGTCCACCTTACATGGGAATCTACTTTGAGCGTATTCTTTGATTTACTGTTGCAATTAGAACTGAATGTTCAAAGAAAGAACACAAGTGACCTAATTTAAAAACAGTGCCTTTAAAGCCACTATTTAGTATGAGACTTGGCTTACTTGTAACCATTTCTTTCCCCTGCAACTTCTATTCGTTGCCCTATACTCATGAAGCACCAAAACCCAATTTTAATAATCTGCCCAATTAATTAATTCATTTTTAATATTCACTCAATGATTAAAGATTTAGCCACTTCCTCCTGACTCCTACCCTTGAAGATTTTAATTCTCTTCATAAACACAGAGAGCTTTCCCAGGCTGACTTTTCAAAACTTCATGAAACACTGTTTCCTGTCTCCTTTTTACTATGTTGTAACCAACAGAGATGTTTTACAACAAATTGGCACAAGAACCAGAAGCAATTAGGGGAGCTAGGGAAGGATCCCTCTAGTTAACAGAACTAATGTTGGAAGCACCATTAACTACAATTCCCTGTTAAAGCATCTGAGCAATGAAAGGATGCAAGATAGCAAAATATCACATAAAAATAAATTGTCAGGGAAGGAAAACTTGTTTGACAGGTATACACAGTTAGACTAGTGGCACTAATACACCTACCAACTGAGAAACAAACATGTGCTAAGATTAACTAAACCATTCCTCCACTTCTTGTCTGGTAGTTTGGTATCCACAGCCCAAAATGAGCAAGGGTTACTTTTCCGTGCAGCCTCATCAAGCTGACACTGGTTGGCAATGCTGATAAACAAAATATTTGTGATGTTCCAAGTGACAAAGAGGTCACTAGATGATATACCCCAGAATATTAGGATAAAGTAGTTCAGTGATGTATACAACTGCAAGTAGTAGTAGCAAGTGTTTAAATGAGGAAGCTGAAATTTCAACCTGGTGCTAGTTTGGGGAAAAAGAGACTGTAAGAGCTTGATTCAAAAAGCTCTCCACCAAATAGAAAACAATAATTTGTCATGGCGTATCAATGTCAAGCAGGGAGTATATAAGAAATCCCAAACCGACCAAGTAATTTCTCTGCTTTGTTGACACTACCATTCCAAATACTAAGCCTAGAAATAGAAACACAACATTATTTACATATACTTTGTTTTCCCTATTCAGAATCTTTCTTGTGCAATTAGATTACTTTCTCATAGGAAAAATCAGCAATCCACCCCACACGAGTTGTTGCTCTATGTTCATACAGGTACCTGTGATTTTTAAGACGCAGTTTAACAAGATTTGCGCATAGAATTTTTTTCTTTTTTTTTTTTTTTTACATGAAAGGCCCTGCAATAAATGAAAACTCCCCTATTGCAGGATCTGATCTGACTCTCATTTGAAGTGAAAAGGCCCCTATTCACACACACAGTACAAAGACATCTGAAAGTCATCTTAAAATGCCTTATTTCAAAACAGAGGATCTTATCCTATGAGTGAATGCATCCAAGATGTTTCAGAAGTGTAAGCACATTCTATACTGCTCACTCAGCTAATGCCATTTTCAAGGAAAGTTCTGACTGAGCCACTACCTGTGAACCCTCCCATTAAAACAGAAACATAGCATCTATAAAACTGTATGTCCATATCCATTGTTTTCTTTCTTCTGGGGTTTGGGAACAAACTTCCAGTTGCTCCTAACTCTTGGGATTTTTTTGTCCCAAGTGGCTATAAGTTAGATTTATGGAGACAAAAAGACTTCTTACAACTGTGTACTTTGAAAAGATTTATGACAGGGCTACAGTATCAGCATGGAGGGTCCACAAGGCAGGAATGCAGCAAGGGTAACAGGAGAGTGTCATGTAGACATTAAATAGTACAATTCTTTCCACATTCATAAATCCTAAGTGCCTAAGGTTTTATACTGCTGGTTATAAATTATATAACTGAGTTCTACAGACAAAAACCAAAAACCAAACCAAACCAAACAAATCCCCCAAAACCAAAAACAACAACAACAACAACAAAAAAAACCTACCCGAAAGTGAGAAATCATGTCCTTAAGAACATATACATTTCACAGTAAGAAACCAACTTTTCAAATTACTTCACTCATTATTATTTCCTATTTTAAGTATTTTGATTGGTAAAGCCATAAAACAGAACTCTTTGGACAGTAAACGAGCAAAACACTAGTCAGTCTTTGGAAAAGCAGTGAAAAGTTCTCACATTAATTTACCAACACATATGATAAGGAGTCAATAATCCCAAACAGTTAGTTTACAAAATGTTCGGTAGCAAAAGAGTGTATTTTATCAATGATTCTAATCTGCTTGGAGCTTCACAAAGGATGTTAAGGGACCTATGGCACTTTGTTATTTTTCTGCACCAGATGTATGGTGAAAAAAATGAGTATCAAATGAAGTATACCTAATCAAAACACATTTAATGCTATTTTTCTGCCTATAAACCAATCTAGAATACAAATACCTATTTATATGTCATGTATATATGCACACAATTAAAATCCTCATTAGTAATGTTCAGCACTTCTAGTAGTTGAGTGGTTGTTTACAATCTTTTGGGCAAAAGAATGAGGGTCAAAACTTTCTTGCATTCACTCACTATGTTGTTAAGCTTATCCCACGCTAACCAAGGCAAAAGCAAAGACTATCAGGGACTTCAAGAGTTCCTAAAGCTTAGTATAAAAGATAATTGAATACTCAGAAGAAAAGCCCAGAACAGGTTCGCTTGTGGGAAGTAGCTAATTATTTTTTGCTAGCTCCCCTGACATACACTTTCATTCTGCAACACAGTGCCTTTTTCTTGAAATAGTCCACTCGGGTTGGTCAGAAGACAAATTAATAGAATATCTTTGCTTGGAATGGCTTTGCTTGAACTAAATTAGCTTGCACAGTTGAGGATGCAGACCCTCGTTGTCCACCTCTGAGCAGAGGTGACACCAGGCAGTGGCTGTGCCGCCATCTACTGTAGGTTTTGCATAGCACTGCTTGGTCCAAAGCCCGCAGGGATCCCTCCAGCAATCCTTCCCACTCCTCTCCAGGCTCAGTGACGCAGACTGCATTCCCTGAACGGGTACCTAAGTAAGAGCCCGGTCCTGCAATCCTTGCTCAGGCAGAACGCCCTCCACAGATTGCAGGTCAGCTGCTGCTAACGAAGTAGAAGTGTATTTTGCTATTGTTCAACTAATAAGGTCTGTCCTGCAAATTTGAAGTTTGTGTGCCCTATAGTACTGTGAATGGTTACCTTAGAAGACAGCTGAAAATTGTACAGCACTGAGACATACATTCAAGTTTTCTTGAACCTGCTTATCATATAGCATGTAGCTTTAATGTATGTCAACCATTAATCCCAGAGAGTTTCTCTATCTTAATCCAGAGAACTGTCAGTGTGGGAGTAAAGTCAGAATCTGCACACATGCAGTTCCCTCTCAATTTTAATATTTGTCTTAAGATTCTCTTGATGATCCCAGAGCTCAAGCTATAGTGAAAGCTTTTGTAATTGCTCTTTGGAGGATTTTTGGATTTGTTGGTCCCTCATCTCATGTGTGAGCCTCCAGAAAACACTACAGCTCTCTTTATTTGTGCTTGTGAAGGGCTCTGTCAAGAACAGGGGCAAGGGACTTCACAGCTGTGGTGCTGCAGGACAAGGTAGTAGTTGTATTTTGAGGACCAACTTCCAGATGTAAGGAACAGTAAAATAAAGTGTCCTACATCTATCTAGCGACAGACACCTCCAGCCATGCCAAGTGCTGCAAGTTCTGCCAGTCTTCTGACAGAACAGTCAGGAACCACCTGGTACTCTGCAGGTAGAGAAAGGATGATGGAATAGTTCCAAGCAATCAAGTCAGAATACAGCTGCCAGAGTAAACTTTAATTTAGCGCACTCTACACAATATTTATAGAGCTAATCCATGAACGCTGCTTGAGCCGTTTAAAGGCTGGAGACTAAATTCTGCTTTCTGAATGTTTATTCTGAATTTCTCCAACTGTTCTTCTTACGTGACAGTGCTTAATTGGCAAAGAGCCATGAAGGCTGTTTTCTAATTACACAACATATCATGATCTTACAGACCTACTGATAAGGCTTTACTGCAGCATAAACAGATTTTAAACATTAGCATATGAGAAAATTAGCCTCCAAATTAGAATATTTCAGTCTTGTGTGTCAATAGTCACTCTTATTTGTTTAGGAAAGCATGGTTTCAGAGGGAGAAACTAATTTTAGAGATTAAATAGCTTGTAATGTTAAACAGGCTACAATTTAGTGGCCTTTCTGGCTAACTCTATGCATGGCAGAAATCTATTCACATGTAATTACTCATTTCGGACCATGTGAGAGATACCATATCTTTGCATGGAATCAGTCCAGCTGGGGATTATAGCAGTATTATGATAGCACTGCTACACATGATGCTGTGAAAAACATAGATTTAGTGAATTCACTTGCAACATTTTTCTACACAAACAGCCTTGAATGAAGGAACAATAAATATATTTTTAAATGGTCTCAGACTATGTTTTTACAGAAAAGACAATGTCACACTGCATATTATAAAGACTATTAATCAGCAACATAGAACTCTGACTTCTGTCAACAGGATGGAAATAATTTTGAGCTGAAGGATGCGCACTAGGTCTGCCGTTGTGATGAAGTGGGGAAGCTGCAAGTTTTAAGATGACGGCAGTCCTTTCTTCACTGCATGTAATCTTCACTGATAGGACGCAGTTATGTATAATAAAGGCATTGTTTTACTTTTGTACGAAAACAAATTACATTCTCCTCTCTTTCAGCAGATACTGTGCAGATGTGGCAGTAACCATGACATCACTGAGAAGGCAATTCTCTTTCTGATGCACTGACTGAAAAACCAGGACACACCGTGCACATCCCCTCCCACAGTTGTGGGGGGTTGTTCTTGCATGTAGCCTGAAAAGGTAGAAAGACGTATTTGTGCATTTCAGTGTATTCTGCTTCTTCTTGGCAGGATTTTACAAAAGTTCAAGCATATGGGTAAGTTTACTCACTGAGCAATTCTGCTGGCTAAGTGGGACTGCTCAGATGTGTAGTTACTTCCCTGAGTACACTGCTGTCATAGTGGGCACCATACAGCCCTTTTTGGCAGCACTGTGCTATACAGAACGGTTTGATGTTCTCAGAGATGCATGCAAAGCTTTCGAAATCCCATTTTAGGGGTGCTGCTCTCCTCCAAATCCAAAGGTAATCTAAGAAACACAGTTCTAGAACCTCATTCCGTATAAATTCATCGAAGTTAAGTCTCCCTCACAGCTCTGTTTTTTAAGAATTTGCCTTTCTATGTAATACAGAAAGGGAGGTGGTAAGATTCAGCTGCTTTGACATCTAAAGCATTTACAAACATTAGAATGTGCGACAAAGCATGAAGCTGCAAGGTGGAGCAAGTGAAGCAGCGACTCATGATACTCCAGCCCTTTTCGCACTGTTTCTAAGGTTATATTATGGGTATTTACTAGAAATACAACTGTATTAACAGCAGTGCCCGTCACACAGCAAGGCAACCTACTGAAGAACTCCGTATTTTACACATTAGCTAGCAAGGGATCTACTTAATTCGCTTTCAGTTGTTTTAATTTAACTGCAGATTTATTCCCGGGTTTATCTGGATTTATGTAAAACAACACAAGAACCAAAATGTGGTTCTTTAACAGCTGAAGAAAGCCTTAGAGTCTCCTCGAGTTGCCTAACAGAGCTTACTTTCTCAGCATGCTCCTATAGTGGGACATAATCAGTTAAGGTTTGTAAGAGAAAGCAATACATTGTGATTTAGCACAGTTCAATTTGAGACTGCACAGGCAGGAAAACCAAGTAAAGGGTACATTTCTAGCACTAACAGCCAAAAATTACATTACCAGAAGCACTCTATTACTAAGCATCTAATTAGTTCTAGAGAAAAGCTCGAAACTTCAGCTGTGGAGACTGCCATATGACTTTTGCTCCAAAATAATTTATTAAAGAAAAAAAAAAAAAAAGAAAGAAAAAGAAAGAAAGAAAGAAAAGGACAATGAAACGCGTGTGAGGTCTGTGGGAAGGCAGCCCCAGATGTTTACAATGGAGCGAGTAGCGGTATAGCGGCGCTGCAGCCCGGGACCGGCGGGGCGCAGCGCGGCACCGCCTCCGCCGCACGGCGGGCGGCAGCGCGGGCGCGCACCGGCTCCAGCGCCGCGGGCAGCGCCGGGCGGAGAGAGCGCGCCCGGCCGCGGGAAGGAGCGCCCCTGCGCCGGGAGCGGGCCGCGGGGAGCGCGGAGCGGGCGGCGCGGGGAGAGGAGCGTGCGGGCAATCGATTAATTGTTCCAGTGCAGCGCTCTCGTCAAGGCGCTCTAATGACAGGGGATAATGATTTTCAGATTCGGGAGACAATGTCCCCCACACACTCCCCGCCACTTCCTTGCAAATCTTTCTAATTTGCTCTTCTGCCTGGCGAAGAAACAAACGGTGCTCAGCGAGGCCATTTGCAAAACAAATGTAACCGGAGAGATTCGCAAATACGGGCTGGCCGGGAGCGGCGTCCCTGAGGAGCCGAGCCGAGCCCACCCAGCCCTGCCGTGCGCCCCCTCCCCTCCGCGGCGCCACCTCTCCCTTCCCCGTCCCGTCCCGTCCCTGCCCGGCCGGGGCTCGGGCGCTCGGCCCCGGGAGCAGCGGCCCCTGCCCGGCAGCGCGGCGGCAGAGCCGTACTTACTGAACGGGCAGTTCTCCTTCTTGGTGCCGCTGACCTTGCCGTTCTTCTCGATCTTGAGAAAGTACTTGTTGTAAGAATAGAGCTTCCTCTTGCGCACGTCTCCTTGGAGGTGATTGTAGCTCCGCACGTGTCTCCCCGCACTGGAAGGAGAGGAGAAGGACGAGGGGAAGGAGGAGGATGATGAAGAAGAGGAGTTGGTGGCCTCCGGGGACAGCATGTCCTGGCCGAGGTCATGGCAGGTGACAGGCACAGAAGACACCAAGAAGAGCAGCAGCAAGCAGCAACAAGGCAGGTGGGAAAAGGCTGAGGCACCATTTGTCAGTATCCATTTGCACATTGTACTGAAACTCTGGGCGCTGGAAAATGTCTTATCAAATGAAACATACTGGAAGGGTAAAACCTGGTAAAAGGCAAGTGGAGAGACGGTGGTTGCTGCTTCTGGTTAGATTCCTCTGAGCTCTGATCTGGCCTGAAGTAAGTGCACCAACATCCATAACTCAGGGGACAAATCGCCTCAGAAGTTGCTGCCTTTTAATCCTTCGAGTCCTCCCTCAGAAAAAAGAGCTGTTGGTTGTTGGTTTGGTTTTTTGTTTTTTTTCTTTTTTTTTTTGGGTGGGGGGGTGTCTGTGGTTAATCCTCTTTTCTTTTTCCCTTCCCCACCCCCCCACATGCACACACACTCCCCAACCTGGTTTGAGACTTTCCAGTAGTTATTTTGTTCTCTTCCTCACTCCTTTCTTCACCATCTTAGATGCAGAAAGGTCTGAAAAATAGATGACAGCAAAGTCAATGACAACAACAAAAACAACGACTAAGATAAATAATAACCAGCGGAAAGGGGTGCCGGAATGGATTTTTCACACATACACCTTTACACACACGCGCACTCACACTTTGTGGCTTTGCACCTTCTTCTGATCCCCACCCTCTTGCCTTTTTGCAAATCCCAAACCAGTTGCACAACTCGTCCTTTTCTCACTGACAACCCCAGAGGAGGAAGTTTCTTTGTTTTGCTTTGAATTCTCCAGAACAGTATTAAAAAAAAAAAAAAAAAAAAAAAGAGAGAAAGAGAGAAGGAGAAATCCCAACTTGTCCCCCCGCCCTTCCTTTCCTTTCCTTTCCCTCCCCCTTTGGTTGTAAACAGGTTGGAAGCTGTAGCCTAAATGTCAGCGATTACAAGTCAGAGGTGGGATGTGCCTCTGGTGGTCAGCCCTTATTTGCAGGGGGTCAGGCAGTGGTGGGACATCTGAAACCTTTTTGCAGCTGGAGCGAGCGGTGCCTGCTGCGGAGGCAGCCCCGGGAGCTGCCCTCGCTTCCTCCCGGGCTGCGGCAGCCGCCGCCTTCGGCTCGCTGCTAATTGCTCCTAAAGCGTCCTTCTCCTCGGAGCGCCGGCCACCAGCATGGCTTAGAGACTCATGCTTTACTAATTTCCCTGTCTTCCAAGTTGAACCAATCCCCTCCAGGGAGGCTTCCCTCCCCCTTCACTCTTCCCCCACTCTCCCCCCCACCCCCCCCAAAAAAAGAAAAATCTCAACCAACCAACCTCCTCCCCTAAAAACCTCCCCAAACTAACAAAAACCAACCCCTAAAACCCCAACTTGTTTTCTAGTGGAGGGTTTTATTTTATTTTTTTTGGCAGTGAAGTGATTGAGAAAGCCACCTGGAGCTTGTTGCCTGCTAGATCTCCCCCTCCCCCCCGCTGGAGGAGGGGTTGGGTGGAGAGGTTGGAAAGGAGTATATACTACAGGCAGACCCTGGAAAAGCAGATTATATGCTGGTCAGAGAGAGTAAAAAGGGAAGAGACATAATTAGCTCCTTTTCCTTCTTCTCTGCCAGCTTGCATGGAGGTCTTTCTCCCTCCTTCAATGAATCACTGATTTCTCGCTTCCGTTGCTGAAATAAAAAGTTCACACTTTAGCCTGCTCTTCCTTTTAAGCTTCTCAAGATTTATTGTGTCTCTTTCCCCACCCTCACTCTCCTTGTCTCAAAAGAAATCAGGGCCCTAAATGACCATTTTCTAATTGCTAACATGAGTCGTTTACTGAATCACGCGTCTGACTTCAAAGCAAAAGGGATTTTATTGGCATTGCAAAGGTTTCCCCATAAAATCTGTCTGAATACTTTGCTGTCTTTTTATTTTTTTTTTTAAACTAATGCCGTTTCCCTTGCCAGAAAGAAACAATTTTTCTGTTTTCAAGTCTATTTTAAGTGATTTTTCAAGCTATTATTTTCCTGGAGGGGCATATGTTGTTGGTTTTTCCTATGATTCCATCTCTTCTAGTGGATTTATCATTTCACGTACTGAATGTTATGACAGTTTCATATTTCTAGCCCATCACTGAAGTGTCAGCTTTCCCTGCAATCAACAAGCATCTTCCATATGATGTACTATCTTTTAACACCAGAATAAAGCATCAGGGACTGACAGGGTATGGGCGGCATGCAAGATATTATATTTTAGTCAGTATTTAGTGTTGTTAAATACCCGCTTTGGAACAAGAGTGGATGGAACATTTGGTAAGAGAATGGAATATCAGGGAAATAGGTACAGAAACACTGTGAGTAGCTCAATAAGCAAACCCAAAACTTTTTTGAAATATAGGCAGTTAAATAATTCAGATCAGTGGAATGAAATGGAAAACCTCCTATGTGATTCCATTTGGCATTTAGAGTAAATCTTAGTTTAAACAACAGAAAATACAGGAAGAACAAACAGTTCTAAAATTAGACAGATTCATTAGATTAGGATGTTAAATATATTGTTAACTTCACAACAGAAATTAGAAATTATTTTCTCCAGTTGTGGTGTTTATTCTGGAGAGAGTTGGTTCCTAAATTTATGTGTTCAGCTGCTGGGGGTGACATTTAAACAGCCTTAAAAATGAAACCATTTAATGTTAGAATCAATATGTTTTACGATGTTGTTTATGGTACTTCAGATTATTTATTCTGCATGTATTTGCACTGAGTGCCAAGCATTTCAGAAATCTTTCTTTTTGCAAATCTGATTTAGGCTTTCCTTTTGCCAAAGGCTTTTCCTTTTGGTAATTAATTTTGAAAAAGTAGAGAAACAAGAAAAAATGTAAAGCAAACCACTCCTTTCTGTGAATGCCTGACAGCTTACATGTGTGTCTACAAAGCTTATGTCAATGTTTGAGTGCTGCCTGGGCCATGAAGGATACAAGACATTATTTCTAAAATTGAAGTAATTTGGATTCCAACAGCTTAAATTATAATCAATTTCCATAATATCTTAAACTTTTAGATTTGAGTATGTCTTTCATTTTGTTTTTCTCTTTTTTGTGTCAAATGTTGGAAAATAAAGCAAATCAGCATTTTAGGATCTCTGGTGGGAGTTAGAAATAATTTGGGGGTTAAACAGCCATAATTAACCCTGAAAAAATAGGTACTGTCTTGAACTTACTCAAGAAGAGTTGTGCTTAAATCTATTTCTATCTCATGACTGTCTATATATTGGTTGCAAGATTTTGTGTTTAAGAACAGAAAATTCAACACACACAGAATTTCACGTAAGATCTGCTTCTGGCAGGTGCAATATTCAGGGCAGTACTTTAAACTACTGCAACGCATAGAGTCCTTTTCTATCCTGTGTGATGACAAGGAGGGCATTTACAAAACAGAGTCCAAATGAAAAGCTGACATAGCTTTTTAGATTATATCTCATTCTTTTTTCTACCTTCTGTATAGCCTTTCTTTTATAGCACAGTTGAATCCCTAAATACCCCACTACTTTGTATTGTCAGGTCACCTCTTAGGTTAGCCTGAGAAAGCCTGAGAAAAGTTCCACAGGAAAGATCCACTATTTAACGGAATTCAATCTGTCCCAATAGATTTGAATCACTAACATAAATGTATGAATGTAGATTATATCTCTGTAATGAGGCCTGAATCATTCTCAGTTACTTCAAAGGCCTGAAATTCAACCTTCCTTTTTAGCAGCAACAATCAGACCTTAATGGGTTTCTTTATTAATTGTTCCATTGCAAAGCTTGAAAAGCAGCTACCTTCAGTACAAGTCCTAGACTAGAAATGGTACCTGCTCCTCAAAAACAGTAATTCTCTTTTGCCTTTTACCACTGCAAAATTCTGCAAAATATCTCCCACACTGCAGTTTTATAAATGATGAATTACATTGACCAATCCAGAATGAAATAAAGAAAACGCTTTCCAAAAAAATTTGTAAAAAAGTAGAAAATATATTTTAAGAATTTTCTTTTTGAGATGTTTTCTCTCTAAAGTATATTTAGGGAAACGAGTTGTACAGGTGAATTTTAATGAAAAAAAGTCTAAAATTATTTTTAAAATACTTATAGCAATAGCTTATCATGTCTTTTGTCTTTTCATCAGCAAGGAGGCGTATGTGTGGGTTTTTGTGTTGGGTTTTGTTGTTGTTTTTTTCTTTTCCTCCTAGTTAAGTGGGTGACTTGGATCAGACATAGATTATTTTAATGTAGTTGGAATAAATTTTGCCTTGCATGATTTCACTTAGTCAAGGTCTTATTTTTCTTTTTATATCTTTGAGTATTAATATAATCAACTTACTCCCAGCTGTCACTAGCCCCTCAGTTTAGATTGCTAGATTGCCATCATGAACATTTGCTGCTTACCATATGATGAGAGATGCACATGCATCTTCTGGTCATGACACCCAATTCTGTTCTTATTCAAGGCATTGGGAAATTTGCCAGCGATTTCATTGAGAGGGATTTCAGCCAGGATTGTCACTGCCAGAGAGGCAGCTCTGCCAGAAACAAGGTGCGGAATGCCAAACACATCAATGGCTCAGATGCCTCCCTCTGTACATCAGTTCCAAACTGCAGAACTTGGTATTATTGTAAACACTGAATCATGGAATCGCTGATTCTGTGAACTCTGAGATCATCAAGTCCAACCTGAGATTGAACACCACCTTGTCAACCAGACCATGGCACTGAGTGCAATGAGCCTTCCCTTAAACAGCTCCTGGGGACTCCACCACATCCGTGGGCAGCCCATTCAATGGTTAATCACCCTTTCTGTGAAGAAATTCTTCCTAAAATCCAAGCTAAAGCTCCCCTGGTGCAGCTTGAGGCCATGTCTTCTCTTTCTGTCACTGGTTGCCTGGGAGAAGAGACCAACCCCACCTGGCCACAGCCTCCTTCCAGGCAGTGGTGGAGAGTGATAAGGTCCCCCCTGAGCCTCCTTTTCTCCAGGATGAACACCCCCAGCTCCCTCAGCTGCTCCTCACAGCACTTGTGCTCCAGACCCTGCCCCAGCTCCATTGCCCTTCTCTGGACTCTCTCCAGCCCCTCAGGGCCTTTCCTGCAGTGAGGGCCCAGAGCTGGGCACAGCACTGGAGGTGAGGCCTCAGCAGTGCCCAGCACAGGGGGACAATCCCTGCCCTGGCCCTGCTGGCCACACCATTGCTGATCCAGGCCAGGATGCCATTGGCCTTCTTGGCCACCTGGGCACAGCCTGGCTCATGTTCAGCTGCTCTCACCAGCATATCCAAGTTTTCTGCTGGGACACTTTCCACTCTGTCCCAGTTTGTGGCACTGAATCTCTGAATTACAAAGAAAAGGCAGTGGCACATAGCAGCAGCCATCAATGAGACAGGTTGTTTGATTTGAGACACACTGCTGCTTGCTGAAATATTTACACTGTGTAGTTCATGTCCCCTAACAACAGGGACTGAAGGACATTGCATTTTATCTAATAAAATATGTCTTAAAGCTTGAGAAAAAATAATGTTTCAGGTTTTTTCTTCTGAAAAATCTGCAAAATCACAATTTAATCTCTATTTGTTACCATTTCATATACCTCTGTATAGAAAAAATGTTAGAATACTAATATTATTCCAATATTATGTATAAGAATTAGATATAGAAACTCTTAAGCTGTCAAAGATCAAGCCTGCAGGTGGTGTAACTCATCAGTATGTTTGTAGCTGGAATAAGACATATAAAACCAGAACACTATTTTAGCTGCCTGTAATGGGACTTGGTAGTGACAGCATACTCCTTGCTCCTCTGTGTGAACTCCATTCCAACCAAGTATCCAAAAATGGAGAAGAACTCAAGCAGAGTTTAGCAAAGGTTCATAAAATGCATATTGTACCATTTCTTTTTTATTTCAAAACCACTTGCATTTCTAGATCAGACATAACAGAGACATGGAAAATGTGTCTGAGATAACCAAAATGAAGCTTAGCCAGAGCTGGTTTCAGCAGCCTAGTCAGTGGTGAGAATGGCCAAGTGCCCTTGAGGCAGGCTGAATCTTCCAGAGATGAGTGATATGCCACTCACTCTCTGACATCTGGTGGAAGAACAAAGTGTTGGCTGGGCTAGCACTGCCACAGGTGATAGGTAACGATTAACTGGAGTATACCCTGTCCCATGTTTTTCTTTTGAGAAACACAAACAAAAGGTGAAGGCCCTTAGAACTGTACAGATGAATATGTCTATTCATCATCTTGTGAATAGAAATATAAATTGTGGGTCCAGGAGGATTTTGCTGCATTACTTAGATTAATAGTATTAATTACTATTAAACACTATTAATAGTCATTGGCAAAACTGTCTGAATGCTGTGCTTCAAGCAAACAACTATTCCCTGGAAATACATTCATGGTTACGTTGTGTCTGACAAAAAAAAAAAAAATTACAAAGAGATGTAAGACATTTTGAAATATCTGGATAACTTTTGTTTGGTAAATACAGCTATTAAGAGAAGAATAAGAAATAAGTAAAAAATGCATTATGATGAAGGTCAGCAAGAGGAAATTACAGACCCACAGACACTGAGCTGTAGTGCCATAAGTAGCTATGTGTGTGGGTTGGACAATGACCATGTTTAGTAATGGTCTGCTGGCAGCCAGTTTTGCTTACTCTGTGGCACAAATATAATCAAAAAGGCAGTATTTTCAAGGAGGTACTTTAATCTTAGAGGATTTGTTTTTCTTTTTTCATACTACTGTAAATGAGGACCACTTAGATTCTCCTATAAATATGAGCAATTGAGAACAAACCAGCCAGAAAAAGCCAAGAGGCAAGAGGTCCATTATTAGGCCTTTGCAAATTATTTTCTCCTCCCGCTCAGTGTCATCTAAGCCTATATTTTCCATGGAAAATCCTACTAAAGCTTTGAAGAAATATTTTGGGCATTCTGACATACATTCCATATAAGCGTATACACCTGTGAATATTCTATGTAATGTGTAATGGCAACAGCAATTATTCCCCTCCTCCTCTTCCGCCGCTGCTGTTTTATCTATTTATACAACTTTTTCTCAAGATGCACTGTAAATATTTTCACTAGTCCAGGATCCAAACAGCCATCTTCAGTTGGAGCAAGGTGTCATCTCGTTGGTGACACTGAAGCTTCCATTCCCTGAAAGAAACTTTCCAGAAACAGATAATATGGTACCCAAATGTCTCTGAATGGTTTCTGTTTACTAGAAAAAGTTGGTTGTGTTTTTTTTTTTGTTTGTTTGTTTGTTTGTTTGCTTGTTTTTTCAGGGGGGAGGGATGTAACAGATAAAAAAGTTAAATGTGGTTTTTCACACACAGGGGTGTGTACCCTAGAAGGCGCTAATTATCCAGTACTCTACCTGGATCCAATCACAATCCCTTTCAAAAAGGCAGCAAAGCCATATTAAAACTCCGCAGCTCCATCCTTCTTGAGTGCTACTGAAAGGGAGTGAATAAGTCACTTCCAGGCTTTGCTCGTGGAACTATTTGAAACAGAGCTGACAGCTAGGAACATCAGCCCAACAGCTGAACACGCTTGCCTCACCACAGGCGACCAGGGTAGCCAGCTGGGCTCCCTCTGAGCTGGTTAATAGCTCACACATTGCAGGGGGAGCTCGCACATTGCCTCTTCTTTGTCAGCTAATTTGTAGCAGTCACTGGGATAACTTCTGTGAGTAAGCACCTCTCAGCGTGAGGAAGGGCGATGGAAGTGAGCCCTTGGCTGGCAGAGAAGCCTGAGGCACGGCCGAGGAGGAAGGGACAGTTCCCCACGTCTCCTGCTGCAGGCAGGACCGGAGCTGCTGCTGAGCCAGGCTGGGCAGGTGTCAGCCTTCTCCAGTGCGGCATTACCCAGGGGATGTGCAGCAGAGTGTCTCTCACAGGGGACCTTCCACCTGTATTTCCACGTAATTGTTGAGCAGGGTTGGACACCACCCTTCTGAAGACTGTGCCTTTTCACTTACATACGGCAAACGTGTCTCACCAAAGATGCCATGAAGGCAAGAACCAAAAGCGGAGTCAGCTTGAACACAGAGGATTTTTCCCTAAACGCTTTGCAGCTCAGAACATACACATACACTTAACACTGTATGTAAGAACATGATGACTCAGATATAATTGTGCAGCTAGATACACTCTTATTGTTTAGGCCTGGGTTTCAAAAAATAGCCAGACTCTGCTGTTTTCTAGTCTCTGTATCAAAGAATTAGTCCCCCAAAGTCAGCTTATTGCTGAGTTGTGATCTTCTAAAAGATGATTTTTGTCTGTTATATTGTACTTTCCAGCTGCGGATTATGGTTTTGAAAATGCAGCTTAATTAGTTCTATATTTATTAGCAGATTGTTTAACTTTTTATTGAGATCAAACACAGAGAAGAAGGATAACAATACGGTATCTTCTTTCCAGCATTATTTAAAATGTTTGCAGCATGTTAAAGATTTAAGCAGGCCTCTGAAGAGCAGTCATCCATTCTGCAAGGCTTAAGGAGATTATTTTTCTTTACGGCATATGGCTAACAACTGGCCACACAGATCCAAATCATTGCAGACCTTACCATGTTGCCAGTTACTGATGATAATGATTAGCTCCTAAATGCCAGATTTGGTAAAATTTATGTTGCATTTCATGTAACCTATATGTAGTTCAAAGCAAGGAACTTTGAAAATGACACACTTTTTTTTTTTTTCTTTTGCATGCCAATAACTGCTAAAATACCTTATACCAATACTGCTGCAGGTCTTGTTTTCTGGTTAATAGCTCTGGTTAATTTTTGGGTTTTTGTTTGGGTTTTATTGTCTGTTGATGTTGGGTTTTTTGGTTGGTTTGGTTGTCATTTTGGTGGTTTGGTTTGGTATGGTTTAGTTTTTGGGTTTTGTGTGGGTTTTTTTGGTTGTTTTTTTTTTGGCTTTTTTTGAGATTTCTTTTGTTTTGTTTGTTTGTTTTTGGTGCAGCTCAGACATACATAGCCCCTAAAGCAGACTGGGATTTGTGATACCAAGAGACATTAATGATCATAACAAGCAATAGAAGCCTGTATATATGGTAAAAGATCATTCTGAGTAGCTAAGTGTACAAGAACTTCATGCACCCAGAGCATAGAGGAGGCCAAAGAAGGAGGGTTTATATCCATTCTTTCTCATTGACCTTGCTTGTGATGCTGCCTTGACTCTGATATTCCTTCCAGCTCTGAATCATCAAGTTCTTCTATTCATGCTATTACTGTGCAGTGAATGTCATCTTGGAGCCATTTATATCTATCTAAATGATATAAACGGGAAAGGGCAAGTTATTCAGTTGCAGCAAATGCTGCCTGTTGACTGCAAAAATCTCTACTTACATGGAAAATGCTGTCTAAGCAGAGGAGAGCATATGGAAGGGCTGAATAGGTAGGCTAACCTATGAAATCTACAGATTAAATATGGGTAAATATATTTGCTTAGCTTCTGAGGCATCTAAGACCAGTGTGTTTAATGCCTTCTGAACTTCTGTGAGTGCTTTGTACAGACAGTTTAGCAAAACAGTGGTGACCCTTGCTTCAAACTTCCCCAGGTCAGCTTTGCTTGTTGGTGCTTTTGTCAGATACACATCAAAAGGCAGAAAACACTTCAACTAATTAACAATTCTATTAGTTAGTTAGTTAGTTAGTTAGTTACCTAGTAAAGTGGCAGGTTAATGTTTCCTACAAAAAACTCTAAGCATGAGAGAGAGCTAGCTAGATTCATCATTACTAAATGGCAATTAAAAGAATTTATAATAGTATTTACAATGTATTGATTCAAACCATACAATTTGATTACTAAACAATATTTCTGTGGTCATACCTTCATGTAATCAGATAAACCACCAGAAGTCAGGTTTCTGAGGAGAGGGAGAAGAGGGAACTAAATATCTTAGTTTCTCTATGGTTTGCAGAAATTGTGCTCCTCCAGAAGTCTAAGACAGATAGCTTGTGCACAGCTGCAGTGGACAAGTTATTCCCTGCTGGCCATAAGAAAAAATATCTTGCCATTTTTTAGTTTCATCAGATGGGAGCTAGGGAGTAGCCATACATCCTCCAAAATATAAACCTGTCCTTGAAAATTTGTTCAGAAACTACTGTGACCCTTAAAACAGCCTATCCTATTCCTGACATTAAACATTGGCAGAGAAATGGAGGCTAGGATGTTGACTCCCAGCATTTTGATTGATGAGTCACACATATAGATGTCATTTCTGAACTGCATTGAACTGGGAGCAGGGAGTGGCCTGCCACCGAAAATGACCACATCCAGACTGGACTTTTGATGAAAGCAAACCAGTAAACATCATCTAATGTATAAAATGTATTATCCCCTACAAGAGAAGTAAATATACAAGTTGTGTCTATGGAGAGGTCACTACTGAGACTGATGTCAGAGAAATAAATACAAGTCAACTCATGAAATCATGACATAGAAAACACTGTCCATAAATAAGTTCCTCTAATCTGTTAGAAATCTTCAGGCAAAACTGAGCATGGCTCTGCAGAACTTTGAGCCCTTTGCCAGCCTTCTAGAAAAATTCTTAGACAATACAAAGCTGGGAGGAGTGGCTGCTGCCCTGGAGAGCTGTGCCGCCCTTCAGAGGGACCTTAACAAGTTGGAGAAAGGAGGAAGAGAACTGTCTGAAGTTCAATAGCAGCAAATGCAGGGTCCTGCACCCCATGCCTCAGTACAGACTAGGGGCTGACCTGCTGCAAAGGTCCTCTGAGAAGGGCTTGGGGGTCCTGGTGGACGACGAGCGGTGCCTGAGCCAGCAGTGTGCCCTTGTTGCCAAGGCCAATGGTATCCTCGGCTGAATTAGGAGGAGCAGTGCCAGCAGCTCAAAAAAGGTGATCCTGCTCCTCTGCTCAGCCCTTGAGGCCGTGCCAGAACTGTTGTGTCCAGCTCTGGGCTGCTCAGGACTAGAGAGACATGGAACTCTGGGAGTGAGTCCAGGGGAGACCTGCAAAGACAGTTAAGAGTCTGGAATACCTCTCTTAGATGGAAAGGCTGAGGGAGCTAGTCCTGTTAAGCCTTGAGGTGGCTGAGAAGGGACCTCATCAAGGGCTCAGAAAAGGGACCAGGCTCTGCTTGGTGGAGTCTGAGGACACAAGGGACAACAGTCAGGAACTGATGTACAGGAAGTTCCGCCTGAACATGAAGAAGAAAATCTTCACTGTGTAGGTGACCACACACTGGAATAGGTTGCCTGGAGAGGTTCTGTAGTCTCCATCAGTGGCAATATTCAAGACCCTCTGGACAAAATTGTGAGTAACATGTTCTAGGTGCAGGTTGGACCAGGTGATCCAATGTGGTCCCTTCCAGCCTTACTAATTTTGTAATTCTTTGTGGTTCTTATGCCCGTGCTTCAGCAGCTGCATGTACCAATAAATTTCAACATGACAGCACTTATGTTCAAAGCTGCAGGTGCAGTTAAGTTCTCTTAGGGCAGATTTATTCACCATTTCCTAGTCATACTTTCACTTGTAAAAGGTTTATCAGATGTTGAATTCTTTTTATAGAGTAGTATCAGGAGTGAGATGATAAAAACTTAAAATAGTAAAAATTATCCAAAATGTAAGACTCAGAAAATTATTTTTAAAAACTTAACAAAATACTTGCATTACTAAGTGACAGCTTCTGCAAAACTACAGCCCAAGCAAGAACAGAACAAGCTTTTCATCATTTCACACTAATTTATTTTCCATTTCTTTTTATAAGGATCCTCTCTAAAACTCTAATTCTGCTAAACTTGGAGAATAAACAGGACTCAAATTTCAGTTGATTCTGGGCGGATGACTTCAACAGATTCTGTGTGGTTTTCCTGCACTGACCAAGCTGCCGAGGATGCATCAGTATGTGGCAATTCTAGAAATTCCCTGGAAATTCCCAGCTTTAACTAAGGAGACAGTAATTATTGCTCATTCAATGTATGTTGATTTCTTTTCCATTGGACTTAAATTTTTTGCCAGTGTTTGTAATTGTCGTGTGTCCACATCCACTAAGAATTTGATTTAGCATTTTTTTCTACACAGTGCACTAAATACCTGTGAGACAGTAAGAGTGTTTGATCACATCTTACTGAAAAAGATCAATACTGTAACAAGAAAAGGCTCCTACTTTCATTTCTAATTCTTGGTGGTTTTTTCCTAGCTAAGTAAGGGTTTGTTCTTTGGTTAAAAAAAAGAAAAAAGAATGCTAATAATCCATTAAATTCTGGGATATGAATTTCCCCTAGATTAAAAATGACATTTTCTTTAAGTAGTGATTTTTTTCCATAATAATTTCTGTTTGATTTTGATTTAGAAAGACAAGTCAACAACATTTAAAGTCTTCAAGACTCACTATTGCATTACTGCATCATGTGAATAACTTCGCTTGTTAAGTGAACATTTGTAACCAATTAGTCTGAAGAATGCATCCTTAGAGCTGAGAAAAAGAAGACCTCACCAGACCCTTGTTCTGCTATCTTGGGCATGGGTCTGCTGTGACAGCATAGGTAGGAACTGAGTGTGATACACCAAGGTATTTAGCTGGGGAAGGTGATAGCAGATAATAGCAGATAATCAGTTCCTTTTACTCCTCTAGTATTGAGTTAGGGGAGGAATCTTTTGCTGGTGATATTATCAGCCTTCATAGAAAGGGGATAGTTAGTCATAAGATGGTATCTTACTCAGAGGAGGCTTCTGTCACGATGCTGTTTATTTGCCACTCTTACTTAAGGCTATGTTACCAATCCAGGGCCTGTCAGTCGTCCAAGACCATCTCTGGAGCCTGTTTACTCATAGAACCTTTGCTGTTTTGAATTGTGTCAAAAATTTAACTGTGCTCATGGTGTTGAGCCAGATTTTGTGCTATTTTCTATAAAGATAATGGATATGGAAAAGGGAATTGCACCAAGAATCGGATCATCAGATAACCAGCATTTAAACAAATAATGCAATAATAAAAACTCAGGAAGCTGTAATTTATACCAAATCAAGCTCTTCAGAAGTCTTTGTGCATACACACACCCCCGCTCCTGACCCCTCCTACCAGTTGCTTTTTGCAACTTTCTAGGAATTAGCTGTAATAAATGTGACAGCAGGTTAAGATGCTGAGGACCTGAACCCGACATATACCGTGCTTGACTCAGATTTGTTGTGGATTATAACTTGACTGTCAGAAAGTAATTTCTTACTGGTAAATGTAAAATACCTAAACATTCATTTTTATGAGAAAATGTATGAGCTACCATGGTGGAACCTGAGGTGAAACACTGCAAGAAACTGCCAAAAATTACTGGGTATCTGGAGGCATCTTAATGTCAAGAGTGAGCTCTGTTTCTGTGCAGCGCAGGTACTATAAGAATCACAATAAAGGGTTTCAGCACTTGTGATGTTCATCATCACAGTCCCTTAGTACGATGCTCAACTCCCCTAGAAGAAGCTACAGCTTGATGCATCTAATTTGTTGTCTGTATAGCCAAGAGAATGACTTCTACCTAGCTACCTAAACACCAGCCGAGGTGCTGCTTCCATACAAGGGCAAGATCCCTTCATTCTTCTCATTTGAATTTATAGGCATTTCAGGTAAACCTTTGCTCAAAGGAAGTAGGAACCAATAATTTGAAACAGATCTGAAAGCAGAAGTGGTGATTGCTTTTCACCCACAGTTCTTCCTAATATCTTCCTGAAGCAGATTTCGGTCTTATCTACAGTACAAAAAAAGGGCTTAAGCAACATTAGGTGAAATCTCTTCATCTTCTTAGTCAATTGTAATGTAATTTTTCTACTTTGTGTGCTTGTGTCCAGAAAAACACCAACTGTGGCCTAAGACTAAACCTCTCTTCTAGAAGATCTGGATCCCAGTTATTGCTCATGGTATGGTTAGGCATTTTATGACTGCCTAATGAAAAATGAATCAATGGCAGTTAAAACAGGCATTGATAATCGAGTCTGTCTTAATTTTCAATCAATTTGTTTGATTGTTAACACTCAATGGATTGAATCCCTCATGGAAATAAGGAGATTTAATTTCAGAACTCCAGCAGGACGTCTGCTGACACCATGACATGTATGTATTTGCATGACATGTATGTACTAATGTGCCGAGTTCCTTGGTCCTGTCCAGTTTTAGGTGCTCAGGTACATTTTAACATGGTAGAAGCTGATCTGTAGGTGCCAATGCACCTTTGTTGAAGTCTGATGATCCTAGGAGCATTAAACAATTTTTGAGCAAAGGCTTTCAATTGATTGGACACCTAAGTCTGCCTTAAATCCTATTTTGAATTCTACAAATAACCCCAGTTTAACATTATTTGCCCAAGGGTAGCATGGTGGGGATAAATTGTCTCCCACTTACCCTAATTATATTTTGTCTTTAAAAAGGGTCAGATCACATTAAAAGATATAAAAATTGCAATTTATGACAGATTACCAAGGCATCACTAAATGTGATGCTTCTCAGAGGAAATCTGTTAAATTTATGAAATTGAACTACAATCTGTGCTTGCTGAGGTAACTTGGAAGGTCAGTAACAGAAACAAAAGCAAAACCTCCAGAATCTAAGTCTGCTGCTTCCTCTGTACAGCACATTCTTTCTTCTTATATAGTGTCCATTCGGAATTGTAAAATCTCTGACAAAATACAATCTTGGTCATCTGTGTATTTATTAATTTGCTCTTTTGTTTAAATGATGTAATTTAAAATTTTAATAAATAAACCATTGAATTTGCTTCTCTATTTCTCAAACATGTTTTTCTTTTTAAATTACTACCAGTGTGTAGCTCTGTAGCTTTGTAGCTTTGTACATGGTAGGCTTTCTTTAAAACATGGTAACAAATTTACATCCTTCATTGATAAAGCTTCAATTTTTTTATTAAATACTAGAGCCAGGAGTAACTATCATGTCTATCAGGTCAATCTTGTATTTTAACATAAGTCAAAACTTAAAATTGCAGAAAATTTCTATTTCCTGCATGTATCTTCCACATAATCCCTGCATCTAATAACTTGTGGTTAAAAGGAGGTTTGCAAAAGCCTCCAACAGAGGAGTCAACACTATAAGGGGGAACATACTTTGAATGTGACATCCACTGTCTTCTGGACTAGAAATTTATGAATCTGTGCAACAGCCTTACCCCCCAAAAAGGAACATTTATAAAAAGGAAATATGTTGCAGTTACTTAAAATTGAAGAAATTGGTATCTAAATTCAGAAAATTTATTTTTGGATGAAATGTAGAAACATTTAAATTTTATTTTCTGCTGTATATTTGACATTTTAATCTTCTCTATCAGTTAAAAAGAACAAAAACTTAGCTGAGCTTGTGTTCATAACCAACAGATGCATTCAGAAACAGATTTTATCTCTCTTTGCTCTTTGTGTCCTGGAAAATGGGTTTTTAACTCTGATGAAAGAAAGATTAGTTTTAATCCTACAGAATGCTGCAGATTTTCTTCAGTGAAGGTAAAGGTACCAGAACTGATTCCACTGTAATTTTTGTCTTAGAGTATCAAACATGTAGAAAATATTAATGTCAGATAAAGAGAGATGTCACATCTCTGCATCACTGTTTTTCGTGTTAGTTAAAATGTTGCAGATGATCAGATCTTAAAATGCTGAATTTTTTGGTATGCCATTTTCTTTGGGAAAACTTGCTCCTCCAGTTTAGTGGGAAAAAGAAAAGAAAGAAAAGAAAGAAAAAGAAAGAAAGAAAGAAAAAAGAAAGAAAGAAAGAAAGAAAGAAAGAAAGAAAGAAAGAAAGAAAGAAAGAAAGAAAGAAAGAAAGAAAGAAAGAAAGAAAGAAAGAAAGAAAGAAAGAAAGAAAGAAAGAAAGAAAGAAAGAAAGAAAGAAAGAAAGAAAGAAAGAAAGAAAGAAAGAAAGAAAGAAAGAAGAAGACAGAAAGAAAGAAGAAAGAAAGAAAGAAAGAAAAGAAAGAAAGAAAAAGAAGGAGAACTTATTGGTTGCTCTGGAGCTTGAGATATTGGACTTGGGTTTTATATTCTTCCTATGAAGACTCTAGAGAGAAAGTTTCTAAATAGTGAAGACAAGGCCAAACAGCCAGTTTGTCTTTTTTAAAAGTTTCTTGCTGAAAGTTTAAATGTCAGCAAACATTAGAAATAAACCAAATATTTCAAGAAAAAAAACGCACCTTGTATTACTTCCTTCCTAATGCTTTTGGATGCTGTATACCAATGTGTCCCAGGAAAGTGCTGCCATCATAAACTTCTTAATTTAAGTTTACACACTGAAAGAGATGGTACCCACACAAAAGACTGTTTACAATTCCTGAACCTAGAACCTGTTACCTCAGCTGGAAAAAGGTCTCCCTTATTATCTGTGTTTTCTGAATCAGGCTAACTGTGAGATTCTGTACAAACCTTTGCAAGAGTAGTGACCAGATTTTGGTATTCCAACCTGTTATTTGTAGCAGTAAAGTAACTCTGAGGGTGAGATTTGACATCTTTTTATGCCATTCTCAAGACTTCAGTTTCCAATGTATGGCTTGCCTGCCATACATACAAAATCCTCTGTAGCTGCAAGAACAGCACCCACAGAAGAGGCAGTGCCAGGCAATCTGAAAGATTTGGAAGGAATTTGTTGTGAAGAATGTCTATTTTTACCCTCCTACTCTCTTGTGGGTAGTTGATAAAATAAATGACATATACAACAACATATACAACTATAATTAATAACAGATTTTGCCCTGCTGAGGGACTTTCATTTCCTGGGTGGTTGACAGAAGAAATTATGTTTAAAGTACTCTATTACACATCCATCTATAAAGAAACCAAACTGGTAACACTAGCTGTTACAGTCATATTTTACCCCAAACCAATACTGTGGCTGAAGAGTGTACTGTGAACATCTTTGGTGCAGGACTGTTTTAAAGAAACCTGAGACCCTGCTGATAGGCTGTCATTTTAGGACAGCGCCTATAAATCTTTGAAGAGATTTAACATAGCAGAGGTTGGGTATGCCACAGTATTTTCCTATTTTTCTACTATTTGTTTTGTGCTGACAGCCTGAGAAATTTTTTTTTTATTTTTTTTAACACTGCCGAAATTTCTTTGCCTTGCTGGCACAGTTTGGGTCAGAAGAGTCATGCAAATTTGATGCTTTCCTTATGAGAAAGTTGCTGAGGTAACTGTGCAGCTTTGGCAGTGACATTGGTGTCATTGTTGCCCAGGAGAACTCCTTAAAATACCTGCTGTAATTGGTGCTTATATGCTTTCTTTTATCATATACTCTCATAGAAACTCTTAGAATATACTGAGTTGGAGGGCACCCATTTGGATCATTGAGTCCAAATCCTGTTCCTGTACAGAATCCCACCATGTGTCTAAGAGTGTAGTCCAAAAAATTCTTGAACTCTGTCAAGCTGGTTCTGTGTCCACTTCCCTGGGGAGTCTGTTCCAGTGCCCAGCCACCCTCTGGATGAGGAACCTTTCCCTGATGTACACCCTAAACCTCACCTGACACACAATCCGCACCATTCCTGCGGGTCCTATTACTGATAATCAGAGAGAAGAGATCAGTGCCTGCCCCTCCACTTCCCCTTCTGAGGAAGCTGTCCTTTTCCTTTAAAATCCAGCTCTAACATGAGTGGGGCAATTTGCCTTGTTGTAGCTCAAGTGGGATTTCCTACTTAGAGACTGTTTTTTCTTTCCAAACAAACAAATAACTAAATAGTACCAACACAAAAGGCCGTAGAAAAAACATCACATGCATGGAGATTACTGAATGACTATAAGACCTTTTTGATCTTTCAGCATGGACCTCTGAACCCAACAAAATAAACAGCCCAGATTATGTCCTAATTGTTCTTTGTGAGCAGAGCTGCAACACCTGGGTGTGTGGTTTCCCTTTATAAATTAAAAGGTCAAGCTCGCCCCTCCTCCCTTTAGGAAAACATCCTGTGCCTGCGCTCTCAGTGGCCTTAGGCAGCTAATCAGTTTTGCGCCAGTGGGCTAGTGGTGTGTGTGAGAGTCTAGTTTGAATGTATCATGGCCCCCTCCCCCACCTCTTTTAATCTCTGCTTGTTGTTTCCTTTGTAAACATTCTTACTATTTAATCATTAAAGGGATGATGCTTGACAAATGGGAGCGCATGCATTTCGGGCCCCAAGCTCTGCAGGCATATGATGTGAATGAACTGATGTGAGCTGCAGAAATAGCTACTCTAGGGACCTTGCCTCCCTAGGTCTGGAAACAGACTTACACAGCGGGTATGATTTCCCAATCACACTAGTATGGTGTAACAGAAATAAAATAAAAGTTTCTTAGAAAATGGCAAAAATGGTTCAAGGTAAGGGTGAGTATACTGGAAAACACATAACATGCTGCCTGTTGTATTGCACAACAGCCCAGAGATACACGGATTCTTGCAGCTGCCAACATTTGTAATTTTTTTTTCTTTACAGAGGTAAAAACACCCCTTCAGACCATAGTGTTGACAGTCTGTTGCTTCACTTTTTTACATGGTATGCTGGTCCTTTTGAAAATACATTACATGTTAAACATAACTCTTCTGATGGGGAAGATTTCCCTTTGGGAATACAAAAAAAAAAAAAAGTATTTCGGAAAACAAACAAACAGTCCAAGTGCTAACACAGAAAATGAGAATATCACACATATGTTTTAATGGCTGAGTCTTTACTGAGCAGAATGCTGACCTGTAGCTGAAGCTCACAAAACCTTACATAATACCAGCTGTAATAAGTAGATAGTAGTAACACGTGTCTGGAAAAGATACTTATTCTTTGAAAGGAAATAAACTTAATTTTAATTAATATCCTAATATATGTATGTAGCCACAGAATTTTTTCTACTAGGCCTTCTAAAAGAACTTTTGAGATATTTGGAGGGTATGCTATAGTGGCTGCTGAACTGTTACATTGGCACAATTTTATTTCTGAAATGTAATATTCTGAAATATACATTCTGAGTCAGAATGTATATTAAGCTGTCGTGATTGGGGTTTTGTTGTATGCTTTTCTTCAGAAAGACACTTTGCTGGTGGTGTCTCATAGACTGGTCTCACTGGTTGTCTGAATTCACTTACTGGGCATCTATACTTGATGGGGTTATTTTTGCTCCAAAGATATTTGTTTGAATCTTTGCATTGTATTTTTTATTTGTACCCCAACAAAACTTTTTTGGGGTGGGGAGAGAATTTTCCTTCATGAGCAGAATGGTATTGCAAGTTTCATCTTCAATTTAGAGTTCTATATCAATAAAACCCTTCTAGGGGAACATCACCACAAAAATGCACAGGAATAGGGAAAAACAGTGTCAGGTGAAATCTATTTAAAAGTCACCAAGACATTACTTTTTACCCTTCAATGATTCTTCAGAGGTTTTAACTGAAAGATCTGTAATCTCATTATCATTTCTGTAATTCAATTAATCTGTTTTATGCAATATAGAAATTATTCTTAGGTACAGGGCTAAAATGTGTGGTTATATATCTATCTATAGCTATATCTAATCTACATCTATATCTATATTATCTATCTATATAACACAGTACCAATGAGCTGATTTGGTTGAACTTGCAATAATATCTCACTTCTCTTTCCCTAAGCTTCATATGCTACAGTGTCCCCATCCTTGTTTGCACTCAAGTTCTTTCTAAAGGCTTGCTACTAACAATGACAATAATTAATGAATGTGTTTCAAGGCTTCCCAGTACATCCTGTCATTTCAGAGCCTGTCTTCTACACTGTAGGCTCTGAGAGGCAGTATTTGTTTTCATGTTTTGTCTTATGCAATGCCAAGCAATTCATTCTGTTCAACAAACAATGAAAGTGGGTGAAATTTTGCTTACTGTTACACTTTTGCGAATCTGAAGTCTTTTAACTCCATATAGAAAGGAGAAAATGAATATGCTTCACATGTATTGTTACACGTCAGTATGTACCTGGGCAAAGCAGAAGCCAATCAGATTTCAGAATGAGGAATTAATTAATTAAAGCATGAAAAGCACATGTTTATTTTAACTGGGCATGAGCAAATATTTTTTGGATCATCTGAAGCATTCTATGTATTTTATGTTGCTTAAGAAATGGTAGAACATAGAGTAATAAAATTCTTTAGTTTAGAAAAGAACTTTAGGATCATTTAGTCTGACTATAAGCCTGACATTGCGGAGCCCACCACTAAACTCTGTCCCTGAGTGTCACATCTACAAGTCTTTTGCCCTAGTCTGAACTCACTCCAGCACCTCAGTGTGTTTCTTCCAAAACTAAATACTGGATTCAATGTCCTGGTTCTGCTGGCCACATGTTACTTATCCAAGCCAGGATGCCATTGGCCTTCTTGGCCACCTGGGCACACCCTGGCTCATGTTCAGCTACTATTGAGTAGCACCCCCAGGTCTTTTTCTACTGGATAGCTTTTCAGCCACAGCTTTTCTGTCCCAACCTGTGCCACTGCCTGAGGTTGTTGTGACCCCTGCTACTTGGCCTTGCTGGACCTCACACCACTGGCCTCAGCCTGTTGATCCAGCCTGTCCAGATCCCTCTGCTGGGACTTCCTGCCCTCCAGCAGGTCAACACACCCAGCCAGCTTGGATGTCGTTGAAAAATGTACTAAGGGTGCCCTTGATCTCTTTATTAAAATAATTGATAAAGTTATATATCCCAGTCAAAACCACCTGACTGGGTTAAACCATGACAGGAATTTCTCTTCCACATGCTTCAGGAACCTTCTAGACTGTTACCTCTCCTTTGTATTATATTTCTAGCAGAACCTGATAAGTTGAAGTCTCTCATGGAACAAGGGCTAGTGATTGTGAGACTCCTCTGACTGGTTTATAAATACTTTGCCTTTCTCTCCGTCCTGGCTGGGTGCTCCAAAACAGATTCCCACCAGGATATCGGCCTTGTTGGCCTTCCTCCGATCCCTCCCCATAAACACTCAACCTTCTTGTCACCATCATTAAGCTCTAGACAATCAAAACACTTCCTAACATACAGGGCTACCCCACTGTCCCTCCATCATTGCCCATTGAATTTAGATCTCTATTACACCACCCCAGCTGTGCAAGTCTTCACACCACTTTTTCAAGGTGTCAGCTGTGTGATAGTTTTCCTGCTGCTCTATGGCTCCTGCTGCTGCCTGTGCTGTGGGCACTGGTGTAGCTGCACTTCTGTTGGGCTTTTTCAATTTAGAAGCCCCAATTCCTATGTCACCATTTTCAGGTGGTTCCACAGTTTCTAACAGATCAATATCCCTTGCATCTTGGCTGTTGCATGGATTTCCATCCCTCTCTCTCTCCACTGAAACAACAAGACTGCAAAACTTCACTACAACACCGTCCTCTGACATTGGCATGCCACCCTGAGGCCACTCTAGGGAGCCTGATTTTACGCCTTTCACTGTTCAAATATACTTTAAGGCTCTTTCACTGACCCTACTAACTCCTGCACAGAGATCCTTTCACCCTTTGAGACAGGTGTCACCCTCCTGTTGTGATCAGGCCTGTGATCAGGTGCCACATGGACAGACCTGGGATTAAAACCCACAAAATTCTGCTGATTACATCAGGCTTGGACCCTGGTATTATTCTGCTCTGTATCTGACTCTTCTCTTATCAGTCCCTGAAAATGCAAGGATAGAAGAAAAACGACTTGCTTCTGATCCCTCAGTCAGTCATTCCACGGCCCTGAAAACTCTTCTGATTTGCCTCAGATTTCTTGTTCCAACTTCATTGCTTTCAACCAGAAAAATGGATAATACTCAGAGAGCAGTACCAGAGTGGGAATATTTCTTACACATCTTTAACCTGGGCCCCAGGCAGTCAGTAGTCTTCCCTAAGAAATGGGTACAGTTTGTGTATGTGACCTCTGTTCCCAAAAGAAAACCTTACTGCTCCTTTTTACCATATTATCACACTTTCACACTATGTTACACATCCATGTATTATAACCCAACACTGAATGACTGAATGCAGTCCCCTTCTCCCCAGTCTCAGTTGAGCTCTTTCAAAGGCTAAAGAATTTTTTCTGACACTTTTATTGTCCAGATGGTTTGTGACGTGTACATTTTACAGATGTTATATTTGGTAATACACTGATTATCAAAACATGTCTTGTTACTCACTTGAGTGTTATAACTTGATGCATAGATCAATTACAAAGATTGATAGTCTTAATAAATGCTAATCTACCAATTCTGTAAGTGCACAGAGATTTTGTTGTTGTTAGGTTTTTTTAAAAGATGCTAGATGGCACTGCTAGTCCAGGCTTTATTTTGAACAGCTGGGTTTCATAAAGCTAATTGTGCAGTTATGAAAAGGGTATGTAAAGTATTACTTAAACTTGACAGCTAGCGCATTCTGAGAAATATACACCATCATGCAAACAATAATGTTTCCACTGTAAGGGTATTCAGGTTGAGGTCTATAAACTCTAGTTAACTGCATTAAAACTTGTTTTACAAATATACTTGTGTTTGCATTTTGTCTGCTGCATTTCTTCTTCACATGCCACCTCATTTTGTAGTTGTTGAGTTATGATAGCATGGAACTTGTTTCATGTTTTATTTTTATATTCAAAATGTTGGCTGTGGGACTTTGAATGCTTTTCTTAAATTTAAGAATTAGAAATCCAGCAGTGAAAAAATATAATTTTTTTTTACTGGAATAATTTATTTTATAAATATGCTACCCATGTTGAAAGCCATAAAATAATTATTTTGCAGTTCTGCATATTTAAGGATCTTTCTAACCACAGTGTTCTTCATTTTATTAATTTACTGTAACTTCTGTTTAGTCTGTGATTTATCTCTCTCTTTATGTTAGGGATTTGTTGCCATTATCTGCCAACAGGTGACAGTTCCATTTTAGAAAAATACATTTTACAACTAAAACATGAGTACAGAGCACAAAAAAACCCCAAACTTTGCAGTAAAAGACTCCAGTAACATGCGAAGTTGCTCCTGCTGCATAAAGATTTGTGACTTGAAAAAGTTTATACAATGTTATTGACTATTCATTCTCTGTTTAGTTAGTATCAAATTCCCTTCTTTTGTTAATTGTGCAGTAAGCTTACAAAGAAACTGCAAATTCTCAGCCTTTTGGGCAGACAGTTGGATACCGTGTCTAAGTGTTTGGAGCAACCAAACGGAACCTGCACCGTTCTGACCACTGGCTGGGTCACTGGCTGGGGCTTAAAGACTCACCTGAGTAACTCGAGAAATCCCTTCAATCTCCCCTTTTGATTTGCCTTTCACACGCCAGTACTTTTTATTTCTTCTCGTCTGTCTGCTATCATGTTAACAAGCAAAGGAGAATCTCGGCAGTTCATTGACAGCATAATAAAATGGGATTTAGATTTCAGTATTTGAAGAATGGCCTGCTTTTAGGGTTTTATGCTTTTGTCTTGTACTTGTATTGCCCCAGTGATCAAAAAAGCCTCAGACCCCACAATGTACGTCATCAGCCCTATGAATTGTTCACCTGAGCTATCCAGTCATAACTGGTAGAACATATAGCAAATAATGAAATTTCTGACAAATTTTGCTTATTTCTCTGTAAAACTCTATTATTAAATAATGAATATTCTGTGAGGTTTTTCTCAGGCAATTATTTTGAGCTAGAAAAAGCTGAAGATGCAAATATAACTCAACACATTTGAATGATTGCCCTCTAATAGAGTACCCCAGTTGTGCAATTCTTCCCATCACTTTTCATTATTGCAACTATCTAAAATTTTTCCTTCTGCACAATGAGACCTGCTTCTTTTCTATGTAATATGTGCCGGCAATGTACCTGCATTTCTGTTGTGCTAATGATCCTGCCACCTTTTTGGGGTTGGAAGCCCTAATGCCTATGTCAGCATTTTCAGGTGCTTGAAAATAAGCCAGTTGTAAATTTAGTGAACTGATGAGGTGAATTTGGCCCTGTGTGTCTGCTTAGGAAAACTCATACTTCCTCTTGGAAACCCAATGCAAACGTAACCTAAGATTATTGCTTTGAAAATCTTTACTAGGTGATGCTCTCAGGTGCTAAATATTTCATGACTGCTGAGAGATGTTGATTGATAATGATGTGTTTAGTTCCTAGACGAAAATAAGCGCTGCTTTGTAAAAGGAAGGCAAAATGAACATTGGTGTATGATGGTTATTTATTGTTAATGGGGCAGCTACAGTGCAACATATTACTGATATATGTGCAAGTTACTCTAAAACACTGCAAAAAATTATTTTTGTCAGGCTGCATTATTTCAAGTGATTATTTTGAATATATATTCAAGTTAACTCTAATATTTTTTATCTGAAACATAAAGAAAAACAGAATAAGGAGGCAGATATCAATCTGAAAGCCAAATGTTCTGACATTTATTGAAAAACTCCGTTTATATATTAAACTTCATGTTTTACACAAAAGAGAGGTTCACCATGTATGCTGGCTACAAATACAGTGATGTCTATTAAGATAAACAATTAGGTGTATTAGTTCGTCAGCTGCTCCTAATTCTGCATAATTTAGATGCTGTGAACAGGAGAGGTGTGCATTATTTATCAATAATGTATGTGTGGATTAGTTTCATGTGAGAGAAAGCTGAGTAAAGAAAACCACTGTAATGTGCTCTATCTATTATTAATCAGTGCAACAGAATAACACTTAAAATATCCTACTATGAAATAAGCATCATTAACAATTTTAGCCTTCTGACTTATTAGGTACTGTTAGTGATCCTTGTTTAAATAATTTTGTTGCTATTTCTAATAATCCTGTTATGTAAGATTTGATGCTTTTTTTTAAAGTAAATATTTACTCAGTTGTCTGTTCTTATTTTAATCTGTGTCAGCAAGAGAGACTTTAAAATTCTGGCCTTCATTCTTCAGAAACTCCTATAATATAGCAAAGCACTTGCTGAGAATTTCATAGGCCTGCCCTATAGCTACAAGGTATAAGCAGCAGGCATTGAGAGCAAGGTTAGGTCTAAAATTAGCAAAGGCTAGCCACATATTATGGAAACTGCATTCTCCTTATCAAACAAGTGCCTGGAAAATAATCCAGAATTAGTATTGGTTCCATGGATGGTTCCCTCCATTGGGCTTGGATGTTTTATGTATTTTTGTCAGGATTTCAGAAAGAGATCTCAATTTGTAAAGCTTGTGGAATGCTGGGTGGGTGGGACACTCAAGCATGGCCACCTCATGAGAGGTGGGGATGTGGGCTTGTGCTGGGAGGTGAGTTTTCTGCAGAAAAAAAGGGATGCACTTGTTTCTGGTATCTGGTCAGGAGACTGGGAATTTGCACACCAAGCTGCAAAAGGCCTTGTTGCTTCTTGTCTTGCTGTCTTCATCCAGCTCAATAAATTTCTAGTTTTGTTTTATTTGTTCAGTGGAGAATCTTCATTAAGAGGGTCTTAAACTCTAAATTTCTTACGCGACATGATCATCACACTAGCCAATACATGGAGGATTTTGGCACAGACAAAAAACTATTTTTTCATACTCTGCATGTATTCTCTGATCTCTCAGTGTAAAAAGGAAAGCAGCTATGCCCCACATCTTTCAAATGAAAGGACTTCCTACTGCATTTTATGAAGGACCTACTTCCACTGGTGTTCAGTAGACTTCCACTGGTGCTCAGAAAATTAATTCTTGCTAACAGAGATAGGAAGCATGACCCCAAATCTAGAGTTCTTCTACCTAAGTATCAATGTCTGAGGTAAGTGCCTCATTGACAGAAGGGTGAGTAGAATCTAGTCCATAGTTCTGAGCAAACTCAGGGAGAAGTTCAGCTTTGCCTGAACTCTTTTACCTATAGTGACATGATCTCCCTTGACCATAGAAATATTTCTGATGGCAATTTCAATTAGAATGGGGAATCTGTATTGTAGACTCCATAGCTCATTGGAAGGGTCTTGGCTCCAGTCACTATCCAGCCACAGGAAAGTGGTAAGTTAAGTAAGTCTCAATATATGGCATTTAAGCAAGAAGCTACTTAATCTTTATAAAGAAGCTATGAATTATATTTAATAGACATGTTATTTTGTAAATTATCTGTTTTAGATAAATGTTCATAAGAATAGAGGTGCTGCAAAATTTAGGAAGATATTGAATAATGGTCTTCAGGGCTATTATTTTGCAATTTAATTACTAAATTGTTCTCAAACTAGCATCAGGCACCTAAAGCCTATTTTAAACTCCATATTACTATTCTACTGATTTCAAGATTTAAGTCTAATGCTAAAGGCCTGATCTGCCTGCCCTGGAGACGGACTTTTGCCATTACATTCAAGAGAAGCAAAACTGGCTTTCATTTCTGTCCACACATAGTAAATCTGAGGTATCAACAAGCCCTTCCTGACACTACAGTACTTTTTAAAAAACTGTTTCATTTTTAACCAAGTTAATTAGTTTCCAAGTGAGTAGGATGCTTTTATACCCTCTTAATATTCTCTTTGCAGTGTGTTGGTTGCCTGGGGTAGAAGTGTTTTTAATTAACTATATGTGATAATGAAAACCATGAGAACGACCTTATGTAGAAGTTCTCTCTTTCTGATGTTACATATAAAACAGCGGAAGTCTTAACAATATTTAACACACAGCTTTTTCTTTCCTCCTGCTCCTTCCTCAACACCCTCCAAGCCACAGCTCAAGCTAATAATGGAAGTGTTAGACAAGGTTGTACACCAAGATTTTAGTGTTTGTAAAGTGTATCCAAGCAGAGGATTTGATTATTTTTGTTGGTCAGAAGAGACAGCACAGTCTGTAAAGAGATGAAGCGACTGCAGTGAGAGCTGCTTTGTGTACTGCCATGTCCTAGGGTGTGATCATGCATGACGGTCAGGCACATGTATGCTTAGGGCTTTTAATGAAACAAGTGGGATGCCCTGCTCCACTTGCACATTTGTTGTTTATTCAGCTAGCTCTTGTTGCTGTTGGATCTCTCCTACACCCTGAGGCCTGTGAGATGGATTATAACAAGCCTGTTGGGACTTAATATGATGGCCAAATGCTAGGGGTTGAGCAAGCAGTATTGACTCTCTGCTCTGGAGTCTGTGATACAGGCCTCATTTTTGTGTTAATTCCACTGCAAAAAACCATTTGGATATGGATGATTCTCATGTTAAAACACACATCACAGGGTGTAGTCCCTAGTAAAGATATGAAAGGATCTGATCCTGCTCCTAGGGAAATGGGCAGGAGTTTTGCAATTTCCTTTAATTAGGGAAGGACTGAAATCCCTGAAAAAAGGACACAGCCTTAAAAGGAAGGCATATTTTGCTCTCTCATATGAATTTGAATTTCTATTAAATAGGTGAATTACAGCCTTTGCAAATATTTTAAGGCTATTAAGTTTGTATGAAATTGAAAACCTCAGCCTCTTTCTGTCTGTCAGTAGTGGGCAGAATTCTGTAGACTCTTGGGGGCTAATGGCAATCTCCCAGCCTGCTCTGTTGTGAGTTCTGAACTCTTGACAGAAATTATTCAAGCTTGCTTTGGCGGTGCAGAGGATGGCCAAAATTCCCTACAATAACACAGAAAGGCTTAAAGAATTAGATGTCTAAAAATAATTGTGGCTCTGCTGCTGAAATATATTCAAGAGTATTAAGCTTACTGGATATTGTTATACATTGTGTCAAGAGGACACAACACAATGTGGTTTTCTACCCATGAGAATTATGCTCCAGACTATCACTGGAGCAGGAACTTGAACCCATGCATTACTATTTGGCATATGCTACAGAATAAGATTTGGGCATATGTTGTACACCCTTGTGATCTAGTTTTTTTCAGGAGCAGAGCTATGCTCAAAATGGAGAAGAGGAATCAAGTAAAATTGAGAATTCATTCATTCTCTATTCTGCTAAAAAAACAATCTTCAAACTGAAGAAAGTTTAGATCAAAACAAAACCTATTGTAGATCATAGATTTGAGCATTGCAAACTGAAGCTTAAGGTACTCTAAATAGAAGCTATTTTGAAGTGAAAATAATTCTACAGCAATTGAAACCAGTGTGTGTAGTCCTCCTAGGACCATGGTATTAGGGCTTTCTAAAATGCTGCTGTATCAGGCTAAGAATTTTGGTTTGTTTGTTGGCTTGTTAGAGATAGGGAAACCCTTTTGTAAATACATGTTTGTTGATTAATTTCCCATCATTTGGCAAATGGGTAAACATTTCAGTGCAGGACTGTATGTAATCATTCTTCCTGTAGACAGAAATCAAACATGTATTAAATAAAGCTGAAACAGCCATTGTCTACAACAGAAGGTTAGTGGATAGTGCAGTGATGAGATACAACTGGTTCCACTCTATTAAAAAAAAAAAGAGTTCTCCTTGTCTCATTAAAAATCTTCCTCTGAAACCACATATTTATCTGTTCCTTCACAAATGCTCTACTACAAAAGTGCTCAATTACAGGGAACAAAAACCCTCCATACCTTCAGATTAATGTTTCTCTGAAGTAAACACCACCTAAATGTTCAAAGGAGGAGCAGGGGCTTTGAAAAGGTGTTTGGGATAACTGCAATATTATAGTTATTACTGTAATTTACCACAGCAGTATCCTGATGGCAAACAGACACATCACAGCATGTCACCTTTTGGCAGATAGCTTCTGGGCCATAATTTGCATCTCTACTGTGCTTGGGATTCCAGAGTATAAATTGTTGTCAAATTTCTCCAGATCTGTCCAAAGAACATTGCTATGAGAATTACTGAGAAATTCAGTAATAATTTTTGCCATTGGAAGATAAAGTAAAAGATCATGCCAAATATGACTCAAAGCCAATTTTCTATTTGTATTTAAATATTAGTACTCTGATACAGCTTAAAGCCTCTTATTGCTTTAAAAATCAAAAGTAAAACTGTCAGATGTGAGAAGTATGAGTCAACTTTCTACTGGCTGATTGTAAATGGCAAACCCCCTATTTTAAGAACATTTGTGACTAATTTAATGTTACTTATTTGCTTAATTAGATGACCTTTAAATTCAAGCCCAAATTATTTTATAAATATTTAGCTTTCCAATAAAGCTATATCCAGATAGCAGTAATTTCAAATCATCTGCAACATTTGAACTTTCTGCATGTTAAAATGCTTTTTTTATTCTTTAATTCTGAAGGAAATTTGGTTTTTTTTACCAATGCTGACAATGCAGCAATTAAATTAGATCCCTCCTCTATGCCATTATACAGGCACACAACAGAGACCAAAGTCAAGACCAAGCATGGAAAGCAGCTCTGAACCATATATATGCTAAAACATCCTGTAGGCCATGCAGAATTTGGAAATGAGAGAACTGTAGAAGGGAGACAAAAAAAATCACACAGACAATATACTGATTTAGAGATAATGGCTCCTCCAGAACTCAAGTTTTATACAGACAAATCTCTGTAGTACATAAAAATCTCCATTATATTTTGAAACTTGATAACTAATCCTTTCTAAAAGAATAGTAAAGCAACTCATGATAAAAGGGCACTAATGATAATAATTTTTATCAGCTAATACGCAAATAAACATTTTGCTGGAAGCCACAGGTCTAAAGCAGTAACAAATATGTCTTTCAGTCTCTTATGACTTCTGTTCATTTTATCTTTTGTGCCTTCTACTGATATTCCCTTTAACTATAGCAATGCCATCTGAATTTAAAAGATAAGCTAGGAACAGAACTATTTCTTACTGTTTCACCTGTTCGAATTAGATTTAATAAACAAAAATATCCCATTACATGAGATGGAAGGTATGTATTTCTGACAACAATAAATACAGTTCAAAAGGGCTTTTGTGTTTTCTTTGATGGAGATTTTCTGTGTCGCTGTTAGGTTTTAAGATGAACATCTGCAGAGTTTTCTTGATGGTGTGATGTCAGGTGCACAGAGTAGGACTTGATCCTGCTCAAAGAAAAGTGAAAGGTGCTCATCCACAAGGCATGATTTTCAGAATTTGAATAGTGAATGTAGGTTATTGACCTTGTAGCATGCAGTCACTTCCTATATAACTCCTATCATGTGTGAATGGTATTTTACACTAAGTAGATGACTGCCCTTAATGTAATTGCTCATACTAGAAATGAAAGCATTTTATGTAAAGACAGAGGAAAAAAAGCTAAAGAAGCAATTGCTTTTTTTACCATTGGATACTTTTGTTATATCTTTCAGCTGTGATACTGATATTTTGTACAAATACCAAGCCATTTTATTAAAAATTGTGGTAATATCTGTTAGTTCATTAAATATTCATTTTTATTTTAATACAAAACCCCACATTTCACGAAGCATGTTTGGAGCTTAAATGATCCTCAGCTCTTTTTCTTTGCTGTGTTTTGCATTTCCTTTATCTTGGCTTTTTCAAAGAAACTATTCCTATGTCAGTCTCCTTATGCATATGTTTTTCTTCTCTAGGTTGTGTTACTTGTAAATAGCTTCTAATCTTCTGGTCATAATGAGCATATCTATTTAAAAAGTTGTTGAGTCTGGAATATCTTTACAGCATTCTGTCTAAGTCTTATCTGCTTGGCAGAGGCTTAAAAATTCTTATTAATGCAAAAATAAGGCACTAATTTCTCCAGTTTTCCCCTTACCCTGGGCACTTGAGTGGGCAGAGCAACATTATGAGATTAAATGCTTTATTTAGCATACTCGCCCTGCAGGGTAGAGTGTATGGAGATCACAGCTGTCACTACCTCTTGGATCTGGATCTTATTAGTGTGATCAAGCAGTGAATCCTCTGAAACTAAGGGCTGGACTTTTCCTTCCAGGTTAACAAGCCTCAGAGTGAACTCAAACTTTCTGCAGCTAACTCAGGACAACTCAGAAGTTTTCTACAGAGCCTAAGACAACAACAAGTGGGATAGCTGTTAGTACAACAATGTGTCTGCAAACCAACTGCAGTGTGAGTGTGAATCTCCTGGGGGCTGCCCCTCCTCCTGCCCATAACCTGCCCCTCCAAAAGGGAGGCAAAACTGCTCAGGCTACAGTCCTATGGAGGGGAGACATGGACAGTTCTGCTGTCAAAGCCAGGGCAAGCTCTGCCTTTGCTACCTGTCCCATTCTTCTTATCTTTCATGTGAGATAGTCAAATGGGGGACCAGGAAGAGGAATGCAAAATGCCTTTATGCAGGAACAGAATATATAAGTAAACAGCCAGCCTAGAAAGCAGGAGGGTGTTGAAAAAGGACAAAACAAAATCACTCTGACCTCACCCATTCCCCCTGCTTTCCTGATTTTGTTTCTTTGTTTCATTTGGTGCTTAATGAAGAGCTCATTTTTATGAAATGTGTTCATGATAAATCTGATAGTTCACTTTTGTAGTGTATTATACTTCCTATGAGGACAATATAATATATGTGAATTCAGTTTAAACAGCTATCCTATTATAATAAGCTGAATGTGAAATGCTTGGGAAAATACAGCTTTAATATCTACAGATTTCCATGGCTTTCATATAATGAAAACTGTCTGTCTGTTACTAGAAGATTTTTTTCAATAACATGCAGTAGTTATGAAGGTAAGCATTAATAAGAATAATCATATTGCATGCCTAATGCCAATTTTTTTTTCAGAATGTAATCAAATTGCTGGTAAGAATGAATGGCAAGAAATAAATGTAAAATAGACTCTCTTTTATTAGAGTTCCTTAGTGCTGCTATCTTTAAAAATATTGGACTATAGTTAACAAGTACAAAATGCAAGAAATAAATACAAGATATTAGCAACCCCAGCATATTCTGAGCTGATATGGGAGTTACAAGTTACTACAGATGGAAGTGTCATCTAAAAGTTACACTACATTAAGCAAGACCAACACCAAGACACTAAAAGAAATTTCCCATGAAAAGGGATGGAATCTTTTCCCCTCTCATTGCTGCTTTACATTTTTTGGAAAGTAGATCTGCTTGCCTAGAAAAACTCTGTTTATTTGTGAAACGGGTAATAAGAGACAGTTGGATTCCACAGTTTAGTTATGTCAAGATATGTAATTTCTTTTAGATGAAACTGAGGTACACAGATAAAAAAATGTAGAAGTGTATGACTATAGTCCAAGTTTCTAGCTTTCAGTCCCCTAAGGAAATAGACATCCTGTCTCAGTGAATTCTTGTTCTTGGATCCTTGTACTGCAGTGCTGCCTGCAAGGAAAGGGGAAGAAGGTGAAAGGTATCCTGAAAAGAAAGAATCATCCATATATTTTTGAAGCAATCAGCATGTTAGGGAGTAGGGCAGCATGAATCTGATGACAGACTGATGACAGAGCAAAGATTTTAAATTTTCTCTCATTAAACAATTCTTCATACAGATCTGGAGCCTTCCTTCTAAAGGACCCATGGAGCTTTTCAAAATGAATCCTCTATTGAATGTTTTCAAAGACTGCATTAACTTTAATGTGATCCTAATTTGAAAGCAGAAGCATCTTCAAAATATAAAAGAAGACCTATATCCACTCTAACAGCAGTAGTACAAGAAGCTTGTTGTATGAACTGAACCAAAACAGAGTGGTTAGAACTCATTGGGACAAAGGTAGCTCATGTCCTGTATTTCCTGAAGAACGGGTTAATGCCACTATTTTGTCAAAGAATACAGTGGTATTTAGTGATGAAGAGTTATTTTATTAGGAAAAGAATCTGTTCACAGAATACTGCCACCTAGACCCATATTAGGACATCAGTTTGTATGGCTGGAAGAAAGAATGTGACCTATTCACCAGCCCTACTCACCACAGAATCCTGGGTTGGAAGCCTTCCACCCAAATTTGGCTACACTTAGCTCTAACATCCTTGTAAAATGTCAAAGTCAATCTAAGATGGGGGTAGTTTGTGAGCGTCTTTTAATTTCTCCCAGAAAACCTCTCTATTTGAGGTCTGATTTAGCAAAAAGATGGTCAGGGGGAAAAAAGTAAATCTGGCACTTGTGATGCAAAAGCCTGTTCAAGTTTCAGTGGTGGGCTTTGTGGGATGCAGTATTTTGGTAAAGACTCAGTTTTTGGGACAGAAATTCTCTATGAAGATTAAGATTTGGAAGTCTGAGCAAAGTTCTGATTTGATATCCCTGAAATCAACTTCAGATATTTCAGTACTTTAGTTTTACTCAGTTAATTTATTTTTTTGACTTACAAGTGCTCTTGGCCTGTTCTGGATCATGAACTTGGAAGTCTTTTAGCCACTAAGCAAAAATTTTCTCCTGGAACTGAAAGCTGCTGTCCTAGGGGGGCTTACTGGAATTGCAAGCCAGTTTACTACAGTTTTCCAGACATCACATTTGAAAAAAAAAATGTGAAAGAGGAAAAAACCCTAGGTTGTAAATCACTTTTTAAAGAACTATGTTGCCCATCTTTTTATTTGAAAAGTCTTGGTTTTGGGTTGTAGGAGATATTCCTTCTACTGGCTGGAGGGAAAGGGTAAGAAAAAGTATATCTGCCACCTACATAAATTTAAAATATTTTCTCAGCAGCAGTTTGAAAATTTGTCTGAAGAATTTAAGTCTGGTGTCACTGTAACCAGATGGAGCAAGTTTATGTAAATATAACAACATTACATGCTGCTGATTGAGTGGAATCTTTGAAAGATGTATAAATGAATTGTGAGATTCGAACCCTTGTCATCTAGAATATAATGGAAAACACTGAATGGTATCTACTCCTAATTAAATTAAAAAATCCCAAATCAAAAGCCTGAAGAGCAGTAAATCAAAATTGTCAAAACCAGGTTAATGGATTTAGACTTTTATCTTGCTTTTAAGAGTGTTCCTGAAAAATTCGCAGTCTCCATTTGAGCTTGCCATAATTGCTTTACAGTCTGGATACATGACCCAAGTGTTTCTTCTGCTCAGGTAACACTGGCAGGGCCTGCTTTGTGCTGGCTTTGGTCTGCAGAGTTGGGGGTATGGGATCCACACAGCCGCGAAGCAAACACTGCTATGGTCTCTGGTTTGAACAGATCAGAGGACATTGGAAGGAAGAATTAAACTGGTGATAAAAATTGCTAAGAAAGTGAAGGAGAAGGCTGCCAGAAACAAATTATCCTTCTCATTTTCTATGTGAGAAGAGAAGAAGTACTACTGCAGATTATTTCTTTGGCTATTCTGCGGTCCTGGGGTATTATCCTTCTGATTTCTTTCAGGAAAGTGTCTTTGTTGACAGTACAGTTTGAAAGAGTACAAATGAGATGAACAAAGAGCAGAACAAAAGTTGTTCTTGTGAAATACCAAAAAAATTAGAAGACTTGCTTTTTTCTCTGTTACATATTCAACTTGTTGGACACACATTCAAAATGAGGAATTTTTAACCAGACTATGTATTTGTACCTTTCCCCCCTTTTCCTATGGAAGGATTTATCTTTTTTCTTGTTACCTTAAGATGGAAAAAGTATGTAAGAAAATGGGCAGTAGGGGATGTTGAAGCTAAGTGAACTCAATAGCCTCAAAAAGTGAGATGAGTTGCTGGATCTCATGATTCGGGCAGCCTTTTTATGGGCCATCTAGATTTTTTTAAAATTGTTATCAGTTGTGTACTTATTTGTGCTATATAAAGATGCATATAGTTCTAAAGGACCTTCTTCTTTTATTCTTACTACTTCTGGAAGCTAAAGTTTAATTATGAAAATATTAAAATAATGTGAAAATATGAAAATAGAAATGGCTAGCAAGTTCACATATGATAAATTCTAGTTCCATTTATCACTGTCATCTATAAATTTTCCTTTGGAAAATTTCACATCTTCAGAGGTAAAGCATTACACAGTCCAGGTATTAATAACCACACCAAGACAAATCCAGCTTGTAGTTTTATCAGCAAAAATACAAAGTTGCAGAGTTGCCTTTCAGCAGGCGAAGCACATCCTCTGAGACTTCAGAATTATTCAAATTGATGTTGTTGTTCTTGAAACATTAAAGTGAATGATGAAAATGAGGAAGCGAGTGCTGGCCAGAGGTTAGCAAGAGGCAAGCACTGAGCAGCCATGTCCATGCAGCTACGCTGCTTTGCCTCTTCTGCCCATGACCTGCAACGCCCTAAACACTCCAGTCCTGGATCTTTGTGGAAAAGCAGTTACAAGCTGTGCCAAACTCTGTGATGCTTTTGTGCTCTGAATACATGTCCTCCAGGGTCTAGGATGAAACCACCGCATTCATTTGCACTTGAGTAAAAACTACATTGTTTTTGCAGTCATTTGGCATCATGTTCAAAAAATATAAGGTCAAATTCGGCTCTAGTGTTGCAACTCAAATGATTTAAATGGCATTTTGCCCACCTACATCAGAGCTGGATTTGGCCCATCATCTGGATTTACTTAGTGAATACTGTGCTAAATGTTCAATGCCTTGCACAGGGTTTTAGTTATGTGCTTACCATTGAATTAAATGGGAATTGTATTCTTAGGATCTTATCCAAATTATGAAGCTGTAGGACTCTGAAGGGAACTTATTTTTGTTAAAGTTTGCTCAGCACCAAGCACACTAGAACTTAAATTACATTTTAAAATGAATGTATTTTATAATTTAGTCTAGATTATTCGTTAGTGGGTATCTACAGTTTTGATGATCAAGGTAGTAGCACAGTAAGTCAGAAGTCTTTGGAAATAGATTCAGTACTTGTCACCATCTGTTGAGCCAAAATTGATCAAGTAGTTTTGGTCATATTTGTTTTTCATACAAAATTGAGTTTTCAAATGCATTTCATTTTTCAAGAAAAAACTTCCTAAAAATCCCAGATGAAAATTCCAAATATGTTTTCATTTTTGATGCTCAGACTGTCTTCCTTTAAAAGAGCACGCTCGTATTGGCTCTAACTCACCTAAACCAAGTGCTTGACATGTCTTCCTCCAAGATCTTTATAAAAACAGTACACTGATGAAGTCTTAGAATGAGAATCTGGTTAGTTAAAGCATAAAAGCTTTCTAGAAGAGAAATTAGCAGAAAAATTTGTTTTAGAGAAAGGAATATAAATTTCATACTGTCCTTCCACTCTTGGCTGATATTGATCTCATTAAATCAAATAAAAGCAATTATGTGAAATTGCCTAGCTAAGATGTTTAGCTTTAGATTTATCTAGTGGTTGCTTTCATGTAGATGTAATTCATCTGTCCTGCCTATTTCTAAATTCATCAATGGTGTCCAAATATCTTATGATTTGGGGTACTGTTTCATGATCTTGAAGCCTTTTATAAGATGTGAGTATATGTGAAATATTTGTGCTGAGCCTTTCTTTGGGAGATCAGTTGCTTACAGGCTGTGTGAGGAATAAAGGAAAATCTGGAGTGAGGTAGGAAGGACATGGTGAACATGTCAGGGGTGAATTCTGCAGCATTCACACATAGAGAATGCTGATTCATCATGGAAAATGGTCCTCTGTAGTCAGTAGGATAACATATGAAAAAGGCCATCTCTACATGAGCTTTCTAAAAGCAAGTTAAATGAAGTAAAATTGCAAGTGCACAGAAATAGACTTGAATTGAGGCAGTGAATGCACTGACGTGAAAGTAGAATCTTTGCTCTACATGGAGAACTGTACTCCTGAGCAATGTGCAGTTGAGGACACAAAGGCTGACCAAGATGTAGCCTGTCAGAACACAGACCAAGGATACTGGGTTCATTGTAGCCTATTCTGCAAAGGTAATCTCAGAACAAGAGCTGTGAAGCTCTTGTCATGTGAGTCAAAGATCTAGAGAATGTTTTGTAAGCCAAAAGGGCAGGAAGCAGCAATTGTAACTAATTGAAAACTTGAGAGATTTGATCTGGTGCAGCATTAGGACAAGCCATATCATGTTATGGACAGAAAGTCAGCCTGTAGGATTTTATCTTTTTTATATTTCTTTTATCTTTATCAGCTGAAGATAAAAGAAACTAAATAATGAGCTGATTAGACATCCTTTACAGGACTAATTTTTTTAAAGTATGACCAAAACTGGAGGACATGTTAATTCTGATGCCACAGATAACTCAAGACTGCTAATAGCTTTCTCCTGTAGCAGACAATGTAAAGCGTTGGGAAAAATATATATATATAATATATTGTTCTGACTGTAATTAAAATGAGGAAAAACTCACTGTGGAATGCTCTGGATTCTCCAGAGAGCAGGAAGTAATATATCCTAAGTCTTTGGGAATAGAAGATGTTCTCAAGTACTTAAGTTATTTCAGCTCTTTATATGGAATAGAGTATAGCTATTTGGTAGGAGCTAGAAACATTCTAAAGGTATCCAATGAGTACTTGCAATTTAGAGTTACTCCTTTAACACACAGGAAGACCAAGCAGGTTTAAAGTAATGTCATCTGTGCTACTGCACCTCTGATCCCAGAACTGACTGCTAAAAAGGATCCAGAAATTTCTTCAAGAGAGGAGGAAATTCACCATTTTGAGAGAAAAGACTTCTGTACACTCTGCATGCCTGGGCAATGCCATTGTAGTAGCAACTAATTGAGTGACTTTTGACAGAGGAGCAGCAAAAAGGATTTGAATTGGTGAAGAAAGGATTTTTATGAACTAGATTGTATTTAAATTTCCAAGTTGATCCTAGTCACTTGCGGCTTCTGTATGGGAAATTACTTTTATGCAATGCTGAAAGTTGCTGTGGGATTTGCACTTGAATAAATTGAGCTTGATTGGTGTGGAGTTTGGAGGCTGCAAATTAAATGCTTAAAGTCTTGGTGAAGACTATAAATGCTAGAACATAAAAATAACAATTTTTTACTTTTCTAGTGTTCTATTATCCATTGCTTTTACAGAGCTTATTCTTGTACTTCTGCTTCTTTTTTTTATTTATTTTTATTTTTATTTTTTTTTCTGAATGTAAAAAGCACTGGGAATTATCAGAGTCCTGTATAGGTAGCTTTTGTGGTAGTGTTGTTACATATCTGTCTACAGCTCTGTATTCCTGAACATAAGGCAGTTCTGAGCTGCAAGTAAAGACAGTAGAAACCCAAAAGAAATGAAAATAATTATATTCCCAACCAGGGAGCAGAAAATGCTTGGCTCTTGATTAGAAAAAGTAGCCAGAAAAAGAATTCCAAACTTAGACACTTTTGGAGAGAGCCTAGCCCAGTAATTAAGAAACTAAACACTTTATTCTTGTTGATTCCAAAAGAAAGAGCTCATTTCTTTGTTGAGGACCTAGTGCAGAAATTTAAGAAACATCCCAGAGGGATGAAGAGGGAATTTGGAATTTTCCCAGCAACTTTTTTGCCTAATAGAAGATGGCTTGTGGAGGAGAAATTGCTCAGAACTTGAGAGATTTCCTTGCAGCTGATAGATCTGGTTAAAGTTGCTGATAATTTCAAACAAAGAGCAAACAATGCTCTCTGGCAGAGATTTAGCAGAAAATGAACAAAACCTAGTCAGGAGACACGCTATTTGGATTTCAGGAGTTTGGAAAAAGATAAAACTATTGATAATTTTCTTTAAATTAAAGGGAAGGGTGGTAGAGAATGGGCTATAATCAGAAGTCTGGATAAAAAAATCTACCAGTTCCTACACCATTGTCTTTCTTAGGTATTTTTTCTTTTCAAATTGGGAAGAAGAAATCTGCTTGTGCTGCTTGGATTCTTTGCTTCCAGTAGTGAATAATTTAATTTCAATAAGCAAGCACTGTAATATGGATGTGTAAGGCAGATGGAGGTTTCAGGTGTGATTATCACAGTCACAGAATATTCTGAGCTGGACAGGACTCACAGAGATCATCAAATCCAGCACTGAAATGAATGGCCCATAAGGGGCACTCAAACACCTGACCTTGGTGTTATTAACACCACATTCTAAACAACTAAGCTAGTCTCAGGGTCACTTTTTTTTTTTTTTTTTTTTTTTTTGATAAATGTATTGATTATCAGGACTCATAAATGTAGCAGGAGACAACTTCTCAGGTTCTGCTGGAGTAGTACACCATGGTAGTAGGGCTGCCATCACTGATTTGCACTCAACAGCTGCTTAAATTGAACACCAATACTGTTCTGAGCGCTGCTTCAATAGAGATCTTCCTATATGCTTTTCAGATAGACTGTTAATTTAAAAAGCATGACTGCTGTTTTATAGTGGTCCCCCTCCAAAATGCATCTAAGAAGTGAAATCACAATGATCAAGTCCTAAGCGATAATTGGAAGGCAGCGTAAACACACAGAAAATTTTACATTAAGAGGATGATGGAATCACACACATTAGGGTACACAGGACTGTGTTTTCAGAAACCACTTTCAGCTTCTGGGTAAAATTTCTTCCTGAATTTTTTAGACACCTAATTGGCTATAAATGTTCCTTGCACTTACATAGCCTGTAATGACAAATTTAGGATAAAAATTTCTTCTGTGGAAATAAGATTAGCAGATTCTAGGACTCTTTCCTTTCACTTACCTGCTTGACCAGCTCAATATAGGACTGGTTTACAATTTGTTGTGAACAAATAAACCTTCACCTAACACTATATTGGCCTTCCATGTTTTCTTTTATTTTTATTTTTAAATCTGGTTGTTTCAGTTTTATGCATGCTGTGAGAAATGGCAGCCTAACATCTCTCTCCTGTTCTTGCCACCTTTCTCCTGACAGTCCCTAAAGCCAGAACACCACCACAAAGGTCCTGCCTTCTTTTCATGCACTTCCACTCAGACACAGCTGCCTGGCCAATGCTATTGTGCTCTGAAGCCTATATAAAGCCTCTGGACTCCCTTCTCCAAGACAGCTGCCTTTCCTTGGCCCTGATCCCATGTGCTGAACCTGAAGAGCAAGTTCCAGCGCTGGTTGTATTCCTGCAGCAAAGGCTGCCAATCATACAGGCTGCCAAGGGGTGACCTCTGAGGCACACAGCAGTGACGTGGCAGGGATCAGATGGAGCTGCTGCTGTAGGAGTGCTCCAACTCAGGTAACCCATTATTTAGGAAACTCTTTAAGCTCTGCAAACCAGTTTTGAAACATCTGCTCCCAAACCTTTTCTTGTGGTAAGCTTTCAATAATTGCCAGCCCATATAGAAGAATACCTTTCAATTCAGTTTCTGGTTGGATGGTTCAGTGTGTGAAAGAAATGATAAAAGCAAAACCAGGTTTTATAATTAATAGATCCATTCATATCAGTAGTGTAGTTTACATGCTTCCTGAATATTTAATTTTATTATGATAGTCCCAAAACCACTGTGATGTGTAAATAATAGTACAAGCCTGTAAGTAATTATTTTAGGTAAAGGAGTAGTTAAAGCATGTATTCTAACAGGTACTACAGTAATTGCTTCATAACTTTTAAAATTTGGAATGTATTTCTAACACCTTCGCTAATGCTTAAGTTTTGTGGTTATAAGAACAGTTCTCCTTTTCTTAAGTATCTCTTCTACCTACTGGTATGTGTTATAATATATACACATACTTATTTTCTTTTTTTCTGCCGTGAAATTGAATTAGCCTTTTTGCTTCCCATTTTTGGCAAGAAAATAAGGAAAGTCCTGTTCCTTCCCATGGAGAGAGATTTCAAAGCTAGATATATCACTTAACATTTCTTAAAATTTCTTTCTCTGTTCCAGAGCAACTTAATTTACAGCTTTCTATATTTACAGTGTTTCATAAAAAGAAATTGTGTTTGGCTTTGTTGAATAAAAGCTGAACAGCTTGAAGTGAGCTATCTTCAAAGTAACAAGAATATTGTGCAAATACTTCAGAAAATCAAATAAAATAATCATAATCAAATGTTGCTCAATTGTGTTTGGATCCTACAAGCTAAACTCTGATCAGACGTTACAAGCAAAATGCTGCAAAAGCTAGGATGGGTTTACTGGTGTTCTCTCCTCTGGACCAAAATAAATAGAGATTTGTGTTCCAGCTAGAATCATTCCAAGAACTTTGTGAACAAATTTAATCAAGTCTGCTTTTGATGCTACTTAAAAAAAATATTTATTTAAAGTCTTTCATATCTTAGGCCCTGGAAAGGTTGACCTGCCTTATTAGTACTCATGGTTATGACTGCTCAGCCTTATGTTGCTACTTTATAATGGCAGCCCAATATTTAGTGTTGTTTTTCATGATGCACCGCTTCATATTGGTAAGAATCTCATTTTTTGAGAAAAATATAGGGGAAAGAGAAGACCAGTATGTGTTCTGAAAGATTATAAGCCCTAGAATATTTTGGTATTAGCATTTCTGCTGTAAACTCTGTATTTTTAGAAAGATTTTTATTTACTTTTGATTTACATTTCTTTGGGCAAGCTTGATCTTTTCTACTTCTGTATTGCCTTTCTGATGCAGGTGTCTTGTTTCCAAAGATCATCCTTTTTCATCTTTTCATTGACTGTCATGGTTTTGTGTGTGGAGAATCTGTGATACAGGATGAGACTTTTCTTCATGTCAGTGTTCTCTATAATTTTGTTCTTTTTTGCCTAGACTGTCCTGAAGAATTTTTTGTGTGCTGAAATTTCACCCAAAGGGGACAAGGTATGCCATTTCTGCCAGCATCCTGGACTAGACAAATTGATAATATGATCTCATATCTCCTCTGTGTTGCACCAGATGCTATTGTTAAAAGGAGGTTTTCAAGAATGAGTGTGTTGTGGATAGTGGTCAGAGACCTGCATCCAGGGAGCCAGGGGTTGTAAGGGAGATTTTTTACCCTTCTACCAATGCTTCAAAGACTTTGAGGTATGAGATGTCAATTTTGATATCTCTTCATGAGGAGAACCATGGGCAAATGCACCCAGTGCTTCCTTCTCTATGCAGAACTGGCCAGGTTATATTAATGAGTATAACAGCAGAGATATTTTGATAGTTCTTCTACTAATCTTTGTTATTCTGTAAAGAAGGTTCAGCATTAAGTGTTTTATTTTGCTTTAGAGGCATTCTATTATTTTGGTTTTTATTGAGCCTTACATAATTAAAATGATAAATTTTACTGAGAATTTAATTTCAATAAACACTTTGACCATTTCATAAAGCATAAGGTAAACAGGATAATTTCTTTTAAGTCATCTTGCTAGGCTCAGACTTTATACTATTTTTTAATCTTACAAATGGTTCTGTGTGGAACTAGCTTTAAAACCCATAGATTTATATTATGTATTTAAAACTGCATGATTTTCTCTGGTTATAGATGAAGAGAAAGCTTGAATAATGGTGCAATTTGAAAAAAAAATATACAAGATTCTACAATTTGAAATTTTGTATAATAGATAAGCTCCTTAAAGTTGTGGGAGTGGAACATAAAATATTCCTAGTTACTAAATTTGTTTTCTTTTTATTTTTTCAAATCCGATAGTGTAAAATCCAAACTGGGGTTCACATTGAATCTTAAGATGTCTTCCTCTCCAGTGGGCCACACCAGTCACGTACGGCAACATCCCATTTGGTGAAGTTTAGACACAGCAAAACCCTTTGGAGCCCTGATCCTCTCCTGACTGTAAAATGGCATGTGTGAGCCAGCAAGGTGTTGTTTGTATTTGAGTCTTGACTTTACACGTGCTACTATGCAGAGCTGCAGAGAACCAGAAGGATTTTATGACAGTGTGGTGACATTGCCATGGGACTGGTCAGTGCACACACTCCTCTGCTCTGAAGGTCCGGTATCCACTAGGATCAAGCTGCTTTGTTTTCCAAATCCTACAATTTACTTGACTTTCCAAACCCTCACTTGGCATGACTGATGGTCCTACCCAGTCAATTTTGTCATTCTTAGACCTGCCCCTGCAAATTACTCTACTCAAGAAGGAAACAGGTTAAGATGAGGTTCTAAATAATTGCTGTTGAAAGGATAACTTTCTTGTCTGTACTAAGAAGAAAGAGCATGGCATATGCAGGTAGGAAATGTTTTTCCTTATTCTAAGCCCTGCATAAACAAAAATTACTCCTCTCCTGGTTCACTGGCTCCTGTGGGGCTACTCATTTGATTTAGGAAAGTAGAGGTTTTGCCCATATGGAATTTGAGTCTTAGGAGTGATCTCCTTCTGATTTAAAATTATTGCAGCCCATCTGAGTGTATTTACAGTTCCAACTAATTCTTTGCAGATTCTTTAGACTATATTATGTAATGTGTGTTTTTACTTTTATTGCTCTTCCTGAAACTCTAATGTTCTTGTTATTGCTGTTCTGAAAATAAAACATCTATGTAACAAGACTATCATATTTTACATTTTTTGGGACAGCCTCAAATTTAAAAAGCATGTCAAGGTGAATTGCATAATAGGATGAGGAATGAAGACCTTCCTTATTGCACTCATGGGAAGAAAATAATCATGGTGCCTAACCTGAAGCCAACTGAAGTGATTTTGGAAATGGAAGAGAAAGGCTTTCCACTGGCTACAGATCTGTTGTGTTCTATATTTGAATAGTTTGAAAGCTGATTGCTTTCATCATCATCACTTCAAATTGTTTATTGAAATCTCAGGTCACATGTGGAAATGTAAAATTTCTTGTAGTATGTCACTAAAGTAATTTCTGTGAAAATACATTCTGATTTTGGAACAGTCTGTCCCAGAGAAAGAAGATCTGGAATCCTTGGAGTTGCTCTGGGAGTTGATTAAGTGAATTTAACTTAGTACCCCAGGAACTGCATCAATAATGGCATAGAGTCAAACTCCAGGAACCAACTGAACTTTGCATAAGTTAGTTGTGAGTTGCCAAAATGCATCACTGGAATGTCCATTCAGTCTTCTATATTTGCCATTTTTATTGGTCTTTTTATAGAAAAGAAAAAAAAAATGGGCTTTTTTCCTGGTTTTTAGGGGTCAGTGATGAAGCTACTACAGAAAAAGAAAACGAAAAAGAGCAGAGTAAGCCAACAACAGATTGCAGGCATACACACAAGATTTCTCCATGGTCAGGAGAACTTATGATTTCCTTTTATGATTTTTTTGGCCAGAAGAGAGAACATGCTTTGATATTTGGAGAAATAGACAAAATCTATTAAAACTATTGCAATAGTCAGAGAATACAAAATTGCTGCAATTCATTGACAAAATTATCATCAGACTATTACAGTTTTTTAAAAATTTTCCTGTTGTTAATGACAGATCTGTCAAAACTAAGATAAAGTTACTTCAACACAAACACCATTGAAAAGCTCATGCTGAGTATCTTGTGTAGGTTTGTCCCTCTGTTTATCTACGGGATGAGTGTTACAGCTCCTGATCACAAAACAGGGGCTCTCCATATCCAGTTGCTGCAATCTGTAGTATGAGATTTCAAGATCATCTCTTTGAGGGGTTTTTGTTATTGGTTTTTCTTACTTCTTTTAAAGTAGAGGCTATAGCTGCACATAGTAGAGATTACTGAATACTCAGTCTTAATTCTGTGGGATCTGTTGTCAAAATGTGGCTTCTCAGGCTTCTCTGTTGCTTCTTACACCATCAATAATTTCCAGAGTGCTCTATAATCATTATACAGTGCCTGTGAAGTCAGACTACGATAATCTTCTGTCTCTGTATTTTCAAAGTCCTCTTGCACTGCCTTCCCTCCCACCTACCATTTTGCAGTGATAGGCCCAAAGAAATAGGAATTTATTGTGTAAAAAATAAATTTAAGAGTTAATAGAATTCTGTCTTACTTCCAAGTCCACAAGAAGAACTAATAAACCTATTGTTTTTCCAAAATCTGTTTTAAAAAATCTATCTTATGGTTCATCCCTTTTTTCTTTAGTTTTTTTTTTTTTTTTTCGGGTTTTTTTTTCTTCCAGGACATACTTCATTCTGATTGTGTACAGGGATGACAAAGCAGAGGTAAGACAATAGCATGCACTTGACTTTGTGGTTCAATTATGGTAGTTTTAATTTTAATAATCCTAGGTAATAATCCTAAACCACATACATGCAGAAAGAGTTGAAGCATAGACAGTCAAGGGAATCTAAATGCATACTTTGGTTAGCATATGCTAACCAAATATACTAATATACTCATGCTAACCTAATATACTTTGGTTAGCATGAATGTTACACCATTGTTTTGCTGTGTGAATAGACATACAAGTTAAATCCCAAAGTCTATTAAAATTCTGGAATCGATTTCACTTTATCAGTATGAACTTTTGGATAACCCTTTTTATTGCTTGCAGAAAACATTCTAATTGACTTAAAGCTTATTAAAATGTATAGCAGTTCTTTTTTTACAAGCAAAAAGGTACTGTAACACCACAGTGGACAACTTCTGCCTTCCTGCTCCAGTTAAAAGACTAACCATCTTTATCAGTGCTTTATCTTAATAAAGGTTAAGCAAGTTTTGCTGGAAGTACTGCCAAGTAGATGATGCTCAACTTTTTTCTCCTGGACTGAAAAATTTCAAATAACAAAAAAACCCCTTCTATGTAAGTCATTCATTATATGGTGAAGACATCACTATAGTAACACTGCATCGAGAAGTTCCTGTTTATCTTCTGAATGCAGAGATATGTGTCAGTGTACACCTGCTTGAGAAACCTGCACTAAAATGACCACAAACAAGTGAATAAATTTGAGATGCCTCATGCAATACATACTATTGCTTTTTGCTGTAAAACTAAAGGAAATCTGAGTCATTGCAATCTTAGAATGTAATGCCAGACAAATGAGAACCAGACCACAAACAATGAAGCCAAGTACATCATTATAGGTTGAGTAATGAGAACGACTTACATAAACTATGGCTGAAACTCAAGATTTAGCAAAAGAACATCACCCTTAATTGCATAAAAATTAAAAACTCATTAGTCTGCAAGCTGTCCATCAGGAATAAGAATCTCATCAATTGAAGTCATAAATATTTAAGGAGGACAATTTTTCATTTTGCTTTTACTTTTTGTCTTACCTTTCTTATGCTATGAATTGCCTGCCATCTATCCAAATGCTTCTCCAAAAAGGGAAAATAATTGCACTTTTTCTTCACCTAGACTTTATTTCCAGCAAGCTTTTCCAGAAAGATTTTCCAGCAAGATTTTCAGCCCAGGATTCTTAATAAAATCATCTGTATTTCTGAAGACCTTTTTTGTTTTACTGACAGTGCTCTGTCATGAGATTAGTTTTAGGTTCCTCATTTGCTGATCCATTGGTTACATATAATATTAGATCAGGTGATCTTAACATGATTTTGGGAAAAAAAAAGTGTTATGGCTAGTAGTAAGGTCCACAGGATTTGTGATACTTTTGTTTCTACTCTTTGCTTAATAAAAAGGATAAAAATCCCTTGTCAACCAGGTCCTGTTAATGCTAGCTAACACCCCTACTATGCATTTGCTGTCTGCACTGGAAGCCATTCGCTAAGAAGCACCATTTATAAGATGCACGCCCACGTGATGAAATAAACCACAGATTATCAAAGGCTTTAGGAGTTTTAGAAGACTTTGGATGAGACTGTGAAGAGACCAGGCATCAAACTGAGAACAAAACTTAAGTCCTGCAAAGACAGTGTTGTAACATCTCCAGTGTGCTGTCACACAGCCACATTAAGAAACTCTCACTTCTTAAGTTGCCTCAAAGACCATGGAAATTGTCTGATGGCAGGAGGTACCAGACACTGAAGTCTTACTAAGAACAAATACATCAGGGATTTTCCTAATGTACATTTGAAGTGGTTGGCCATGCGATCTAAATATTTGGAGGCAGACTATCCCATAAGACATTTGAGTGTGGTAAACACTCTTGCTGGAGTCAGTTTAAGGGTTATTAAGATTTTCTAGAGATAATCCTAAAAATGTGAAAAGTCCACTGATTTATGAGCTCATGATATTCCTAAGAACAACAGCAAATGGCAGGAGATGATTTACAGGGGTGTAAGTACATTTGAAATGTACTAATTTCAACAACTAATGTCCAGAGACTTGAAGAAAAGAGAGCTTTTTTTAAAGAGTCAGACACACTAAATTAAGTCTGGAAATTGTGTGGTGAAAACATTCCTTGGATTTCATAATCATAGGAGAGCTCATCATCAGAATTAATGCAGAGAAGAATTTGTTTGCTGCCATCATGGATAATAAGCAGAACAGAACAAACAGTCTCTAAGTAGTAGCTAGTTCAACTTTTTACAGCTCAAGTTTTCCAGTTCCCATATTAAATACCTTAAGGAGCAGCAACAAATCTAATCTTTCTTCTGAATTGTCTTCCTAAGAAAATTTCTCATACCACGCACCACAGCGTTTGAGTGGGAGACAAGAGGCAGGCATTTGTTGGCATCTACTGAAGAGATATCTGCTGCAAGTGATGTAACTTTACAGACTTGTCACAGCAGATACTTTTCTTTAGTCTCCTTACACCTGCTTTATCATTGATGGACCACTTGATTTCAGAAGAGAATTCAAATCTTGGCTTACTCTCTGGTGTAAAGCAGAAGTTCCTACCTAGTTCAGGGGGTCTGGAGTCCAACTAATAGAAAAAGCTGTAGGATTAAAACCATTTTACTCTTTTCATGGAGAGAATGAGGAGGATCTTAGGGGCTAAAAATATATATATGTGTATGTCTAATTGCCACCGAGATATTTGGGAAGTCATCTTATCTGATGGTAAGTGGCTTCCCCAAATCAAATAATTGGATGGATGTTAATACTAACTCGGGTGAAGAATACTAAAATAAACAACTTGCACCCTTGTAAGCAACTCTTGCTGGAGCATGCCTTGATCAATCCTGCTAAGTCCTAATTATGCTGCTGAAAAATTCTGCTCTAGTGAATATTGACAAACTGGGCACTTTCTCTTCCACTCTAACTGGTTCTTGATAATGCTTGGTACAGTATGCTCTATCTGGGTTTCAACAGAAAGAAGATTTGATACTATTGATTAATCTCTCTGAGTTCCAGACATAGCACAAACTGAAATATTAGTAAGTAAAAAACTAAAAAAAAATATTTTTAGAAAAAAATTGAGATAGCAAGGCATTTTATCTTCTACAATTAGTGTTAATTGATCTACTTGAAGAGCCAGATGTATTTTTAAATCTTACAAAAACAAACTTTGAGTTTAAATTGAAATATCAAAATGGATTTCATTATGTCAATTCTGATTTCCCTTATTTTCCAAAAATTACAGATTTTTACAATTTTCTGCTTTAATTGCCTGTCACTCTTCCAGAAATGGATGACACTGACCTGTTTTTCCAATTAAATTGCAGATGAAATACTCAAAACTAATAACTATGTCAACTTTATTATCCAATGTCATTATTTTTTCTGTATATTCTGTGATGTATGTTTCTGGTCCTTTCTTGTGTTTCTTGGCATTGAAGAGCTGCAAAGAGCTAAAGAGAATCAAAACACTTTCTGGGGTATTTCTGTAGACTTAATAGAGAGAAAAGGTTTTTAAATTAGAAAAAATGACTTGACTGTACTAGCTTAGATTTGACAATCATAGATATAAATTTTTTCTGAGTTCTTTGTTTTGTTTTGGGGTGGTTTTTTTGGTTTTGTTTTTGGTTTTTGGTTTAATTTGGTTTTCTTCTTTAATTTATAGTATTATCATTATTATTATTATTTCTACTGTCTTGCATTGCATCTTCTTTTGATTGTGGCGCATGTGTCTGTCTGCTCTACTATAGATTTTACAGTCCAGTTCTAAGAAATATATATAGGGTATAGATCAGGCACAGATCAGCCGAAGCGCAAAGCCAGAATTCATGTTGATTCTGATTTGGCCAAGTTAATAGTTTAGTTAAACAATGTTTTTGGAATGCGCCTGAAATACCATTATAAAATTAATGCAAGAACACTTATTGACTTGTGGCTGCATGATCTTTGATCTAGAGCTAGAAGCCTTCAAAATTGAATTTCATTGTATCATTCAACAGCAGTCAAAGCTGAGCTTTCAAATGCCCATTACCGTGTAAAAATGATATATTTGTAGATTTACCAGTGAAATATTTAAGTACACCTTGTCTAGCCTAAAGTATTCTGAAAAGATTTCATAATGTATCCCAAGTTTACAAATACAGCATAAACATCAAAATATTATCACAAATGCAAAGAGAAAGCATTCAGAATGAGGCTTTCTTAGCACTTAACAACGCTTATTGTTAAAAATATTTGTCACTCAACAAATTCCACTAAGTATCCCCAAAATGGGAACTAAATTCATACCAAAGCCACTTAGGGACTGTAAAGAAGAAAATGAGGGAGTGTGAGCATTCTTTATCACCAAGCCAAAATACTTTATAACTCAGCGAATTTCTGAGTTTGCCCATCTGAAACTGACACCCTGCACTGCAGGTCAGCTTTTGTTTGTCCCCATGTTAAAGTAAAGCAACTCTTCTCCCAGGTAACAAGTGACAGGAGAAGAGGATGTGGCCTTGAGTTGTGACAGGAAAGGTTTACACCCAGTATTAAGAAAAAATTCATCAGTGGAAATGTAGTGAGGCATTGAAAAAGGCTTCCCAGGAAGGGATGGAATCACCATCCCTGGAAGTGTTCTAAAGGCTGGGAATATAGCATTTGGTGATATTCTTTAGTGGTGAACACAGTAGTTCTGGGTTAGGGGTTGGACACAATGATTTTGGAGCACTTCTCCAATGTTAACAGTTCTGTGATTCTGTGCCCATATCTTTTGTTCATGGGCAAGTGTTTAAGATTCCTTTTACTACTTTTGTAAACAAAGTCTAACACACCCTCACCTCCCATGGGTTCAGCTGATTGTCAGCTGAGAGCCACCCCATCCAGCGTTGATTAGCACAGCCTTGTTTTTCATGAGTTGAATATTCAATGCTATAGTCTCTCATAATTATATAAATTTGCAGTAGTTTTTGTCTCTACTAAAAATACCAAGATTTTAGTTTATATATAAATCTAATCTAAAGATTTCACAGAGATTTACATTAATCCAGAATGCACCATCATTCTTTATCAGAGACTGGTTTTTTGACTCAGTTCGATTTGCTTTTATTTATATTAGTTTTATTTTCACAGTGTCTGTCATCACTAGTGTTAAGTTTGGCACCTTCCTCCTCATGTTTCTCTGTTCCCCTAAATCCTACACCTATGCTTCAGTTACAGTAGCTGCTTGTAACTTCTACCATCTCTGGTTTCATATCCTGGACTAGCATCTCTTCACCCATTTTTTCTCCCAGGTTCCTTGTGTTCATACAATAAAGGTTTCAGGTGCGTTTTATTAAACATGACTAAAATTTCTGGAAAGCTAGTTTCCCACACACATTTGTCGTATGCAGACTTGGCTTCTAGTTACATTTTAACAAAAACAGGTCTTTGTTCCTTTCCGTAAATGTCATCAGACTATAAGCTATTTTTTGTACAGCAAGCATAGCACAAAAGTGAATAACATTTTAGGAGTATAGACAGGCTTATGAAAATTGCAGTAGGAATAAAATTCAAGGGTTACTCAACCTATTTATTGAAAGACAGGATTTTTTAGTTTTGGGTAATTAAAATTAAACCTGGATTGAGAAGCAGTGAAATTTTTATTCCAAGTCATAAAACCTCCACAAAATTCTTATCTCTTAAATTAATTTTCGTTTTCTCTTTGACAAACTTAAATACAGGGACTGCTGTATATTTGCTGTCTTTCTTCCCTACAGCAGAATCTGGAAGCCTGGAAATGTCCACTAACTGGCAGCAAGCTCAGCCAAAAGGGGGCTGGACATGGGACCTTGAGCAAGGGCCTCACCTTGTTCAGAGGCTGCCAGCCTCCAAGGCTTTCCACACTCGCGGTGCTGGAAGCCTTTCTTTCCTGCCTCTTTCCATAGCCTCCCCAGAACAATTTGCAAAGCGAGATGTTACCATTTTCATCTTAAGAACTGCAATTTTCTGAAATCAAAATATAAAGTTTTTCTTGAAAAAAAAAAAAAAACACCCTGAAAGAAAATTACAAAATAGCCCTAATACAAATTCTATTTGGAAATGGTCCTCTTCTTTGGAAGTCTTAAATCTTTATTATATTTGGGAGCACTTCAAATCTATCACTTTGGCCCACATCTTGGGAAATAAGGACTATTCAACCTATCAATGGAAGGTTCTAATTCTGATAAGGCCTGAAATAATTTCCCCTTCCTGAAACATCTCTCCTTTTACCACTAAATTTCAGACAACCACCTGCAGCAGGTGCAAATGCAGCTTGCTCAGTTCATCTACGCTATATATCAGAGGACAATTAGACTTTATTTATTCTAATTTACAAAAAGTGATTTCTGAATAGACTTCTAGGTCCATAGGAAAAGGACTATATCTGAATGTTAGCAGGGATCTCAGCACAGGAAAGCATTAATCATAGTTTGGTTGATTGTATGAAAGTCTGGCTCTAAACTGTGGTACAGTGCCCAAAAGCAAAAGTTATGACCTGAATTGGCATTATCTGTCTGTGCAAAAAATTAGTAGTTAGCAAAGTGATTCTGACTACTGGCAATATGTCTCTTACATATTTAAAGGCCATGGGTTTAACAGCTGCAGTTTCATAGTTAAATTCATATCAGTAATTTAAATAATAATTTTATTAATACAACCACAATGCTACCATGATATTTGTCTCAATACTAAGTCACTATTCATTCCTTGGTTGTCAAACAAGAGTGGTGCAAAACAACCCACAGAATATTTTTGACTGGTTCTTAAAATGTTGGACAGATTTTTGATTAGAAGTGTCCTTCATAACAATGAAAATAATTAATTCATGTTTTAGTATAATTCAATTTTAGCATCTGTAATTATTGTATATTAATAACATGTTTTAACATCTGTGTTTTTAATGATACTATATAAAGGTAACAAAGACTGAAAATATTACGTTGTACGTAGTGCAAACTTTCCCAGCAAGGATCATGGTATAACTAGGAAGTCCTAGGGAAGTTGGAGGAACAACCCATAAATACCTACCTGTGAAACAGCATATATTCATTCCCCTTCTAAATTGCCAAATGAAAAATTTTATATTATATATATATATATATATATAATTCTCATAATGTTATTTTAAAATTTATTATTTAATTTTTTAGAATGCATAAACTAATTTACTTTATAACATAAATCAGTGAGGTGTTTATGAACATGATTGTATTTAAAAAAAATATTTTCTAATACAGGATTATGGAACTGTGACATTAAATTATGCTAATTTCCAATAATCCTGCTAGACTTGTACAGAAAAGATACAAACCACGGAGAAATGACCAGATGCAAAACATTTGCCAACACCATTATATATCAAATATATAAAATATTTATAAAAGATATATTTCTTATATAAAATAAATATAAAGTTTATATATTTTCAATTTTTCAAAACTTTCTTATGGATGATCTATTGCTGGTTGAGCCTCCCTCTCCTATCAGTCAGCAAATAAGAGCAGCCTTCATCAGAAAATCACCATAGTCCCACCTGCATCTACTTGAGTTTGAGTAGATGGTCTTTGAGGTCCTTGAGACTGGGCAGACTGTGTCAGCCACTGCAGTGACCGCACCAGGCTGGGGCATTTCAGGTTAAGCAAGGCAGAGTGGAAATGAAGGGCTGCAATTGCTCACCTTGTACTTGTTCATGGGAGAAACAGGTAGAGTGACTTCAGCAGGGTGACCACTGAAGCTGATGACTGGCAATGATCTGCAGCTCAGAAAGGAAGCTTAGGAGATGGAGCTGATATCCTTCTCCCCACTTCCTGAGCAGACTGGGGCATGCTGAAGTCTTCTCTCAGGGAAAGCTGATGCTGCAAGTACAGCCCATTCACCACGGGCTGCGTTCAGCCACTGAGGAACTCACAAATTACAGGAATCAGCCTTTCCAGAAATGAATGCATGTTCCTGCAACCACATTTAAAATTAATTTGTTAAAATCTACTCTGAAAAAACCTAAATTATACCTTTCTATTTGTTCTTGGTCCCACTTCCTCTCCTTAGGGACTCCTGATCTAACTTCATGTTGCACAACTACCAAGGCCAATCAACACAGCAATGTGTGTCTTTGTCATTTTAAACAGGTCAGGATATGGACTTAAGGTTCCAACTTTTTTAAAGTTTCAACAAATGAGTGATTATTTTGCTGACAGCCACTCTGGGTCACCAGCCAGAACCTGGTGGTGAATCTGATATTGATTTGGGCAGCTGTATTTCCTTCATGGTCAAAACAGGTTTGGACAATATATTAAGGGGGAATTAAAAAGCATTAATCTGTTCCTCGACAGGCATTCCTATGTGTTTAGGTAGATTGAGATTAAGGGTTTTGGCACAAATAAATGAAAAAGTGAACATAGGAAAATTCAGTTTAATGACTGAGTTCTCTTGGGTAATCATCCTGCAGTTACAAGATATGCCAGGTTTGGCAACAAGACGTAATTCTGCAAACAAGATACTTTAATATAAACTTAGTTATAGCCCTTTTTCCTGTTTACTAGGGTTCTGGCCTTAAGATAACTCAAATAATTGTACTTCAGACAATTGCTTATGATGAGCCAACTCTGTTGAAATAAAGAGCTTTTGAAATTTCCTCTTGCTTTCCCTAGGGATTTCTGTTGTAAAAATGGATTATGACATGACTCTAAGAAAACTTGGTATAGCAGGAATTTTAAAGCAAAGAAAAATTATGGGGGATTTGGTAAAACAATAATTTGAGAAGGACTTATGGAACAGGCAGTTATATTACAAATATTCACTGTACGTCCAGGAGAACCAATTTAATTATTTTACAATATGCATTTTGGTTAGTGATAAAAGCTGTATTCCAGTTGGAATGCAAACTAAGAACTGTCCTAATCCTTTGTTCTCACATGTTTATTAGTTAAAATGTGTTGAAATGTCCCATGTTAGCATCTCATCCAAAGGAAACTTAAAGGAGTTTTAAAACTTTTCTTTTTCCAAAAGTTCTCCCATGAATAAATTTTAGTTTTGGTGAAGTTACTAACCCTTTACTATATAAAATAAAATATGAAATGCCTATAAATGATAAACCTGCTTGAGTATTTGATCTCAGTTCCTTTGTGATTACTGGAGTGGAAAATTTCTACTTTGTCACACCCTGTCTGACACCATCTGATGTCTGAATTTTCTGCTCCTATAATAGTGAGTGAAACAAAGCTGAGAAATCCTTGCTGAATGTCATGGCCATCCAAGAAAGGTAAAAAACCTGATAATGAAAGACATTGTTTTTCCTAGCCACAGAAGTGGTCCTTAATAACCCACCTTTTTCTAATTGTGAACTATATCTGTGATGGTTCCAGTAATGACCTGTCAGACTGCCTCTAGAGAAAGTCCTTTGTGATCTTTGAGACCCTGCACTCTTTCTTGATTCCTGAAATTCAGTCTTGGTCTAACACTGTGGCTGAACTGACTTAACACTCCTTCCACCTTTAGTGCTAAACCTCACATATATGGACCCTCTCCAAACCCACCAAAAATCTCTTTTTGCAGCACAGATCCTTTTACTTCAAGAACCATAATTTTAATTTCATAATTTACCACTGTTCTGTATTTCATGGTTGGAATTACACTTATACTATGTATGTTATTTGTTTCCTATCTGGAGATCACTAAAAATTGGTCATTACAATTGACAGTTTCTCTGCAAGACCCCATTTTTGTAATATTTTTTCTGTTACTATGGGCATGTTTTTTATGGTAGATGCAAAAATACACCGATAGAATATTGAGTGTGAGGCTGAGGCCTCTGTGTCTGTGAGGGGGAAAAAAAAGAGGCAGTTCTTTATTAATAACTGTTTAAACTTTTTATTATATAAAGTGGTCTAAAAAAGGCATACTTTTAAAAATAAAAGTTTGTAGTTTTGGACTCCTACCAATTCTTTTTTAAGAAAGAGACTAATACAGAGTATGTTTCCAAAACACTGGCTCTATGAAGTCCTGAAACAATTGTATATTTAAAATATTCCTTTTCCTTCTGTCTTCCACTTGCTCTTTTGCTGAACAAGCCAGTTTCAACTTTTCAAGACTTTTCAGAAAACAGTACAAAGAATGTAACTTCATTAGCTGCAATCTCATCAGAAAGCCATAAATAGGTGATTATGGTTCCAAATCAGTTTTCAAAGGGCAATAAAGTACAGTTTTTTTCCATTTTGTCTGTTCTGGGTAGACTTCACACACTGCAAGCAACTTAAATCAGGCTGTACTGGGAAGCTAGACAGTGACCCATATCATAGCTTACTAGTTGAAACAATAAAGTTGGGGATCTCTGTTTTAGTGATCTCTACTCTGGTAGTACTGCAGAGAATATTTGAAGTATATATTAAAAATACACTAAAAGGGAAAAATACTATAAAAATAGAATTTGTAACACAGTTGATAACCTGGCAAGATCAGGTAGCAATAGGTGGTGAAGGCCCTTTGTAGGAGCTGTCTTCCTGCCAGAGGAAACCATGTTGGCAGAAGCAGAAAAACTGGCTCACCACTCCAGACAGGATGTGTGTCCTTCTTAGAGGGGTCTGTCACATCTGCTCTTGCAATCTGGTGCTGGGGTCTCCAGGAAACTCATTCTGTTAGTGTCTGTACTCTGATAATAAGCTTACCAACACATAACCTGAAATCATGTGATATCACCTTACTCTGTTGCTTGTTTTGGCTACCAGAAACTGCATTTTCCTTCTCAATCACATTTATGTAACTCTTATGTTACTATACATTAGCTTACACATTGATTTTTAACTTCAGCCAGAACTATTATTTAGTGGCAGCAAGTAAACCCTGTAATGGAACTCGGAAGTTACTTGAATATTGACCAGTCACCTAAATTGGTTTGAAATGGTTCATAGTGAAGCTGGCAGTTAATATTTTTTTTTTAATGGAGTTTGGAAGCTGTAGTGAAATCTAGATACTTTAGGTAGCTTCCCCATGTGCAACTGGGAAAAATCACTGGGGTTTCCTGGTGCAGTCCCAGCCTCAGAATCCTCATCCACCTCCTACTAGACCCATCTTCTGGACACCACCCTACAAGGCCAAAGGGATAAACCTTCACAGGCTTCAGAACAAATAATCCTCCCGCCTGCAGTGCATCTGGAGTCCAGGTGGGAAAGGACTAGGAAGATGAAAGATAAATTTTCTTCTAATCCTCCTCAGTCTGACTCTCTGAGGAAAGTCTGATGTGCCAGGGTGGGTGTGATAACATGTCTGAGGCCATCACCATAACCAGGCCTACTTTGAACACTGCAAGGTTTAAAACTTATTTTGACTCCTTTTTAGGCATTCTGCAGGTGTTGAAGACTGTTACTTGCATAGGATGCTTTACAGCGTACAGCAGATACAGCTTGGTTTTTCTTTTGTTACCATGGGTCTCAAAATATAAGCTCCAATTAGTGATCTACACAGAATGCTTGTGGGCACCTACATTTGCTCTCTTTAAATGCGATTGTGGATATTTTCAAAGCTCAGAGTTCTAAGCCAAGTGAGAAGTGCACATTCCAGAGACTCCAGCTGGGGTCTCAAAAAGATAATGGTGCTTTATACAAATAATAAGCGAACTGAAGTTTTCTGCTATGAGTACCAAAAAGGCAAAACAGATGTTTTTGTCAAGAAAGTAGGCTCTGGAAAATACAATATTATATTTTAAATGTGATCAAAGGTGTGTAATCACACTTGTGCTTGTGTAAATATAGAACAATTTACTTACAACTGATGTAGTAGTCCTGGTATAATTTAATGCAAGACAGATCATTTTCAGGTGCAATCAACTGCATATTCTTGTTTAAACATGATTATCTCAAAATCCTCAATTTTATTTAGGATGTGATTTTTTTCTTCACTTTCTCACCTGTTTCACAGTGTGATACTATATTTAAAAACTATTACTCTGCAGGTAAAATTTACAGTTGATTCTTTTCAATCTAAATACAGTAAATTTCCCCAAATTTGAAAAAAAAATCAAGCCAAACCAAAAACAAACCAGCGCAGTGGAGTTATACTAGTGTAAAAGTGGATCTTATGCCACAGTTTCATGTCTGAGAAGAGCTCAAGTCACATCATTTGATCCAGATGTGGGTCTAAAACATCCTCAATCCAGACTCAGGAAACACTAAAATTTAAGACTGCTTCCAGAGTGTTTACTTGGCCAAGTTGTACATGTGTTATTTTCTATTCCTGGTTTCCTTATTAAATGGAAACCTTAATGTATCATTTTGTTATTTATGGTCTACCATAAAAACTACAGGATATACAACATGAAGAGTTAAAACTAAGGAAGTTAAAGCTTAGCATTTGGCTTTCCTAACTTCGCGTGAACGTTGCTTTATTTGTGTTAGGTTGCATGTATTTTCTTACATAAATTTACTTGCTTTATGGAAATTGTAAGAGTTGCGCAGCCGCTTTTGGCTCTCTCAAAGCTGTTAGTCTGTTACCTCTTTGCTCTTTAGAAATGATTTCATGTCTGTTTATGGCACGTCCCAGATGTGAATTCTGACCAAATGGTTAAATAAACAGCGATTATTCTATTTGACTAGTATGAAATCTACTATGAGGGCAAGGGGAAAGCAATTATTCAGTTTAAACGATTGGCTGTCTTAAATCCCCATTTTGATGTTGTAGTAGACGGGACAGGACTTTTCCATGCAAACCTGTTCCACACGTATTGCTCGGTTCCTGAAGTCCCTGGGGCATGGCCGTGGCAAAGGAGAGCTGGGCGCTCCCTCTGCTGGCATCCAGGACCGGCTCCTGCTGCTGTTCCTGGGGGATCAGAGGCACGGGCACCCCTCCTGCATCCCACCTGCCTACACCTCCCCCCAGGCTCCGGCCTGGCCCACACCTCAGCCCTGCCGCCACTTCTAAAGAACAGAGGGAAAGAGGGAAGGAAGGAAGTGGCAGAAGGAAGCAGTGGAAGGAAGTGGCGGAAGGAAGTGGCAGAAGTGATGGAAAGAAGGAAGCAGTGGAAGGAAGTGAAGGAAGTGGCGGAAGGAAGGAAGGAAGCGGTGGAAGCAGCGGAAGCGGCGGAAGTGGCGGAAGTGGCGGAAGTGGCAGAAGGAAGGAAGGAAGTGGCGGAAGGAAGGAAGTGGCGGAAGGAAGGAAGTGGCGGAAGGAAGTGGCGGAAGGAAGTGGCGGAAGGAAGTGGCGGAAGGAAGTGGCGGAAGGAAGTGGCGGAAGGAAGTGGCGGAAGGAAGTGGCGGAAGGAAGTGGCGGAAGGAAGTGGCGGAAGGAAGGAAGGAAGGAAGTGGCGGAAGGAAGGAAGGAAGGAAGTGGCGGAAGGAAGGAAGGAAGGAAGGAAGGAAGGAAGGAAGGAAGGAAGGAAGGAAGGAAGGAAGGAAGGAAGGAAGGAAGGAAGGAAGGAAGGAAGGAAGGAAGGAAGGAAGGAAGGAAGGAAGGAAGGAAGGAAGGAAGGAAGGAAGGAAGGAAGGAAGGAAGGAAGGAAGGAAGGAAGGAAGGAAGGAAGGAAGGAAGGAAGGAAGGAAGGAAGGAAGGAAGGAAGGAAGGAAGGAAGGAAGGAAAAGAGAAAAGAAGAGGATGGGCAAGAGGAGGAGAGTCAGGGAGAGACACGGGAAGAGAGAGAGAGGAAAAAAAAGAAAAAAAGGAAATAAAATCACAAAAAGCAAAGGAGAAAGGAAAAAAACAGAGAAAATAAAAAGAGAAAGAAAACCTTGCTAATGCAAAGTGGGGCGAAGGGGTGGAAATAAAAATCTGGTGGGAGAAAAGAGGAAGCAAAATTGCTTTTTCTGACAGCAGTTTATGGTTAGATCAGTTTAGTTGTAATATCAAGCTGCATCCTTAGATAAGAACAGGACAGTTTAACTTTAGCTCCATGTTAAACTTATAAAAAGGGTGAAAAGTTATGTGTCAGAAAGAAAATAACAATGTGTAGGAAAATGCTAATTTCCAGTTACTAACAGAATCACTAGCAGTAATTCAAATATAGATATGAGAGATATACTGGAGAGTGCTAGAACAGAACAGTATCTTCAGTGTCCTTTACTGGAGTTGATTTTTGTGTGACCAGACTGCAAACTAAATGTCTGCTTTAGATAGCAAATAATTTAATTTATTAATTCCTGTTATAACTCCAAAACATATAATTTATCAGAGAACATCTCCCATTTTGCTATTCGACTGTGTTCCTCTCTTCAAGCAATAATACAATATGAATGGAAACAGAAAACCCTAAAGTAAGGGGGATAGAAACTGCAAGAAAAAAATATCCCTGAAAAAAATACTTGTGCTTCTAAGTTAGGTTGAGTTTTGGAAGGACTTCTGTTTAGGCTTCACTCTTGATAACCCAGGTTGACATTCTTGGATTATGGGTACAGTTCCAACATGCAGTTAACTGCACTAGTTGTTCTGCCCTCTCCATGACTCTCTTCCTTTCCTCATCACTGTCCTTGCTTTTTTCCTTTGACTGGGGAAAACCAAGAGATTGACCCTCGGCTGAATCTATTATCTTTTTTTTTTATTCCCTGGCTCACCTTGTTTCTCCCCCTTGGTGCCTCTCTTTTGCATCTAGCTGTCATTTTTCTCTCTAGGATAATTGCTAAATGATATTAAAATTACATCTGTCCAATGTAATGCAAAACATATTGCTGAAAATGACCTATTCTGCTATTATTTCAAGCAGGCCTAAGACTTGTACTCGTTGCTCACAGAGTTATATTTTATACCAGTGCTGCAGAAATGGAAAAAAGGATCTTCTGGAGGAGAGCTCTATTGTAGGCTTTGCTAGATTTTCTTTTTTCTCTGACTTTTCTAATTTACATACCTTACAGGTACACCTGGAAATCAATGCAGTGATCAAGTACCTAAATCATGTACTGGATTAGGGTGCAAAAAATTATGATCAGTCTTATCAAAAGAGGAAAGGAAAGGTTAGGAGGAATCAACCACAGCTAATGCACAAAATATGAATGGATTTGTCCATTATTTGTGAACTCTTACAATATAGATGTAAGAGAAATAAAGATGCTTTTATTTATTTTGTATAGGATTAGCTTAAACTGAAATAAAACCACTGTGCCCTTGAATATGAATAGAAAGGAAAAGAAATCTGGATGCACCTGTATATTAAATTATTAACTTTAATTGATTTGCCCTATATTTCTTAAGAATATTTGTCTAGACAAGATCTTTGTGATGCTCAGTGCACATATTACTAATCCAAATTATTCTCAAATTAGCATGACTTCTGAATTATTAACTAAACTATAGTTAGTGTTGCACAGGAATCATGGAATATGATGTCTTGATTCTTTGTGCCAGCTTGTGAAACTGCGTAGGAAAATGAAGAAAGAAGTGAATATTTTATAATCTAAAATTCTTCTGGCCACTGTCTTATACCCAGCCTGAGTCATAGCAAGCTGACAACATATTTTATTAGTATCCAACAGGTATGGTTCAGTTAACAGTGTTCATCTTCCCAAACAAACTTGCCTAAAGGCCTTGGCTAGCGAGGCTGCTGGCCGTGTGCTCTTCTGTTCCTCTTTTGGAGATTCTGTCCATATTCAAGTTTATGCAGTAGTCATGGCAAGCAAAGAAAAGCCTCTTAAATTAGAATAGATTCTAACATCTCAAATCTAGTAAATTTAGAGGGCTAAGTCCATGTCGGATCAAAAATATTTTTGTGAAAATGTCCCAGGATTTTATTAGACACAGAAATTAATAATTTCCCTTAAATCTGTATAAATGTGGATGCAGGTGTACCTGTACACACACATAGACACATAAAACATATGTTGGAAGTTACATGAGATCTGTTTGCTAAATATCTGTTGATTGCTTTTACTTAAGCTATATGAATAAGAATTACCTTTAGCTTTTTATTAAAAATACTGATGAAACTACATCATTTATGGTAAAGTAAAAAGTAACAGAGACCCATGAGAGGAGCTATATTCTCTGCTCTCTTGCCTTTACTTGAGTAGGTTTCAACACTTGCCTAGTCTTAATTGTCCCCTATACTCAAAGTTTGCAACACAAGAAGTTACCTCTCCCTGTAATCTAAACAATTAGCAATTATGTACCTTGTGCTCTAACCCAAATAAATCAAAGTTTCTTAGAGATTATGTTCTATGAAAACTTGTGGTGATTGCCTCATAATTTCCTCTCTACTCTCAAATCTATATAAATCTTAACTCTGTGAACAGCTTGGCTTAAGAATGTCTTATTGCTGTGGCGGTTGTTTGTTAGTTTGTTTGTTTGTTTGTATTTCTGGTTTGGTCTGGTTTGGCTTTCTTTTGTTTTGCTCCAGATCAGTTTGGATTAAACTAAGAGAAAAAAATTATTCACATGGCTTTTTTTTGCAGCAACGTAAAAACATTACATCTTCAGCAATACAGAAGCTTAATGAGGATCTAAATTCCTTGACACTGGATTATTTTCTCTTTTGCTAGCACAACATGCAGAAAGTATGTGAACAAAGACCTTGTGTATAAATTTAATAATGAATAATGCCAGTCTTACAGTAATAATTTAGGTTTTGTCTCTGAAGTGTTTTGTGCTTCATTGAAAAATCTGCAAAACCTGGCTTTCTGTAACAAGCTGTACTCTGCAATCTTGTTTGCAGGCAGATATAGCTACATCTGTTTATACCAGACATATGCATAACTCTGGAAACATATAGAGACTTGCATGAAGACATAAGCAAAAAATAAGGTTCTAAGAAACTCAGTTTCACAAATGAAGTAATTATTAGTAAAATAAATTTAAATAGAAGAGTATTGAAATGTTTTTCAAAAGTGCACTAAATGACCCTGTTTAATGCTCGGGTTAGATGAGAAAGATTTGTTTTTTCTCAAGAACTAGTAGTTTGACTGTTGACCTACTCCAATTAATTTCATTTCGCATTTCAGAAGGTAATGATAAATGTAATTGGAAAATAATTAGAAATTCTAGATTGTTTTTGTGGGATATCTGATCTGTTGCTTAATTTAACCCAAGTTACATTCAAATGATTAAAATCTGAATATCTTTTACTCTTTCACATGTTAAGGGGCTGATGCAGCATCCATAAAAATTATCTGCTGCATAGAGATGACAAAGGTAATTTCATACATTTTTGCAGCGCTTCTGATGGAACAGAAGTTTCTTTCTTTTAGATGGCTTAAGAAAAAGACACATAAGCAGAAATGCATTAACTACTTTTCATACTGGATTTACTGCAAACAACAGCCACATTATCTCCTGTTTCAAATCCTAGCTTTCATGGGGATGTACAATGTTTCTAATTTATGAAAGTTGCCCTTTGAATGCATCTGGCTTAGGTGTATGCAGGCAAGAAGAAGGGGCCAGAATGACATCCTGCGCAGGATGGTGCTAATGTGTGAGGAATCAAACTACACCAACCTGTCTTCCACAGCCAGCTGATCCCCCATCAGGCCAATATTCCACACTTAACTATCCTGCAGCTATGATTCAGAAACAGGAAATAAGCCTTGGCAGAGCCAGGACACATGTTTTGCCATGAACTCTATGAAATACAGACATGTTTATGCCCCAAACACACTCAGGTCTGAATGATGAATTCTCTCCTCAGCTGGCCTTCCTAGTACTTTTCCTAATACTATCCAGACACTAGTGTTTTGTGCCAAATCAGCAAAACATTAATTTAGCCTCCACTCTACAGCAACCTCATTACGGCAGATTTAATAAAAATTTAAATAATAAAAGCACTGCTAACTGCCACTGATATGCCTTCTTATATACGTAAAGGTTTTTTTTCCCTGTTTTAATACCTCAGATATGGCTCTGTATATAATTCTTGCTACCGAGTAGACAGAGCACAGATTTATGCCAGCTTGCAGGGAAGGAGCTATCTTATAAACAGCTGGACAAGTGTTATAAAAGCCAGTTGTATGACCACAAGACAAAATATCTTCTTTAGCCTTATGACAAAGAACGATTTTATTTTTGTAGGACTATATTTTCTGCCTGCAAAAAAGACTCAAGTAGAACTGTACTTCTGGAAACCATTTTAACCAATAGCTCAGCTGAATATTATTGGAGCAATCAACAAACCATGTAATTTCCCACAATAATAGCTGGCTGTTTTCTGACCTGTAGATATTCATGACGTGTTCATGAATCTTTGAAAAATAGATCTCAGCGGTGGCAAACGAAGTTATGTCAAAATAACCATAGCATATGGTAAAGTTTCAGTATTTCTAGATTAATTTCCTTTTTATATTTGTCCTCTGAGAATAAATTATAGTTTGAACAGCTGTGCTAAAATACTGGGAAATAATTTTTGAAGGAACATTGATAGTGATCTTGGAGGGCGTATCAGTTGGGTGCAACATATGAGTTAAATAAAAATAATAGCTGCACTGGAAATTGCATTGGACCACAGTTCAGTTTGTCTTTGAAGCAGTCTATGTATTGCTTATTTGATTTCAATGAAATCTTTTAGTTGGTATAGTTACAGAATATGAACTCTATGCATGTCTCTGACAACGTATAAACAAATAATAATATATTCACAAGGATATTGATCTTCAGACTCTGCGTCATAAAAATTCTCATGTCTTATCTTTGCAGTTACAAGTTTTCTACATGAAAAGTTCCTATTTTCTTAATTTCCAGAGCAGAGTTAACTGCTGGACATTGCCTGCAGTCAGTTGCTTGGTTTTGTTGATTTTTTTTTAATTCAGCACTGTTTGTTCTAAGACCCATATTCCTAAAGCTTCTTAACTTTCATCCCTAGGGCAAGATAGAAGTGGTCTTCCTTTTCTTAGTGTATTCAGACACCACTGACCTGACCAAGTGTGGTAGCACCAGATTCTGAAGAAGTCAACATGACTTCCATGGTTGCCAACATGACATCAACAGGAGTTTCAGCAGTACCATAAACTTTTACAGCCAGATTTCTTGTGTGAGGTTCTTAAAATCTTTCTGTTTACAATGTCAGTGGAGGCTTTTCTGCTTGATGAATAGGGTGTAAAAATGCTTTCCACATGAGGGTATGCACTGTTACAATAGGCAGTCAAAAGATGCCTTTCTTATGCCATTATTTCAACACTGAAATACTTAGCCAGGCTCCACCCATGGTACATGGTATGTGTCTTCGCAGTCTCAAGTCTGGCAGTAATTCATCCTGTGTGGACAATGCACCCTTCTGGTCATGGAGAGGATTTTTAAGTGAAGAACATTTCCTACAACAATATTTGGATAAGCCCATAAACTAAACCTGAGTAGCTTCTTGAGAAAGCAAATGTAACTTTGATTCAGCTGTACAAGTGTTTGCTATAATAATGAATGATCACCTCAATAAGCTGAACCACTCCTGACTGTGTCTCAGAGGTCTGTGTTTAGAGACCTGGATCTGAGGAGGTTCTTTTTCCTGTCACTCCCTGCCTTCAGTATAACTCGCACATGCTGTTGGAATGAGATTATATTCACCACCAAGTACTCTGCAGTGACAGTTTTGTTGAGTGTGCAGTGATCTAAAAGAGTCAAGGAAGGCAGGTAAGAGGCAATTATGCTAAGCAGACTCATTGCTGGAAAGAGAAGACAAGAAGCTTTTGGGATTTGTTCATTCACATGCACAAAATCCAGTGGTAGGTGAACTCATTCACAGGAGTGAAAGTAACAATTTCTATTTTGTGTTGCAAGTTAAAGTTTCTGAATGAGTACTAGGAGACAGAACACACAGAAAAAAAAAAAAAAACAAAAAAGAAGTGTAGTTTTAGTATACTGTAAAGAAAAAATGGAACTTTGCTTATGGGACAATTTTTTGATTGTTTTAATATGGCACTTATTCACTTATTCACTTATTCAATGGCACAGTCCTGCTTCTGTGACATTGATACTTATGTACATTGACTATGTACTGTGTATCTCTTCAGCCCTGCATCATTCCTATACTCTGGAAGGTATAAAAATCAATCTGAGTTCAAGTTCTAAGCATGAAAGTCTCAGTAAGTAGTTGCATGAAAATTACTACTGTTAGCCAACTTTATATAAACAAACTTGTAACACAAGCATTTTTGCCTTGCCTTCCTCACAAAGTATTAAAAGAACCTGAACTCCCACCTTCACTCTCTAAGAAAATGCTGACACCTTTTGGTTTGGTTTTTTATTAACTTTACATCTCTTAATGATTATTTTCCCCTCAACTTTCTAGCCACAGAAGAACCTACAGGAGGCTAAGTTTACAGCTAATTTAAAAACCTCTCCAAGTACTGTACTACCTTTTATGGCAAGCAATATCTTGTTACACTAGCCTGTGACCACTAGGCACGAAAGAAAGCACAGATATGTCCCTGCTGAGGCACTTGAGTCCCTGAGACTACATTTTAAAAATAGATTAATGTAAAAGGCAAGGAACTAAGAGCATCCAGGTTGGTGAATGAAAATCTACACAATGAGTCTTCAGAAATAACCTTTCTGAAAGCTATGGAATACTTCATTTATGGATGACATTTTTTCCTGTTGGTTATGGAGACAGCATTGACTAGATACATGACCTGAAGTTAATAAAAGCATTGTAACTATTTACTGAATGAATAAGATTAGAGGATAATTAGCTACATGTTCAGGATGTAAATTAGAAGTTTTGGAAAACTGACTGTGTGTTCAACAAATGGATGTCATGTTCATGTAGATAAAACCTAAATTAGATGAATATGAAAAGATGTAAAGGAAAAGAAGCATGCATCAAACAATGAACTTGACATGAATGATATTTGGTGTGCCCTTTTCCTCCATACTCCAGCAGCCCTTACATACTGCTTTGCTTCCTATAGCAAGCTGACAAGAAACAGACATTTTCTTCCTTCAAAATGCAGATGGAATGAGGCAATTAATATCTGCTGCTTTGACTTTCCTCTCACTGTTTGAAATGGGACTTCTCTATATTTTCACTGCATAGTTCATAGTGTCCTGCAGAACATGAGATTTCCTACTGATGAACTGAATGCCTATAAAAAATTATTTGGGTGTAGAGGCTCCAAACGAAGAACATTAGCTATTAACTATAAGTTTAATTATATACAGCTAAAGTGAAAAAACCCCAAATCCAAGGTGGAAAATTGCAATAAAAAGCCTCAACCAAGCAACCAAAAAAAAAAAAAAAACAAACAAAAAAACTTCCCTTACATACTGGAAGTAAACACTTAGGATCAAATCTAACTAATTTAAAATGGCATTGTATCTTTACAACAGAAACTATGTTCTCTTTGTGTACGCATGTGTATCTAATCTGTCTGTGCTCAAACTTTGGATTCAAGATCACATACAAACCAAACCACTGTGAATATACACACAATCTAGTTCTAACCTTGTGTTTTCCATCTTTTGGTGATCAAGTCCAACTAAATTTCCAGCCCAGGAAACTGTTTTGAGAAGAAGGTAAGCAGACTGATTAATATTCAGATTTTTTACCAAAAGACACAACCGGGCTTGCCAGGACAAAGGGGACTGCTGTGTGCCATGGCAGGTGTCTCCATCCCATGCTGCCAACACCTTCTCGTCCCTCCTCCTCCTCCTGCCTGCCAGCGGACCACAGGCAGCTGTGCCGCAGGAAGAGGAGAACTTGGTGCCTCTCACTGCCAAGGCACAAGAGACAACAAAAGGCGGCAGAGAACAAAGACAAGTGCTTCTCCTGCCTTCTGTGAGCAGGCAACAGCCGCAGGGACAGAGTGAGGTAGCGGCCCTGCACTGCCTCTGCTGCCTCGCAGCTCCTCACCAAGCTGGCTGGACATCCATACCCGCAGTGGGCAGCAGGCAAGAGGGGCAACAGTCCTGGCAGCACCAGAGACCAAAGAGGGGGCCTTGTCCAAGAAGCAGGAAGAATAACAAGTCTGCAGCTCCAAAGACCAGATTCAAGGGGAACATGCCAGAGACAAAAGCTGGAGTACTAGAGAAGAGATGGTCCCTGTGTCTCACATGCAAGACATGGGCAGAATGCTGGGACCTTCAATTGTGCACAGCCACATTCCAAGGCCCAGCCCTATGGATCAGAACCCACTACAGTGTGGGAAAGACCCTGACCTGGGCTCTGTTTGTGTTAGTTGGACACAACCTGCTGCCCACAGAACAGTGGGTCCTGGCCTAAAGCGCAGCTGTGGCAATGGCAGCAACACCCACAGCAGCAAGGGCAGAGAGAGAGGCAGCTGTCCCGCAGTGCCCCTGCTGCCCCCAGCCCTGCCACAAACCAGGTGTACTCAGCAGGCAGAGCTGGCAGCTGGGGTGGTCCTGGCAGCACTGGAAACCAAAGCAGGGGCCTTGGCCAAGAGGGAAAAGCAGTGGGAAGATAACAGAGGCCAAGGGACTCACAAAGGGAAGAAAGCAGCGACCAACCACCATCCCCTGGGGAAGGCAATGACAACAAAGAGCTGCTGTAGGAGAACTTGAAGTACATCAATATCCATGATATCTGGGTCAAGTCTTTGTACCTGGAGCAAGGTGATTGTCCCACTATATTCTGTGTTGGTGTCACACCCAAAGCTGCATCCAGGACTCAAGGTGAGGCTGTACCTGTCCCTATAAATCGATGTAGATGTGGCACTTAGGGGTCATGATTTAGTGATGAAGTTGACAGTGTTAGATTAATCATTGGACTTGATTGTCTTAGAGGCCTTTAATGATTCTATAATGGCTGATTAGGGGGAGAACAGGCATGTGGCATAAAATTTCAGCCGGCAGAAAAGGGACAAAACTACTGAAAATCAGAAGGCAAATGGCTTATAAGAAAGAACAGAAGCAACCTAAGAACAAACTCATCAGTTCCAGACTTACATATTTTGTTATTATTTCTCATTCACAAAGATGTCATTTATTTTCTAAAAAAATATTTTCCATTTAGTGATCACATATATTTGCTATGAATAAAGAACCAAGGAAAAAATGCCGTTTTTATAACCAGTCTCAAACTCCAATTACTTTCAAATCATATTTGTGATTCATTTGTGGATTCTTACATGTGAATTTGTAACTGTTTGGTCTCTCTTTTATTACCCTTTATGGTATGACTACCAATGGCTTAAATGGAATGTGGTGAAAAGTGGAGTGACTTCTTACATTCATATTACTGCTCTTCAGTATGAAAGTTATTGTGAGCTCAAGGATGATAGGGGAAGCATAGGTAAAAAACAAAACAATAGCACATATCTGTATCTGCATAATAGAAAAAAACATTCACCTGTTAGGCTGTATATAGAAAAGGAAGTGTTTCTTTTGAAATATGGACCATATGTTTTTTAGCCCACTACATATTCACCCAAAGTTTGTGAAGAAACCAGAAAGAACCACTGAGCTAAATCATGCAAAATAGAGCTAAGAGGAAGTTAATTCAGAAAAAAAACTAAGCAAAGATTTAAAATTATATCCCATTTAGTAAAATTTGTACTATTTACTATCTTGGTTCACCATCACAATAATGATTATCATGCTTGTGATGATTCTTGTTCAGCTGGAGCTGGCTCTTTAATGCAGAGTAAGCCTGTGAAGCCTGGGTATTATCTTGTTTTCTTTCTGTTAACTTGATTTATTTGAAATCCATTAACCTCAAAATGAACACATCTGAATATACATCAGGCAAATGAATAAAAATCTATAGAAACTGTAATAAATGAGAGGTCACATTGCAGCCAGGATTTCTGCAAGTTGTTATTTCTTCAAGGAATAAAATCACTGAGACCCATTATTTGCGAATATACAATGTAGTGATTAAATTAGGGGTCTCCTGGGATCCTTAGTTTAGGATGTTTTCCATGGAGACATCCCAAACAGCCTCAAGGCTAGCTTTTGCCCATGGTGACGTTCTGCATTTTATTTTCAACGAGCAAATGAAGAGCAAGATCCTGAAGAAGTAAAAAGTCAGCTACTGCTTTTGTACAGCTTAAAATTTTGCGTGGCTCTGGTCCTCTTGGAAACCTCTGCATATTGCTATGTAAGTTTCAAAAACAATAGGAAAAATTTAATGTTCTGCTTATCACCTTGTCTTCATATATGTCATAATTTTTCTAGCTGAATATTTCAGATAGGGTTTCTTATCTTAATTTTTCACTTATATCGTCTATTATATTACAAAACACAAAAGTTATGAATGATATGCAAAGATTAATTTTAAAAAGCACATATTTATTTTTATTTTGTCTCAAACATTAGAAAATAAGTGAAATTGAGGGGATGCCAACATAAGTTAAGCAGGCTCATATTGAAATATACTGCATTGGGATGTCCTTGGGGTCCCATGCAGAAATATTAGCTTGTATCCAGCAGTGGTATAGCTATGTTATATAGTGTTCCAACTGAGCTAATCATCCCAGGAGGAATGCCATAATGATGTGACAAAAATATTTATGATTCTGGAGTTAGCTCAGGCATCTCTTCATCATGCTGCTTTGTAATATGTAGACATAACCTTCGAAGCTCATGATATGCAGGAAGTCAGATTAGATAGGTGACCTGGAGGCCAGCTTGGGCCCTCAGTTCTATTAATCAGCTGCATATCAGAACAAACCATAAACATATTAGAGGAAGCAGTGAAATAGCTCCATTAAACACCACATTAAGGGAACAAATTTCCACACAAGCCCAGGGGAAAAAAGAAATAAAAGAAAAGGCAAGACATTCAAAGTTTTGTGTTTAGATAAGGTCAAAAAAAAAAGGGAAAAAGACTTCACAATAACATGCCCATTTGTTCTATGGTTTATAGAGAGAATGAGTCAATTAAACTGGGGAAAACACTGCTGTGAGGAAAGGGAAAGCAAACCCAGATTTTTTGCAGACCAATTTCGCTTTCCTAGGTTTTGTTGTTGCATATGTTCTTTTCTACTGTATTCCATATGATATCTAATCACCCCGATATTTGAACACCTTCCAATAATGCATTAAGCAACATAAGTAGCATCTGCCACATGTTCATTCTCACATCTTCTCCTCAGTAACAGATGCACAAGAAATGCTGTGTCTAGAGTTCATTTCAGTAATAGATTCATGTTGCTGTATGTTTATGCTACAGGCAAAAAATAAGTGCTGAAGGAATTACTTTAGAGCAGAAGGTATTAAGCTAGTCCTTCATTCATGGGTAAAACATTGTAAGTCATTAGATCAGCCTCCGAAAATGCCTGTTGCTTCACAGACAGTCTTTAGGCTTTTTCTAGCAAGTGCCACTGCTTTAGGAGCAGGAATTTATTAAAGGAAGGCTAGAACTTTAGGTGATAATGCTAATATACTGGTTTGGGGTTATTGAACTCTTTCAAACTTGATGAGTTGTTATCTTTACTGTAGAGAATGGGATGAAGGTTTGAGCTGTTTACAGTAGCCAGTATTACTAAAAGGACAATCTGAAATGTTTTATACCACTTAGTGTTTCCTAGGCACTTAATGTTTCATGTTGAACTGAAAGGTGATGAGAGTTTGAATAACCAGGCTAAATCATCATCTGCCACTGTGTGACAGTTTGGACAGTGACACTCCAGAAAGCACAGACTGGGAATAATACATTGTGTAAGAGTTTTTCATCAATAAGGAATATAGGAGTAGTCCCAAACCCTGTATTGAATTGACTAGTTTTGGGTACAAATACCTTCAGCCAAGAAAGAGTTTAGATTTTACCAAGCCTCTTCTTTGTCAGAGCATCAGCCAAGACCAGCAGTCATTCATCTGCTAGTTCATCTAAGTCATTATGCCAGGAATCAGGCACAATAAATATTCCTTTCCCTGTTTAATGTCCTGTTCTGATATTGAATATCACTATTTTTACTTTCCTTTTAGATTAATTTAGTGCAAGCAGGCAAGCATATGCCTGCAGTCATAATATGTTTGTTTTCAGAGTTTACTGCATTTTTGTCTGAATGTTTTTGGGGTTTTTTGTGCAGACAGGAGGACCTGTGTTAATAATAGCTTCTGCTCAGTGTGGATAAGCATCTCTTTGAAGCCACATAAATAGGCAGACAGGCAGTCTTCAAGAACCTGGCTGTATGAAACTGTATGCTTCTCCACAATTAAGAATAGAACAATTCCCAGCACTGCTTTTCTCTGCCCTTCAAAAATAAATGGTTCTTTATTTAGCTGTGACTGGGGTTTTTTTCGGTTTTGTTTTCCTTTTTTTTTTTTTTTTTTAGTTCTGAATCCCATATTTCTTCCTGATTTAGGACAATCCCACCTTTAGGGTCTCCCTTTCCTTCTATTTGGGTGATCTGTGGAGGAATCTGGTGCAGGAAAAGTTGTGCTCCCAGACCTTCTATAAGACCACTAAAGAACTTAAACAGTACCACTAGTGGAAAAAAAAAAAAAAACCAAACCACCAAAAGACCAGTACAAAACAAAAACCAACCACCAGTCCCAAACAAATGAACTTATGTCTCTATAGCATGAGACTGTATTACACAGCACAGATTTGCAGTTAGAGCAGGATCAAGATGGGTGAGAATGTTCTTCTACAGAACATGAGGGACACCTGATCCTCACTGCCAGAAGGTTTCTTGCAAGGAAATTAATCTAGTAACTTCTTCTGGAATGCTAGTATCTGATCTCTGCCTTGCTCCCTCTGATGCATTCCACTAGAGAATGGTGCTTCCTCTTGCTTGCTGTGAATATTCAGAGTCATGGTATAACAATCAGAAGACCAAAAAGGATTGTGAATCAGGCCATACTTAACATATTGTGTAACAACAAGAAGTTGTGCCTCAGGCAAAAAATACATATATTACATATATTTAATGTTTTCCTAAATGTATGTTATGTTAGTACATAAAAAGTTCTATAATACATTCATGGAATCAAAATGCATGTAGAAATGATTTATTTTTACAAAGGATTTCCCCGAAGAACTGAAGGAAAGCTATATTCTCATCCAGAGTGTCCCAGTGCAATAAGTTAACTTTCATTAAGTTAACTTCCATTAATCTTAAATCAAGCCCATTCTATATCACTGTGCATTTAAAATCAGGAAAGAAGGCAAGTAGGGACTACTTTTGCTGTCTTTGAACAGTATATTCTCAGCATCCAAGATGAAGATCACTAGTTAAAGCAGAAAATATGCCCAGATGTTTACTGGTAACAGGCTGTTCAAAAGACAGCCTATGTGGAGCACAGAGTGGAGAAGGCTAAGGTCAGGTTCAGTGATGCTTCCACAGTCAAATGAACCTTTAAGAATGTTTCACATTAGGTCTGATCCTACCTTATAGTATTCTGGAAAAACAAGGATATGAGAAATAACAGCATTGCTTTTCTTGATAGCCAAAAGAACTGAGGTAAAAGATGACATTTCAGATTTATAAAATACAGGGTGGGGTTTTTTTGCTACTATATTTATTCTTCCTCTTTTTATTTTCTTTCATCATAATGTTCTACTACTTGGAGAGAATTTATGTTTCTTTCCCAAGTGAACATGGAAATTTAGCATTATGAGCTAAAATCCAGGTGAAAACAATTAAGTAGGTCATCACACTTTCAAAAATGTCTGTTTTAATAGAAGATGCTGCCATCTCAGCCCTTTGGAAAAGTAGGTCTAATATACAGCTGCTTTACTGTAGACTCAGAAGCCCAAATTTAGATACTCAGCTCTCAATAGCTTCACTATTTTCCTTTCATGTTTTTGTTTTTATAAGTTTATTGTAGTATGTCTCTTGGTTTTCCAGTTCTTTTGAAAGTATTGGAAAAAATATGATATGAGTCCAATACTAATTGTTTTCATCTTGGAATATTACTCATCTTTTCAAAGAAAAGCATCAATTCTAAGCAACATTGTGTTCCTTATTTGCACAGTTGTGTGTTGGCTACATCTCACTCCCATATATACATGCCAAAGATGAGTAGCTGTATGCATCCAAATGTATTACTTGTTTATAGAAGGCGTGCAAATTGTACAAAATAAATGTACTGAATGAGAGTATTTAAATCCTTTTCTTCTAATCTTGTATTTTCCTTAAAGCATGAATATTCTTTCCTCAGCGTTCTAGCCAAGATTTTGAGAGTTCACAGCTAAGCAGACGGATAGAAAAATGTTTTAGGGTCCTTGATTTTCTGTCTATGAATTTTTGTATGTGAAAACATCTTTTTTCTCTTCTTTCTTATCTTTCCTCTAGTTAGGAGGAAATTCAGATGTTTCCAATGAAGTAAAAATCTAAGTTTTATATGCATTGCAATAAGCATAACTGCTTGATTTGGTATTTTGTTTTCTATGTGATTTTGTTAAACAGGATATTCACATTTTTGTCTTCTATGAGGAGCTGAATTATTTGAAACTCATTTATTTAGGTCAGCCTTTTTAAAAAAGAGAAAGATATCCAAGATCAGAATCAGAATATATTATGTCTGTGTACCCAATAAAGCTGTTGATCTCCTTGCTCCACTCTTCTGAGAAGAATCCATAGCTGGAAGTGAAAGAGCAGAAGGAAAACAAAGGCCAAGAATAGCAGACCTCCCACTGGGATCACAGTCTTTGTCTCGTTCTTCCCATTACAATGACTTGGAATGGCAACAGAACCCATGATGTATCATTACATGTGACTGGAGAGTCCCTGGAAAGATTGTCAAAGGCACTTTTACTATTAGAAATAATCATTCATTTTGCATATCAACAATATAGTGCTACTAAAATGTCCTTAAATTTTAATCAATATTTATAAGTAAAATATTTCTTCTTCTTTATTCAAACACTACTCACAAAAATAAAATTTCAATTTTGAAAATATATTTTCTTAATTGGCTATCTGGTGTACTATCTTTAAGGCAGATGTAGGGCCATATAATAAGAGCAACCTGCCATGCAGAAACTGGCAACAAGAGTAATTTTTCTTAGATGAGTTGTGTTCCACTGTCTAGTGGTAGTCACTGGAAGTGATATTTCTGCAAATATTCAGTATTCTGAAGGATGCTTGTGTATGTAACCTGTTCAGATGTACACTAAAACACAGTGTCTTTCATTTATCTTTAACAAAAACTAACCACTTATTAAGATTTCTCATATATTACTTTTGAAAATTACTATTTTGCAGACCCTGAATATGAACAAATATAGGCAAAAAAATTAAAATTTCTTTTTAATTTCTAAAAATGAAATGAAAAAGCCAATACATAAGAATGAAAAACAGCTTTCAAGGTCTTTTCCAGAATCACCATCTGTAAAAGTGACACCTGGCACGGAACAGGACCTCTACTAGAATGTGCACTCTGCCACTAGTGATACCAGCTTCCAAAAGAAATCAAGGATGATCTGAATTAGAAACATATTTTCTTGCCATATCCACCCAAAGGGACAATTGAGCTTTTGTGGAGTCCTCAAGTTGGAGCGACCCAAAGTTACAGTGCTGTTGATCAGCTGGTTTCCTCTGGGATAGGAAAATTTTGTTGTACTTTAGAGATGACTGTCTACTCATTTATTGCTGTCCTCTTATGTAAGGCCCTTCCCTCTAAGACATGCTGCTCAAAACCATGCTCTCAAGCAATGCTGGCATTTTTTTCCTAGCAATCTTTAGAAAACACTAAGTTCTGCTTAGTTATATTACACACCAAATGTAGTTTCATAAGTGATTTATACATTTAATGATTTGCAAAGTGATTTTTCAAAAATTAGTTATAATCACATTCCTGTTCTGTGTAATACTCCTAGTGTACTTTATATTATACAAGTCTAATATTTTAACTTTTGCTGAGTCCCCTAATTTTGTCCCACAAGTACGAAGTTGCATTATTATATGTCTTTTTCTTCTGTGTTCTTCACCCCTTTGTATTCAAATACATGGAATCTGAACTTAAACCTGAAATGTAAAAACATTTTTACAGAGTAGATCCATTACATGAGAAAATGCTCTAATTAAGGGCAAGGTGTGACTTTTTATTTCATGAATGTGAGGTCTGTAGGTTAGCAAGCTAATATTTCTACTGGAAAAAGTGACTGCCAGATGGCAATCTAGAGGGTAACACAGAATCTGGACCCAGTTTCCACATAGACTTAACAAGAGAATTAGTAAAACATTCCATATGAATGTTTCCAACTGCTTTTAGCCAAGTCTCACTGATGCCTTTTCTTCATCTATGCCACTGAGTAATTACCTCCTAATTTCTGCTGCTGACTCCTCTCTCCAGCTGCAGCACAGCTCATTAGCCCGGGCTCTGTTACACTACCTCTCTGTCTGACTGTCAGTGCCATAGATTATAAATCATTTGAGGTCATGACTGGTACTTTTGTATGTTTTCTATCAGGCAAACCAAACTCGACCACCAAACATTGGTATTAGATCATATTAATTACTTTCCTAAACCTTTAAATGAATTATTCATTGTGGTATTTAATTTGGATATATATTAAAAGGAAATTTTGAGTAATTACGTCCTTTATTTGACAGACACACTACCATAAAGAAAGTATATTTTAAGTCTTGTACATACAGAAGTCAGAAAAGTGTAAGTGTCGTCGACGACTCACTACACAGCTTCTATGAAAGATGGAATCCAGAAACAGAATCTTCTTTTGGAAACTGACAAAGTGACCCACCTAAGGGGGTCAAACCAGTTCAGTCCCAGAGCAAGGAGTAGATTCTAGTAATTTTCCCAATAATCAGACTTTCTGTAGCAAATTTGACAAACAAATGTACCTAGTGTTAAATGCCAACATGAAAACTTCAATTAGATGCAGCTAATGGGAAAATATTTTGCAGTCCTTTCAGCAAGAGTTGAGTAAAAGGTCAGGATGTTTCTTTGCTGAAGTAAGTTTGTCAAAATTAGCGACTTCTCTGTATGATTTTTACATGCTTTCAAAAGAGCCACAAAAATGCAAAGAAATTCTGCAGCAGAAAAACAAGAAGCTTTAACAATATTTAGTGAAATCAGCTTACATTTTTCTTTCAACTGTTTTGAGCACTAAAATGCTCTCTTTCTGTCTGCAAAAGGTAAAGCTACTTTAGATGCAAACCTTTCACAGCACCAGCAACTGAGGAAGGCAGGTGAGATATGTTCTTCCCACTGGCATTGTCCTGGGTAATTATATTTTAAAGATCCATTAATACAAATTCTAGATTGAAATAAAAAAGATTGCTTTTGTCAGAGGATACTGGAATATTTCAAAAGCAAAGGAAAATAACCTTTACAGACCAGACCAAAATGCCAGACTTTGCCTTCCTTAAACTGCCTTTTATCAGATGGATTGATGTGTTACAACCATTTGAGAAGACTGACTAGTCCATGTGACAGAAACATAACATCTGATTGAATCTGGTTTGACTTTAACAGAGAAGGCAAGTGTTTATTTCCCTTGTCAGTAGGCTGACCGAATTAGACAAATATTGGCATATGGATTATTTTAACTTTATTTTGTTTTAAAATAAGAAATTATTAGCTTCATTAATACAAAAATCTATTGAGAAAATTACAAATAGCAGAATGGATTTCAAGAAGGTGGCCTTTGCATTACTTCAGTCTTCCTCTCCTCCCATACCCTCAAGCAACCATGATTTATAAAATGGTGATTTTTTCCTTAAAGTTTGCTGATTAAAATTAAGCTAGTCACTCTTTCCACTGGCCTTTTTCAGACTGCACTATCACTGCTGGTTTTGTTTGCATTGTGTGTTGATCAGATTAAAAGCCACAAGGCTCAGAATTATTTGTCCAGCATTTTCCTGTGTCTGAAAATTTATATAGTTAAATATTAGTACTTTTAGCTTACAGCCCTACTGATACACACAGGGGTGGTTTATGGGGGAAAGGTTCAAATTTAATAATGGAGCTGTCACTTTCAACCAGGTTCTTCACTAATAACAGAAATTATTAAAATGCATGCTGTTGATAGGTTACTTCTTGGTCACTTTGTTGTCTAGCATATAATCTCACATCACAAAAAATAATCATCAAATGCTATTTCCAAATCTGTTTTATGTCCAATGTACAGACTTCTCTATATTTCTTACTAATTAAATGATTTCTTTTGCTGCTTTTTTCAAAATAATCCATAGCAGAGGTTATGATTTAGAAAAACACGTTACCCTAAAAAACCTCACTCCCTACATGTTGCCTGCAAATGTCAACATGATTATCAGTATTGTGTAATAGATGAATAATCGCAATAGAAATACTAGTTATGGAACATCAAATTCAGGGCAGATGATGTTCTTACAGATAAGATCATGTAGAACTGATAATTTAGACTTGAAAACTCACCTACAATCAATTTACCACCTTATTATCGTGTGATACATTCCATGCATCCACTAATTTCATCCCAAGAAGATCTGTCACATTCTGGGGAATAAAACAAATTTAATTGACTATCTGACTATCTGAGGACTGTGACAAAGCTCTTCTTTCATGAGCTGATTTATTCCAAAGGTAAAAATGCAGCTTATGAAAGAAACAACTAATATAACAAACAATGTTGGTGATACAAGATACTGACTTGAAATGGAAGTGAAATGAAAGCAAAAATAAGATAGAAAATCTTTTAAAACAAAGGAAGATAATCCACTCTCTTCTTTCCAAACATTAAAATTTTTAAGATACATATTGTGCTCACTGATGTAGAAGTTTACATCCTTCTATATGTAAACAAGAAATATGTACCTTCTTTCCCTAGCAGAAGCAAATGGAACAGCTGCCCATTTCTTTTCAGTTGACTACTGGACGGTGACTTGTGCAGCTCATGAATATGTGTTGAAATATTAATCCATTTGTCATTGAATATACTTGATTTAAATGCAATCTTACTAAAGAGGGAATGAAGATCATTTTCTGGGTAAAAAGATCGGGCAAGCTATAAATATCATTTGTACATTTGAAAATCACACTTACTTAGGATGTCTCCTCTAGCCAAACATATGAAACAAATCCTATTTTGAGGGGCAGAGACCTATTTCAAGCACAACTAAAACACAAGAGTACCTAACATATGAGACAGATTTCAGTAATCACAGAGTCTCCCTTTGCCTCTGGGATAGGAGAGTGAATTTTGATGCCAAAATATTTCTACAAAGTCCTGAATTCCCAACACATATTAAAATGTTCACACATATGCATTTTATTGGGACCACTTTTGTCAAACTCTCAATACAAATAGAAAAGTGGGTTTAAATTGTCTTGATATTGGTAATGTCACGGGTTTTTCCCTTCGCTTTTCCCTGAATATAATTACAGACATTAGTGGTGAGAATGGGGGGGAGGAGTTGATGCAAAATAATATGGCCACTAAAATAAATAATTTGAGTTATTGTCTTGATGCTAATGCACCAAAAACTGCAAAAGATTCACGAGGGTGAAAGAGCAGCACAAACATCATCATCTAAGCCCCAAGTTCTGATTTTGTGATTCTGTTCTACATGCTTTCAAATTAACATAGTTGATGTGGTGAGGTGTATTAGCACATAATGGTTAGGATAACATTTTTCCAGGTATCTCAAAAAGCTGTACTAAAGAACATTAGCATTACAGGGGTTTCAGGCAGGTTGGAAGGGAAGAAAGGTGGTTGAAGAGAAGACAAACACAAGCACAGGGAAGAGATTTACCTACATTAAACAACTCTAAAAAACTTCAGTCTTTATTGGCAATCTTCTGGTCTACTTACTGATTGAAGCCAAATCTCATTTACAAAAATGTTATTATAATATCCTGCTAGATGTGTGACCCAAAGTTTCGATGTAAATGTTATTTATGGAAGTTTCCTTATGCAAGAAGTGTGACTTTTTTTCCATAAAAAAGACCCAAAACAACAAAACAAACAAACAAACAAACAAAGAAAAAGCCTTAAAGAATGCCTGTGGGACACAGAAAGAGGCTGATCCTACAAGCCAAATACAGATCTCTATCTCCAGCACAACCAAGGAGCTCTATGAAAACAACTCGGAAAGCTCTCCTCCACCAACAGGATGCTGAGAAAAAGACTGGCTCGAGCATGAGGAAGAGTCAGTTTAAGGAATGGATTAAATGGAAGTCTTCTGTGGGCTCTGAGATAATTAACTGCAAAGTTTACAGTAGAACACTTTAGATGCTTACTTTCTGGCATCAGGGTTGTATTTAGAGGCTAGGGAATAATATCTTTAGCTGTTATTAGAGTTAGAGAAAGATTTCAGTTCAAACACAGAGTAAGTGTGGAGTAATTGGCAACAGATTGACTGAAATAGTCAATAAATATTGTTTCATCTAACTTTTCATACTGTAAAGAAAGAGATTTTCCCCAGAGAAATGTCATTGTAGGTTTCATTCCTGTATAAAATAACTTTTATTACTCATCTAATTTAAGAAACATTAAAAAAAATATAAGAATAAGCACAAATGTAATCATCCTCTTACATGCTATGAGTATCACATAATTATGCTTTGCTTCCACGTTATTACATATGGAAACTATCAATTCAATAGAAAACACTTTCCCTGAAAAATTTAAAGTAATCATCCCAATGCTTTAATATTGCTTCTATGTTCATAATTCTATACAAGATCTCTTATTTTCAAGATAAAACCCACCAGGTTATCTGAAGATATTTTACTTTGCCTTGTGAAGGAGTTTGTTTTTCACGAGTATCATTCCATATCAAAGCTTGTGATATGACTTTTAATTTATTTTACTCTCTCCTTTATGTTTGATGCTAATGGCCTCTGGATTTTTTTAAATGCACAGAATTTTTAACTATCCCATTAAGTCATGATGAAGTTTACAATAGCTGAGACATCTGGCCTGGATGTGATATATATGAAAGATAGTCACCTCACAAATCAGCAGTCCGTGGTGCCTGAGAGAGATTAGTCAGGAGGGTTACTTTAAAGCTTCCTTGGATAAAGAGATCAGACACATCTCCCAGATGTAAAATGCCTCTCTCTCTACTGGAGAATATATTGAAAGGTGACTATAAAGGAGAACTGGGTGGCCCAGGAAGTATGGTAGCACACTGTGAAGCTATTAATCCCCAAGCCATTTTTTGGAAACTACTAATAGCCTTTAAGATTTCATGCAAAGCCAATGAAACAATAATTACTAAATACACTGTTGAGTCCTCTTGTATTTGTGGAGGCTCTACCATAGCTGTGAACCTTGGAAGCCAGAAAGAACATACATTAGAAACTACTAAGTGAAGTGTCCAGCACTTGTAATTTGTTGGGGTTAGGTCCTGGTGGGAATTGGTGGTCCTGTTTTCTCTGACAGTTTTTTTATTAAATTGACCATAATAAAAAAGGGAGGAATAGTCCATGAATGGCATTTAGTAGAAAAAAGATTGGCTTCATGGGGTTGAGAAAGCAACACAGCAGCAACAGTCACTTCAAAATACAAGGAGAGGGGCAGGAGTCCTGCTATATTTACAGCATTTGTTCAGAAAGTATGGGGACCCACCTCAGTCTGGAGGGTTTAAATGGTTAAATTATCAGAAGAGTGCAATAGTCATGGAGCCAGGAAGTAGTTTAGATAAGTAATGGCTACTAAAGGTACAGGAATTGCAGAGAAAGGAGACCATTTTCTCTGATAGTGCTTTGGAGTGGGGAAACTGCTGCTGGCTAGTTGATGTATTTCACTCTACACAGCCAAATCCAGGTTTAAATCAAAAACAAACTCCAGAGCTAAGAAAAGATCAGAGTTTAGGACTGATCACTCCCTATAGCCCTCTTTTCTGTTCATTTAATGAACCTTGCATTTGTATGTGTTTGTTTGGTGCTAGGTCACTTAGATAGCTGGAGACAAGGCTGTGCTCATCATGCTTTTGTAGCTCTACATTTGAGGCATTTTTCCAAGATGTGGTTTTGAATGCACTCAAGCTACTGCCAGGTAATCCCAAGCCGCCTGTCTTCAAGATTAGTGTGCTTAACAGCATTTTACATAATTATCTAAAGATATTAGACAACATAAGCCCTTTTGAAATTAATTATTCCTGCTGATATAGGTATCTAGATTGGGTAGTAATTTGACAATAATGGAGGCATCTAGCCAGCCACTATATTTTACAGATTTAGTCTTCACAGAGGCATGGGAGTTGCCTCCTAGAGACATATCCCTACACTCAGGGTTCCTTGATGTCTGCCTATAAATGACTTCATACTCTATGTGAGGCTTTTGAGGAACAATTTTCATTGGCGTCTTTGTTATATTTTGATTATATGTTTTGTATATAGGGTGCCCTCCATTTTTTTTATCTTCTGTAAAGTGGACTGGTGTCTGACATCTGAGAACATGTTCTTACTTTTGGAAAAGAACCAATTCAGAGCACTGAAGTCCTGGACCATGTGCCAGGAGTTATGGAATGTGCAGGGTTCTCTAAGGTAGAGACACATCACCTTACTAAAGCACTGCTGAATAACAGACAATTTAAAGAATACAGACATTCTAAATGCTAAGGCTATACTTGTACACTTCCCAAAGCAGGTGATATTTATAGAGCTTTGTTTTGACTGTGTCTGTGCTATGAACAGCCTTATAAAACAGGACCAGTTATTTTAGTACATTTTATAAGAAATTTTTATATGGATTATACTTTATTGCCAGATTTAATGAATTTTTAAAAGGACTATATGGCAAAAGGGGTTAGATATTAAATTAGATAGAGAGAACATAGGTGTAGGAATAATGAAATAACTGTAAAGATTGGGGAGAAAGGGATTGAGGCAGAACAAACATGCTTTTTCCATAATTTTCTATTGTTTTGATGAAACTGAAACTGATCCACAGGGCAAATGTCACAGCAGCCATTTTGGACATTTTTGTCTCTTTCTCTCTCTAAAACTGGAGCCAGAGATCTTCAGGGAATGGAATTATCATCCACTTGGTGGTTTTGCCTCAATCTTCAACTATTTTGGAAATGACCTTATGTTTATATCTCAGAAATAATTGAAGAGCCTCTAGTCATGCATCCTAGTATTTATTAATTGGCTATTTATTCTAAAGGTCATTTATCGTCTTATTAAAATGAAATCAAATCATCTGTGTTGTTGGCAGCTCAGTGTGGAATAATGCAGTTTTAAGATAAATGGAAGGCTTCAGCATATGAAAAATGTGGTTAGAAAAATCAAAACAGAAGCCTTGAGACCCCTTCCTTGGAAAAAGTGTCACAGTAGTTTAAGGTCGCTTTGTATAGCTGTATAACAATATCATTTATTATGCCCCTTCTAATCCTACCAAGTTTTTGCAATAAGACAATCTGAACAATTGTAATTGATGATAAATTCCTAGAAGTTGGGGGGTATGTTTATGCTTTATGAGCCATCAGACAAGGTTGTTTGAGATGGATGTGTTTAATGATATTCTGTTTAGGGACTCAGTCTCTGAGCTGGCCCAGTTTGACTATGTTTCTGTCACTGAAGGATTGAGACTAGTAGTGGGTAGCTTGGGTTTACTAAGTGGAGCTGACTGCCAGTATGTCTGTATTTGAAGCTTGCCCAAAACAGATTCCAACTGATATGGAAAGCAAAAGTAATTATGGAGAGTTTTATGTGAAGAAGCCAATTTTACTGATTCCAGTTTTGGAGTTTTTTACATGACTGCTTGAACATAATAACCAAGGATATCCAGATCTCAGCTATTCTCAAGAATAATAAGTGCAATCAAGTATGACTTTTGACTGCCACACTATTCACTCAAAAGACCACATTAAAAAATACAGGGAATGCAAAAATATATTACAGGAGATAAAGAGCAAATAGAGGGACCACTGAAATTCTTCAGAGATCAGATAGCAGGACCTGGAATGAAAAAGACTGTCCAGATGCTACCTCTTTTAAGAAATCAGTTTTCCTTTTTGATTCTGCTAGCTTCTTTGCATTTATGTTGTGGGTTATGACTCAAAAATGTGTCTGGAATGATCCATTCTGTTGTGTTATTTAGCTTTCTTAGAAAAAAAAAATAGAATCAAGATGTCATGATTTTTTACTAATAATGGCATTATTTCTAGCTGGCCTGTTATTACTGTAGTCTTTGGCCAGGCTGCATTTTTCAGGCTGCCAACACTCAGCTTATATGAGTTATACAAGTTGAGCTTATGCAAGCAATGTTGATTAAAGATTTTCCCTGGCCTAAAGGGTTGCTTAAAGGGTATGGTAAATATTTGGCATTACAATATCAAGCTGAGGTTCTGAGTAATTTATGACGAAACACCTGTACAAGTGAGCTGAAAGAAACTGAGCATTCTGAATTATTGCATGAGTTACTAAACCCAAATAGCTTCATATGGCCACACAAGAAAGTTGAGGCTAAAAATATAATTACTTTCAGTCATTGTGAGGCATGGAAAATAGGTCTGTTGTGTGGTTTGGGGTTTTGTTTTTAATTCAAAAATCACAAGTCTGTCTGATAGAGGATACTGTTTTGATGTTCTATTCCTAATTTTTTCCAAATAAAATGACTGTACTCTACATAAAAAATTGGATTAAAATAGTTGTGTCAAATAAACATAATGAGGTACACATTCATACCCTTCTATAGGAATGGAGAACCATGCTATTGCTCCCCTCCCTCACTTTTAATGGAAGGCCTTACAACCAGGGACCCACCTGCCAGGTAAAACTAGTGATCAAAACTGTCTGCTGCCAGGATCTCTGCTCTGGACACTGGAGAGAGAGATCTGTCATGCCAAAGTAGAGGAAATTGCAATATTGTCAAAAAATACTAATTTGTGGACTCATAGTTCACATGTTGAACATGTTCATAATTTTGAATCCTTCAGCCAGTGGAACTGGTATTCAGGTATTTTGTTTACCTCCATAAACAAAAGCTTCCAAATCTGAATTTAACACTTATTTTACAGGGGTTTAAGTAAAATGGAAGACCCAGCTGCTTATGGCTTTCATAGAATTACTTAATGCCTAAGTGCCTGAAGCTTAGTAATGATGTTGTGTTCTTTTTACCTTTTAGGATCAAGTTCTGTGATTGTACGGTATCAAACCAGAAGAAAGAGAGGGAAGAATTATTAATAGAATAAGACATGGAAAGGCTGAAAATCCCTGAGCTATGAAACAGAAACTTCTCTTGGTGGATCTCTGCATGACATAAGCCCATAGAGACCCAAAACTCAGTTTGATGGAAACAAACAAACCTTGTTGAGTCATCTGCAAGAGATTCCTGAGAGCACAGTTATGCAGTTGCCTGTGCAATGTGAGGTAAATCTGATGCAAAGAAAGGAGAGATGTGGAATAATAATCTCTTATTTAACATGAGTGACTATCTCATATTTTTTCCAAAATTGTGCTTCAGGTAGTTATTTGCTCAGATCATTTCTATTTGCCACTACAGGTTAGGTCTGCTGGTATAAATAAGGGATTCCTTTTGTTTGCCCTGGAACAAACAGTGAGTGACTCTACAGATACTGTCACATGAAAGAGTAGTTTCCTTAAACCACAGATATTCGATCAGGCTGCCAATGCCGAAAGACACAGAAGACCCTTGTGCCTGACCAGCCTGTGTCCTGTTATGGGAACCCCACTGAACAGCCAGATGTACCAGAGGGTAGTTCTGGGGTGTGCACTGACAGCATATCAGAGTAAAATCCTCTATATCAGTTTAGAAACAGAGGCCACTTTCTGGATTTCACCACTCTTAGTTGGCATATTATCAATTTTGCCAAGTTGTTGACTGTCAGTGGCTGCTAGAAACCTTGAAGAAGGACTTGTACTAAATAGTTTACAGAAAAACAGATTTTATTAACAAATGCAGTGATAATAATAAACTGTGATAGATTGAAAGATTGATGTTGATAGTATACTGACTGGCAAAAATGAATTTGAGGCAATATACAGACAAGTTCTAATGCCCAATGAAAGTCAGCTTAAGTTAATTATTTAGCATGCATATATCAAGGTTCTTACCCTATAAATGTCCTGGTGGAGGGAGAAGACAGGTACAGCTTGTCAACGATGTCAGAAGTTACAATGGAGTCTCTTTTGACCTCCCTTCCCTAAGCTATATTTATATTATTTTCTTCAAGGGAGGGCAAAGGTAAAGTTACAGTTGATGGATTTTCATCTTTAGGTGGATTTTGAGTGACTTTAGTCATTAGTATTTGTAGAAGCATGAAAATTAATATGCTCCTGAGTAATTTATGACGAAACACCTGTATGAAGCAAAGTTCAGCTTTCATTCACCACCTGGCACATTCCTTTGGCTTTGTTCCCATTAGGTACATTGTTTTCAACAGAGCATGATCACAACCTCATTGTGTTGCTCCATTCTCTGTGTCATATGGGCATTGATTTCAACAGAGCATGACCACAGAACCTCTATGCTACTCCATCCTTTGTTTCATGTCTCGCTTAGAGCAGCACACCAAGCTTCCTCAGTGTTCCTGCTTCAAAGCTGTGTAGACCGCTTGCCCCTGGCAATCTATAGCCAATGTGTACACTCCTTCTTGCTGAACTTTGCTTTTCAGTATTTTCCAAACAGTTGAGACACTTTAATTTCCATCATCCTTCTCATTGTTTCAGCAAATGTGGACTAGTTGGCCATGGAAGATTGGCAGTGCACATTAAGAATTGTGTGGCTGCTGGGCACATCTATAAAATGATGTACCGAAAATAAATGACTGAAGGTAAGAAATCAGTGGTGCACCTAACACATAACGAGCTGCTCTGAGAAAGGAGAAGCTTTCTTTTGGGTTGGATCTATGAAAATAAGGCAGGAAGAGATGTCCAAAATACTCCATCCCTTTGAAGTGGAGGTTTACTATACAAAAAAATAAAAAAGGTTGTTACTGTCTGAGTAACAGAGATAATACTGGTACTGTCTGGTACTAGAGATAGTATTTTTATACAGATGGACTCCAAATGAGAAGGGCAGTGTATGATGGCCTGGCTTCAAAATCCAAAGAGTGTATTTAAATCTGTATGTATGCAAAGCATATGCCTGTACATGTAAGTACATTCATATAACATGGTTCCACCTGGGCTTCAAAGTCTGAGTGATGCTCCAGTGAAGATAACTCATGCTTTGCTTATGTTGGTCTGTACTTGAAGATGTTCTCTGTGTGTAAAAAATACACTGGACATTTTGTTTGAATGTATGGATGAATGCAGATTATAGGAACAACTTCTAAGCTTCTGAATCTGAACAAAACAATTTTGGCCTATTACCAGCAGATCTGACCTAGAAATACATATCTCTATTTGATACATTAAACTTCTGATTATTACATGGAAACTTTTTTCCATTGCTGTTAAACAGCCATGGGATGCAGAACATCAGTTCTTGGAGATTCCTCTCTCCAGGAGCCAATGAATCATTCTCTTTTGCCCATTCACTGATAGCACTGTATCCTGCTACCCATTAAACTATTCATGCCAGGGCGATATAGCATCAGACATTGTACAAATTCTCCCAGTGCCCCCAAAATCTGATTAGATGAGGAACAGACAAATCAGCAAGCAATCTATGCTTAGCACTATAGAGGAAGGCAGAGTCTTGCCTGGCAATTAATTCCTTTGCAGTTGTAAAACTAGTAATCTAAATTTGAATGTGTGAGCAGAAGGTGTTGACCAGGTGTCCCAGGGAAAGAATTTTTTGCATTGCCTGAGACTAGCAAGTAAGTTAGTAAGTAAGTTAGTAAGTGCTAAAGAAGACAGAAGAAGCTTCTTGAAATGTAACCACTTTTAAAAACACCAGAGAAAATACACCTACTCTAATCTTACCAGCTAATGAATGGCACCTTAAAGGCTGAGACTTCACTAATTTATAGTTTCCAGGCTCCTTCATGAAACAAGGGTTAAAGTGTGGGGTTTAGTGTACCCAAGCTCAAACACGACTGTGCAGACCAACTGCTTACACTCCAGAGCCACCAAACTTCTCACAAAAAATTAATATAAACATGCTTAAGAAAGATTTATATAATAATAAAAACTCCATGAACTGGTGACTTCATCTCCTCTCCTTTTATTCCAACTTAAATTATTTCCGCTGTCTTTCGTATTCTGGTTAAATTAAAATCTTACTCAGTATCCTACTGATCTGACTATGAGTTTTTTCAGCCAGAATTAACAACCCAACCTTCTGGAAACAGATGTGTAAGGAATGTATGCTCAAAATTCAGATAATCCCTTAACTGTATGTTTGATGATCTAGATATATATGTTTTCAAGTTTCTTTAACATTGGTTTTTATGTTGTTCTTTTCTTCCCTTACATCTTTAGCATTTCTATATTTAAATTTGAGTACCACGTCTAGAAAAGGCACTAATGTCCTAATTTGGATTGAATAGTATGACAAGAATTCCTGTTTCTATTGCACATTTTTCTCTTTAAGTACCCAAATATCAATAGAATGAAATTCTCAACTATGACCTTATAAGACATGTCCAAATCAGTGTTATGTATATCAGATTCTCATTCTATGTAGATATAAATTGTTGACTTCATGTATGTTGTCTTGCATTGGTATATAGTTAGAAACAATTTAAAAATCTGTTTCATTTGAAATTAGTCTCCCAAATAATTATAAATCAGATTCACTCAGTTTTTCTGCCCAGAAATTGAATTATTCCAAATCACTATGCTATTTTGAAAATTCTGGGCAATAAAAATTTTTGTCTTACATCTCAGGTTTTGCACCTTATAAAAAAAAGGTTATATATAAAACCTTTTAGAATATCTGAAATAAGGACAGAAACCAGACCTAAAGTTCAGTTGGGCCATTTTTTCCCCCCAATTATTTAATGTCTTTGACCTAATTCTGAGTGGGAATCCCAACAAATGTCAGTACCCCCCCGTATTTGTCAGCAGCTCATCTCTGGTGTCTCACCTTTCCTAATACCTGATCATGGGAAAAATATTAAATGTGGGAGCAGGGAGAGAAACAAAAACCCCTAGGTTTGCTCCCTCATAAATCTCAATTTCAAGTCATGTTTGTATCCATCCATTTCAAACTTCATTCTCCAGTCTTTGGAGAAGCAAAGACTTTGCTCATGCTAAAAACAGGACAATTGGTTCTAACTGATTTTTTTTTGTTTTATCTCCTTACTCTTTTGTTGCTAATATCTCTTTGGACCACCCAACATAACTCAGCTATCTTTCCCTGGAATTCAGGCACTCAGAATACTTGCAAATGTTGTCCCTATTAGTCATTGCTTGGCCCAGCTACAATTGGCATAGTGAGGTTTTGGAGTATATTTTTAATTTTAGGTCAGCTCCTTTTGACTCTTGGACATGAGACCAAAGACAGGATATCATACACTAAATCAGTGTTATAGTTTATCTTGATATATGCTTCTTAATTAGTATAATTGTGATTGGCAAAACCCTCATGTTTTCATGAAACAGGGGTTAATGATATACATAAATAATGGTGATGCTGTCCCATTAGTTGGAGTCCCAAAGCTATCCTTGTTCAGGGCATATATAGCAGAGCTATAATTCTCCCAATGGTCCAGCTCTATGGTGGAGTTCTAGGATATCAGCAACTTGCAAGAGCCTGGGTGGCCCAAAGTCACCATTTGGGTGGCCCATGGAGCAGAATTTCACTGTTCTGAGTAGTCATGGTGTGTTTAGACTGACAATGTAAATGAACAAAAGCCCATCACCCCCTAGGTGGGAGCAAGGCACAGAAGATTGGGATAGCATGAACGGAAGGCGCATTGCTCCTCTAGATTTAAAAACTTCCAATTTAGTACATTGTCTACTTCTAATGCTGAACACAGATGGCGTCAGAAATATTTGTGCTTAAATTAGAACCAAGACAAGATGTACAAGCTAAGTTAAGGCTCCTGCAGTCATCCTCCATTCAGGGTTGTGGACAGACAGAACTAAATGCATGTGGTTCTATTTCTGCCTCTTCCCTTTGCTGGCTGAAACCCATATGTGAATCACAGTGTGCTTGAGATGTTCTGCTAGTATATATCATTGTTCAAAGTGCCATGTGTACTCTTACTGCATTAAAATCTCTGTGCTCCTTAAGGGATAGTTCATTTAAAAGCTGAGAGAGATAAGATCCTCCTAAATGTGATCTGTTCATGTATTTCCAGATGGACTGGCAGATATGGTAAGCATTTTGATGAAACCTGAAGTCCAGCACAGGTTGCTAGAAGCCAAGCAGATGATTTTCAACTTATCAGTGAAATTTGGATCAGACCCTTCATGAAAGAGAAACACGCTGTGTTGGTTCCTGGTGGTACTAAAGAACATAGATGTGTTTCTGGAATGATCAAGCAATGCTAAATCAGAACGGGCATTTTGTACAGAATGGAAATAAGACAACAGGAGATCATTATTAAAAGCAAAGTATTTCTGGCCATTTTTATAGTTTTCAATTGCTGCTGAAAGTAGGAGTATGCTGTTATAAATATGCTCAATTCCTTCCTTTATGTCCTACATATTTAGCATTTTCCCAGGAAATGTGGCTTCTCTTGATTTATTCAAATTCAAGGCTCCACAGACAATCTCTTTGCTTGGAGAGGACCATTTAGTTCCCTTGGTAAAACACATGTCTCCAGACAACAAAAATCAGTGAAAAATTAAAACTGACAAGCATCATTTATCCATCATGAACTTTTCCTCTGAGGTTGCTACAGCGCAAACCAAGCTGTATGCTTGATTTTTTTTGTTGTTTTTATTGTACTTCTTTTCCAAAAGCTGTGAATTTTCAGCATAATTGTGTGTGGTATAGTTCTCACTGCAAGCACCCAAAAGATCTGTTAAAAAAAGAAATGAAAGCCAACTAGGCAATGTACTTAAAATTGGGTTCCTATGACTGTGTGGGGTCTTTGAAGTGTTTTTGAAATGGCAAAATGGCAACATAACTGTGTTTCTATGACTGTATATAGGCAATTGGCTCCAATTCACAATCCCAAATTCCACCCCAATTCTGTGTGCCTGGTGTTTTCTATTGGCAACGGCACTTCCTACAGCCTAGAGCAAATCAAAAGGAAATATTAGGGCTTGGATGGATTAAGATGCCTAAATCTGGAATCTACTTTTGTTGAAATTCTTGACCCAGATCACCTGTCTTTTAGTCCTCAGGTGTGAACCAGAAAACTATTCAATTCTGTCCCTACCACTCCTGTCTTCTATCACCTCTTCCTCATTTAGCATACAATTGACTTGCTTCAGTGGAAGAACAGCAAGCTGGAGGGCAGTGATTGATATAGCACCACATATAAATGGTGGTCAAGAACATAATAATAACTTTGCTGCTGCTATCAAGAGACTGAGCCAATTAAATGCCATATTTTAATATAAACTTTTGCCAAGACTGTATTTGCTTTATTGAAGTTTCTAACAAGCCTTTAATGTTGCTACAACAGGATATTACTTTTTCTTCAGATAAAATATTAATGTTCTGCTAAAAAAGGAGTAAAAATCGTGCTATAAGGTTATGTATTAAAAAATTTCTGCATACTTCCAAGCAGTGTAACTTAATCTTAACATACTAGGGGCACAGGTTTGCTATGGTGCAAGATGTGAAATGTTTACACAAACCCACTGTTAAAAGAATTTCTAGGCTCAGTTCAAGAGTTTACACTTTCAAAGTCATTCCACCAGGACATCCATCATGATCACACAATTGCTTTGTCTGAGTTCTTTAATTCTTTCACCCCTCTGAAACTGTGTATTTAAAACCTATCACAGGATTCCTAAACAGACAAGGTCAGCTAGGTGTTGTAATTACATCTCTTCACTAAAAAAGCCATATGTAATCAGCTGAGCTTTGCTCCAAACTGTTGTAAACTACCAACTCAACATGAGTATTACTGGGAAGAGACCTAGGGAAAATATCTGTAATATTACTATCTATCTGTTTAATAAACAGTTATGTCTATCATTAGTACTCAAGCAAATAAATGCTGGTGTTTTTATGGTACCTAAACAGCTTTTCTCCAGTAGTGGTCAGACCTGTTAGCCTGCCACTGCTCAAAGGGCTTGGATATTCTCAGCCCTGGTGTCTGGAGGTGGGTGCTGGGAAAGCAGGAGTGATGCCTTCTCTCCTGCAGCATTTAATGCATTGGGTTTGAGAGGCCAGGTTTGGTAGCAAAGGGGCTGCAGGGGTGGTTTCTGTGAAAGATGCTGGAAACTGCCCTCCATATCTGACAGAGCCAGCTTGCAAGATAGACATGCTGCTGGCCAAACAACCAAGTGATGATGTGGCATGCCTCTGAAACAACATACTCAAGAAAGGTTGAAAACTGCTGTACAAGGACCACAAAAAAGAAGTGAGAGCATGTGCGAGAAAGAGTCCTGCAGATACCAAGATCAGCGAGGGAGGAGTAGAGGAGGCACTCAGAGTTTCCCCTGATCCCATAATTATGATGATGAGACAGGACTGTCCCTTCAACTCCGAGGATCAGCTCAAGGTCTGTGTGTGTTATTAAAGTCTGAGGTAAAAAAAAAATCACTGAATGGCTTCACTTTTTCCTTCATCCTGATTTGCCAGGTGATCGTCTTCAGCAAATATCCTCCCAACCTTTTCTTAGACCTCCTTTAATGACTTTCTCGATGTCTAACACTATGCTGGCAAATCTCAACTCTTATTGAGCTTTGGCCTTTCATGTCTTCTCCCTGAACATTTGAGCCACAGCTCGTTTCCATCAAAAATTCAAAACTTTCCTTACTTCCACATATATAATCTCCTTTCTTCTTGAGTTTCAACCTGAGTTCCTTGTTCAGCCTGACACTGGACACAGTGGAATTGCCTGATCCTGTGCTTTTAAAATGTGCTTCTTAAGAACTGACTGACACTCATGGACCTATAAGCCCTCAGAGATTCCATTGGGACACTGTGAAGTAGCTTGAAGCTTGTCCTCTCGAAATCCAGGGTAACCACTCTGAGTACTTCTTTTTCTCATACACTGAAAGTTTAAAATCAACCATTTCGTCATCATTTTGGCAAAGACAGCCACTGATCATTGCAGCCCCCATAAGTCCTGCTTTTATTCAGAAATAGCAAGTTTAGGAGCGCAACATTCCTACTTGGGTCTCTGGGTGCCTGGGACATAAACTTTAGGAATTTAGTCACAAAATAGTCACAAAAGTGTGGCATTTGCAGTAGATCTCTGGGAAGTCGAAATCTCTGATAAGAGTTTCGATCAGAAATTTATCATGATTCTAAAGAAGAACACAACAAAAGAGAGAAAAGAGAGGAACATCTATTCCCTCCCACGTATGGAATCAGAGAATCACAAAATGTGTACCTGAAGGAGGAAGTGGTCAACAAAGTCAGAGGAGCTCACCAGGAGTGTTCAGCAGGGCCTGTGGCCCTGGAACAGTCACTGTGTGAGATCCCCAGTGCCCTACAGCAGGGCAGTGGGGAGAGGAGCACGGGGAAGGGGTGTTCCTAGCTCAGCACCCAGAGCTGCTGATCTCCTCAAAAGCCAAGACTCAAGGCCAAGCCCAGGGTCTTGCTCAGGTTGTGCACACAGGGGTGCACCCACGGGAGCCCTGAGCACAGTGTGAGGGTGGAGGCAATTATGGTACAGGGTGCCCCTTCTCTCTGAGTATGCCCTGTGGCTGTGCTGGGTTTGCAGTCCTTTCCACAACCCATGGTGGAGACCGTGTCGTGCTTTACACCCCTGGCCAGGAACTCCATGCCACACTGCTGCTCACTCACTGCTTAGAGAGGACTGAAGGGTTAAATGGTGAGACAACTTGTAGCTTGAAGTTTAGGAAGGAAAGCAAAAACCACACATGCAATGCTGGCCCCGCTTCCACAAGCACTGCCACTGCCAGGAGCAGTGGGCTCCTCTTGCTCTCTCCTGCCTAGTCCCAGCTCTCATTAAGGATGAAAACAACCCCCCAGGGGAGAAAGATCCCGCTTTGCAGGACTCTGGCTGCCATCACACGGCCACGCCTTGAGGTGGGGTTGGGGTTTAAGCACAGGCTTTGTCGGCTCCTGTGGTCATAGGCTGGTGGCCTGAGCAGAAGGGCCTGGTGGAGGGAAGAAGTGTCTGTGGTGGGGAACCCCCCAGAGATGACAGAACATATTAATGCTGTTGGGAACCTGTGGAGACATTCGGATCCAAAACCATTGCAGAATGAGGACTGCCTAGCCACAGCTGCTTGCCCCCAGCCACATGCTCACAACTGCGAGCCAACATTTTTTAAGTTCTTCATGCTTGGTGACTCCACAGCTTCTCAGCAACCTATAGCAATGCTCAGTCACTCTTCTCATTAACAAATCTTTCCTGTGGTTCATTTGGGAATCTCTTGTTTCAATATTTGACCACTGTCTTTTGCCCTTGCCCAATGGACACCTCTGGAAAGAGTTTGGCCCCATTATTTCTATATCCTTCCTTCACGCATTTGTAAATCATGATTGCAATATGCCCTGGGCTTGCTTTCCTCTAGACTGAACAGTCCCAGCTTTCTCAGACTTTTCTTTTAGGGAAGGTTCTCCAGTCTGTTAATCACCATTGAGGCTCTTTGCTGGATTTCACCTTCAGTGTATCTCCATCTCTCTGGGAAATCCAGCACTGGATTCAGCACTCTTGAGGTCACCACACCAGTGGGGAGCAGTGGGGAATGATCATTTCTCTTGGCCTGCTAGCAACTGGCTGTTCTCTTACACTGCTGGCCACCTCTGCTAACAAAGGAACAGTCTTCTCTTTCTAACTGGGCACCCAAAGGACAGAAGTAAAGGAAAACCTGGATTCAGTGTAGTGTCAAACTGCTTTAAAATCCACAAAACATACTTGCTGTTCTTCAGCTCATCCTACTGTATGAAGACACTGCTTTTATAACTGCCTGAAACATCCAGGGACTAGAGATGACCCCTGATGATTTCAGCATGCGTGCTTTTTTTCCCAGGTTCCATTGGATTTGTGTTATCTCTAGTAGGAGGAATTCCTTCTAACAGAAAAAGAAAGATGTTGCAATTCCTAAAATAACTTTTAATCTTCTTAAATTAAATCAGAGCAGCAACTTGCTTTGAATTTTCTGACTTCTTGTTTAGTCACAGGATTCACAATACAAACTCTTTTCCTGGTAAGATAAAAGTTTAGGAATTATATATATCTGAAGTTGTGCTTGACCTAAATTTTCACTAAGCGTAAAAATATATGTAAATAAGTTAGGAGTCTAAACAAGAGTCTCAGATGGGCTTGAGACATCTACTGCTGCATTTTCAGAGGTAGTTAAGTTGAGGCCTAAAAGTATTATGAAGCTAGTAGCTGTCTTTGGATCTGAATTGTAACTAAAATCCATGACTGCAGTGATCCATCTTCCTGGCTTTCCATGCGTATGCCTTGGATTTGCTAGGCAACCACTACAAACTCTACCAGGTGCAACAAGGGTGTAACGCCATGCTCCTCTGGTCAAAGTCATCTCGTCTTGTAGCTATGGGGAAAGGGAGAGTTACACAAGCTGTGTTCACCCAGCCTGACAGTTTATGTGTATTTCTCACTGCTACAAGGGACTGTGAATTGTGGCAGTGGGAATTGGTAGATTCTCACTTCTTCTGACTGTGCTGCAGAGAGGGTAATCTGCATCACAAGAGGCCTTGGTTTTAGTACCCTCTAGTTCCTGAAACAGCTGGGACAGGCTACATTCATTAGTGAGTAGATTTCCATGGGAGTGAGGTGTGAACACTGAAGCTGGTGATTATCATCTCTGAAAAGCTCACTTTGATGTAATCTGGCCAATTTCCCCACAAGCTTTTTTTCATCTCCTGGCATAGGTACAAGCTGCTCATCTGTCACCATTTTCCTCAGTGACAGCCGTCTCTCTAAGGAAGAGACGAACACACAAGGATAAAAAAGGAAGAAAAGTTAAAGCAGAATGAATAAAATAACATTACATTGACCCAGTGATTTCAACAGGGTGGGTTCACCTGCACAGAGATGTTTGCAGTACTGGAAGCCAAAAAATGTGACAAAACCAAGCTTTCCTTGCTTTTAAGTCTGCAGTTGATTATAGAAACAAAAATGGTACCAGAAAGCTGGAAGCAAATTTTAAGGGCCATAATCAAAACCAAAAGATGAACTGAGAAATATTTTAACCTGCCAGAATTTGTGTGCAAAGGTTCTGTGTTTCCTCTGCAAGATGTGATAATATTTTTTCCCACTCAGCAGAGGATATTGCAAATATGGTGTGAATGCAATCAGAAGATTAAGCAAAAGGCAGCCTTGACACAAGAGCCTGGTCAGTCAGGTAGTGAAGTAATTGTTTTTAATATTTCATGTTTATAGGTAAGATCATAATTACAAGACAGATTCTTCAAACTTCTTACTTTTCACACTTTTTTTTTCTTACTTTTCTCTAAAATGTAAGCGGTAATTTTTCTCACGCTTGCTTTTTGTTTTAGTTTAGAATCCTTTAATTAAGCAAGAGTATTGTGGCTTTCTATTCAGTTATTTAAAAACTGTCAAAGGCAGAAAGATTTTTTTTATAAAATCAGGTGTGCTTTGCTTTAATGGAGAAAAAGTACCAAATTTTGAAAATCATACAAGGTTTTTATTTATATTCTTAGATAAAAAAACTTTGGCATATTGACATTAAGTTCAGTAAATTAAGTTCCTAATCTCAGGTGAACAGAACTTATTTAGTCCAAATTCTAGTCATTTTTTCACTAAGGAAAACCCAGCTGATAAAGGTTTTAAAAATTTTTTTATTACTAACCTATGTTGAAGCACCATATAATAAACAAATTGGTATATTGAAAATTAGTTTGATGTATTTTTGAGATATTGGATAGAATAAAATTTCCAAATAAGGATTTCCGTATCCTAAGATCAAAAATACCTGAGAGACTATAACTACAAAGGTTACTTGGCAAAAAGTCACATTTGTTGAGCTGTCTGGTATTAAATGAATTTATTATTTAATAATCCTAAATATTTTGTTTTTCATTGTAAGATATGACAGTAGAACTACTTCATGAAATTTCAATGTATATAATGACAGGCGCTAGATCTATGTAACCAAAAAAAGGACTGAAATGATCAATTTTTAATTATAGCCTGCCTGATGTTTTTATTGATTTTAGATAACATGCTCTTCTGGGTGCTCTTTAAGGAATGAAAAGATTTTTATATTAGCTTGTATATTTTATATTAGCTTTATTTATATTTCATTAACATTAGTCTTCTTCTTCTAATGCATGAATACAAACTCTAATTGTGATGCCAATGTTACAACATTTTCAAATTCATGACTTCAATTTGATTTCATCTTTGGGTGCCCTCCCCGTAAAAATGTAATTGATGTTAAGTCTGTACAAATGAAAACATCTCTTTGGCTCCATTAATGTCTTGAATTAAATACAGTAAAGAAGTTCTATATTGTCTTAGAGCTGAATAATGAAGTCATTCCATGAGGATTTTCCCAGGCTGTAATTCAGTATAGAATCTAGCCTGGCTTTTAATAAGACGCATAGAATAAATGTTGGTTTATCAAAGTCATAAATTCTATCTAAACTATAGATGAAGATTTGCTCATATAAGCAAATTATTGCAAAATGTCTAGTTTTAAAATATAACCTGTATTTCAATAAATGGGTAGATGGGTGTTTACTGTGCAGAAAAAATTTAATTATTTGTTTATTTTTAGTTAATTAAATTAGTTTAATTTAAACTAAAATAAACAACTAATTGTTTAAATAACAACTAAATAATTAGTTGTTATTTTTTTCTTACATAGAGCTTTTAAGGGGCCATTTTTGCTACCCCTAATCATGTATACTACAATATTCATATATTTGTAAATATTTGTATGCAGTTTTCTATTTTCAGGATTGTTGGGGTTTTGGTATTATTTGCTGGGGTTTTTAATAATCCAGTAATGAATTGAAAAATCTTATACACTTCTTTGAATTTTTAGGCTGAGTGTGAATTCTACCCACACTGTAACTAGATATACTGCATCTGTCAGTCTGAAAATGTATTATTTCCAATATTGTCCAGTTTTTGTATAATTTCTTACCACCTTCTGCTTTTTTCCCATTTTGCCTGATTCTTTTACTTTCATGACCTGAATCTTTATTACTTCCTAAATTTACAGCATACAAGTATCACCATATTCTAAATTATTTGCATCCCTAAAATGATGGGCCAATGCTCAGCAACTGGATCTTTTAGCACAGCTAAATTTGGCTATTCTACATATACTTGGCATGCCTTCAGTAAAATAGCCACCCTATAAAACAGGTGCTTCTATTGCATGTACCCTCTTAAAATAAAATATTTCTAGAATTCATCTTCCTGAATAAAAGTTCTAGGAATTATCTGGAGCTGACAAAGTTTTCAGCAACTGCAGATTTTGAGAGGCATTCACAACAGTAATAGTTTGATGTAAACAGTGATACAACTAGGCTGGTGATCGTTTGTAATGTTTCAGATGGAATAAAAGTGTTCCTTGGTTTTAGTTTATTCCTTCTTGTTGTATAGGGAATAGACCGGGAACAGGACACACTGGCACAGAGAGACACCACGTGAAGTGCTGGGGAGTGTGAATGCAGATTCACTTTTTGAATTTCCAGTGCTGCATGCAGGACTCTGCCCACCTTCTCTTCCACACAGGCAGAGGACACAGGTGTGCAGGCAGGGTTTGGGCTAAAGGTCCTGAGGTCTGTCTCAGATCATAAAAATAACATGGCAAGTCTCTGAGCCTATGGTGGAGGAATTTCCAAATGTTCAGTGAAAAAGTGTGGGTGTGACCTGATTACCCCAGCAGACTGTAAGGGACCTCAGACACATGGACAAACACCATGGGTATTAGGCTTGAACCATCAAGTGCATTTCCCTGCAGCTGTATGTGCATGTCTGCAGGACATTTGGTGCAGATAAGTCACCAAGATCTCCCACTTTCATACCCCTAATGTACTCAGCCTCTTAAAAAATCCTGTGCCATTCTGGTGACAGTTATGTATTTACCAGAATTCATGCTTGATTAGAAGGAGCCTTCTGTCCATACTCCCTCAGACCACCCTGTTCCTTCACCCAACACTTTAGGAGCCTCCAGGGAAAGACATATCTATGTTCAGCCCCTGTTGACCAAAGCATCCAGTCTGAACTTCTGCCACATCTGAGGCCGTGGCTTCATGGTGCATCTGTGTCAAAGAAAAAGATTTTGACACAGTGACTGCTTCCAGCCATTTAACTGTTTGAACTATTCATGGGCACTGGAATATAAGCCAATTCTCTTTTTCCCAGGGTGGAAGCTGTAGATGGCTGAACCATATGATTCAAAAGCAAACATGCTGTTCACTATTTTCATATGGTGAAAATGGCAGTAAATTAACTGAAAGGAACATGAAGCATATTAAAAGGAAAACTATGTTTGCAAAGGTACTGTTTCTTGGCACAATTTGGGTAAAAGAGCTGTTTTACTGCCACTGGCTTGTACAAATGAGGTCTTCTGATACGTCCACCCCATCTTGTATATTTCTCTTTTCTCCACAGAGCTTTTCCTAGAGGCAGATGTGATAGGCCTAAGGAATAGAGAAGGTCCCTTTACTGTGTTTTGTGCACATATGGGCTGAGGCAATCTATAATGTGAATTCTTCAGTGTACAACTCATTTCTCCTCTCTCAGAACTGAAAGAAGTACAGCTCCTTGGCATTCCTCTGTGCCTGTAACAGAACAGATCATCTAGTCTGAACAATTAGCAAAATAACACCTTTAACACCTTAAACAGTATTACACATGAGAGAATATATTATGTCAGTCACAGCACCTGTGCTTGACACTGAAAAAACAGTATCAAGGTATTGTATTTAAGAGGGACAAAATGCCAGATGTCGGCGAAGCTAAGGCTCTGTTCTTAAAGGATTTCAAAACTGAAATCCATTTCCTTTACTTGTCAGCATGGAGACAAGGGCTATGGATAAAGATTTTACTAACTTTCATTTCCACACTGATAACTTGCAGGTTTTTGTATGCCCTCCCTCATTAAAAACTTCTTCTGTTGAGACCATAAGCACCTCAACCTGATGAAATGGTTACTGACAGGAGAGGGCATATTGATCTGGAGCAATTTTTACATGGTCT